>CM041793.1:89443794-89501088 GCA_023376895.1 Aspiorhynchus laticeps | reverse complement strand
ACATCATCACTCCATCACTGGCGAAAAACCTTTGACTATTTCACAAAAAACTGCCAAAATCAAGAAGTCTTACATCTGCCCTCAGTGCGGAAAGTGTTTTGCAGGTAAATCTCGACTCGAGCGCCACATTAGAATTCACACCGGAGAAAAACCATTTGCGTGTTTTGTGTGCGCTAAGAGTTTTGCGTGTAAAGAAAGACTCGACAGGCATGTAAAAATCCACACCGGAGAGAAGCCTTTCACTTGTGAATGGTGCGGAAAGCGTTTGGCGTGTAAAACGAGACTTAAGAGGCACATGATAACCCACACTGGAAAAAAGTCTTACGAGTGCTTGCATTGCGAAAGGAGCTTCACAACTAACACAAACCTACAGCGGCACGTCAAACTCCACACTGGAGAAAGGCCACACACGTGCCAAGAGTGTGGAAAGAGCTTCATACGCAAGGAAAAGCTCAGGTTTCACATGACGATCCACACTGGCGAGCGACCTTACAGTTGCGAACAATGCGGGAAGAGTTTCCGACACATCAACGGCCTCAAAGATCACCAGCTCTCTCACGCCGCCGAGAGGTCTTTTAACTGTGATCAATGCGGTAAGGATTTTATTACTGCGTCTGCACTGAAGAGACACTTGAGAGTTCATTCAGGTGAGAAGCCTTTCTTGTGTTCTCTGTGTGGAAAGAGTTTTGCACGAGTGGACTGCTTTAAAAGGCATCAGGAGGTCCATAGTGGTGTGAAGGATCATGTGTGTTATGAATGCGGGAAGGCTTTTATTACATCCGATCAGCTCAAGCAGCACCAGAGGATTCACACTGGAGAGAAACCGTACAAGTGCTCACTTTGTGGGAAAAGTTTTGCTCAGTCGCCGCACCTGAAAGCACATGAGAAAAGCCACACCACTGAGAGCCATCTGGTAATAAGTGATCAAATCATCTTCTGATTCACATGGAAAATGCATGATCCAAAGGTATCTTGCGAATCTGAATCCCAAAAGGAGAAAGAGTGACTTTTTTGTTTAAAGGGGTCATATGATGCCATTTCAAGTTTTCCTTTCTCTTTGGAGTGTTACAAGCTGTTTGTGCATAGATGAGATCCCTGAAGTTGCAAAGACTAAACTCTCAAACCCAAAGAGATATACTTTATAAAAGTTAAGACTCGTCCACGCCCCCCTAAAACGGCTCATTCAAACACGCCCCACATGTCTACGTCACGATGTGGAAATATCTGCATAATGCAGCCCAAATGTTCATGCAAAGAAAGAAGGTGTGGTTTCAGTAACCACAGTAGTGTTGATGCAGCCATGTCAGGGAGACATTTATTTACATTTATGCATTTTAGCAGACGCTTTTATCCAAAGCGACTTACATTGCATTCAAGTTACAGTTTTACATTTTATCAGCTCTTGTTTTCCCTGGGAATCGAACCCATGAACTTGGCGTTGCTAGCGCCATGCTCTACCATTTGAGCTACAGGAAAGCCTACTGAGACACTGTGTGTTTCTATGTGAAAGCAAAAGCACTTAATTTGGCCCTCCGAAAGTAGATGCAATTAGGAGTCATTGGTTAAGATTTGTTTACAACATAACAGTACAACCCAAATGTTCGAATTTGTGCAACGCATTTTATGGACGACCGTTTTGTGAACCTAAGAGAGTAAGGCTTAGGCTGGCTAATGCACGAAGGCTATTTCTAAAAAAAAAAAAAAAAGGTCAATTCCGACTTTGCTATGACAATCTGGCGCTTCTGAATCAGTAACTGTAAGTATGTTTTGTTATTAGTTCAAGTATTTGCTATTGACTGTTCAAATGCGGAGTTTTGCGTGTAACGCGTCGTGTTTGTGTGTGTATGTGAGGGGAACAGGGTCACATCACAGCAGTGTGTACAGCCCCTCAGAAATAGTCTTAACCGTGGCTTGTGTACTGCAAATACATGCGAGCATCATCACTGTGTCTATCACGCGACTCTGTTCCCCTTTTGTGCTTGAACTGATAAAACTAAAGGCCATTGCACACCGAGTCTGAAATTTTCGCATGCGTTTTTTCGTATTGCCCATCCTTTCCTATCAAAATGCATGCAACGGATGCGAAAATGCAGAAAATCGAACCTCATCCGAGGTTTTTTTTTTTGACAGACGAAAGTTTCGGAGACAGTGTGCAGAGACCTTAACTTGAAAGCCGAAGCTCGCGATTATGGTAAGGGGTGTTACATTTCCGACACCTGCTTGTGGTGTTCGGCCAATCACTATGCACTGGGTCAGTTGTCCAATCAGAGCAGACTGCACTTGTTGGAAGGAGGGGCTTTGTAGAAAACGATGCGTTTGAGAGAGGCGGGGCATAGAGGAACTACAATAATGTACAGTATTTGAAGAATAATGTGTTTTTTGAACATTAAAGCATGTCCACATATTCTGTTACACCAAATACACAAAATAATGATCTTTAAAATAGCATCATATGACCCCTTTAACCCGAACCTTTTGTTTCAACATTGCATATGAATACTGTATATAAACCGTTCTATGACACTGTGTTTGTCTTCAATAAAAATAACATGACCAGATGTCAACTCGCTTTATTTCACTAACCCTGCTGTTTTCAACTGTAGAATAGTGTGTTCCTGTGGCTCAGTGGTAGAGCATTGCGTTAGCAGCGCAAAAGGTTGTGGGTTCAATTCCCAGGGAACACACATAGTGATAAAACATGTATAGCCTGAATGCACTGTAAGTCGCTTTGGATAAAAGTGTCTGCTAAATGCATAAATGTAGAATAACTTAATCAGGGGTGTTATGCCATTTTCTATTAAATCATTTATTGATTTTGAATAATGTCTTCTGAAATTTTGATGCTGGTTATTTAGTAATAACCAAAACAGTCATAACCCTGCTGAAAAAAAACAATAGACACCATCACAAAATGTGTAATGGTTTTACTGGTTATAATGGGACTTGTGTTGGTTTTAATGGAAACCGTGATGGACCCTGTGGCTGTGGGTCTCTACTGGTAATTGGTCACCTTCTGTTGGTGGCTTATTAAAACCAATAAATCCTAATGGAATATGTCCCAAAACGGGTGTTTCAGTGATGGTTTCTATTGTTTGTTAGTTTTTTTTAGCAGGGTTATGACTGTTTTGGTTATTACTAAATTATTGTATAATATATACATGTGCATCTCTTATAATCTTGCAACAATCTTCTTGTGTTAGCTGCAGTTTCTTTCCCCTTTATTACGTTTTCTGACAATAAAAAAGTCACCCAGTATTTTGTTTATGTTGTGCCGACACCTAGCAGCGAACATGAAGCATATTCAAAAGCAAAAAGTTGGTGATAGTGGAAGATAATCTTAGCTGTTCCCAAAAGTAAACCAAAACCTTTAAACAGGCTTCACGTGTCTTTTATTTCCCATCAATACACAATACATTTCTGGCACCGCAGAATGCGTTTTATCAAGTTCCCTGCATCTCCTTGTGTTATATTTTCTAATCCAGTAGGTGGCGGAAACATATATACCTTCGACTGTTTTGTGTCCCGCCATGAAACGTAGAAGAAGATGCTGGAGGAGCTGTGAAGAAGATGTAGGTTTCATTTTGATATTCTTATTTTAAGTGGTGTCAGATTGCAGTGTAAACAAAGATGCTGTCCGCGAAACGTTTATATTATTTATATCATTATAAAAAGTCTAGAATACCAAGATTTTATTTTTCTATATGGAAATCATGGAACATATTTATTTTAATGTTTCAAGAAATGGTTATTTCTTAGTCATATGTCGGCGGCAATATGAATAAAACAGTACACATTTGAATTGAAAAGTGATGAATGGAAGTAAATAATATTTACAATGATTCCAAGAGTCTTATACTGAGAGCTAGCACAAATATAGATGATTTTCAAATGATTATCAAAAGAGATTTTGTTGAGGTAATGTTCAGCGTTTCGCGCTCTTTGTTTGAAAACGGCAGTAACGGTCGATCAGTTAACGCATGTAACGGTCAGTATTACGCTATCAATTTCCACAAGTACGTATATGAAACTTGTTTTGTTTTGAGTAGGACATAACTGAAAGTAAAAATAACATGCAGTTCAGATGATTTCATCGCTTTGATAGATCTGGGGCCGGATTCACGAAACATTCTTAAGAATAAATTTCTTCTTAACTGCCATTTTCTTCTTATTTTTTAACTTAAGAAAAAAATTAAGATGTTCTTAAGAATATATTTAAGAACTTATTAAGAATTTTTCAAGAATTGCACTTAAGAACATTCTTACGAACTTCGTGGAATTTATCTTAAGAAATTTCTTAACTTATTTCTTAAGAAGATTTTCGTGAATCCGGCCCCTGATTCCAAACAATAATTCGCGAATTCATATGTTGTTTGAACGATTCATTCCTTCTGTATTCCCTAATCCATATGTTAATTAGGGTGCAGATCAATCTAAGAATTTATGATAGATATTTAGATCGTATACAAATTAGATAACTGCTTAATGTGAGAATTAGGGGGAAACATTTATGTATCGTAGTTGGTTTATTTTTTGGCAGATCTGCTCCTACTGTACAGTGATAACAATCACTCTTCAACACATTCCTCTTAATTCACCAATAAATGCTGGAAAATTTAAGATGAGCATCCAGTCCACCAGGAAGAAATGAAATCTTCAAAGACAGCGTTTATTGAAGGACAGAGAGAACATGAGAGATCCAGAACCCTGCAGAATGAACCACACTGAAGAACAAACAGGTTGGTGTTTATTCTTGATCCTTCATCAATGAGGCTGAAGAACATTCATGCAGTCCATTGGACTTTAATTGGTGTAGTTTGAACAATCAACAGAGCTTTGCAATAACATAATTAAACCAGCAAATGATACCAAATTTGGAAGTTAGAACACCATAGTGGCTGTGAGAATTTCCTAAATCTAGAGCAAAGCTTTTGTTTTGGGACTCTTTTAATGATTTAATGTCCTATGTTTATGTAGACCTGATGGAAGTGAAAGAGGAAAGTCAAGAGCTGCTTGACAAGAAACATAATTTCATACCCGGAGAAAAATCATTGAGTTGTTCACTGACTGATAATAATAAATCCCAAAAACGAGAAAGAGCCAAAAAAGTGTTCATCTGCCCTCAATGTGCAAAGAGTTTCACACAAAAAATCGGCCTTGAGCGCCACATGCTAATTCACACCGGCGAGAAACCCTTCACTTGCTCTCAGTGTGGGAAGAGTTTCAGGTGTAAAAGGAACCTCGTGGATCACATAAGAGTTCATACCGGAGAGAAACCGTTCACGTGCGACCAATGCGGCAAGAGTTTCACATACAAAACAGGCCTGAACAGGCACATAAGGATTCATACCGGAGAGAAACCGTTCATGTGTCCTCAATGCGGAAGAGGTTTTGCACTCTCAGGAGCCATTAGGAGACACATTAAAATCCACAGCGGAGAAAAGCCGCACACATGCGATCACTGCGGAAAGAGTTTCACCTATAAAGAAAACCTTAAGGAGCACATGAGGATCCACACCGGAGAGAGACCGTACAATTGTGTCCAGTGTGGAAAGAGCTTCACACATATTAGCAGTCTTAAAGAACATCTTCACACTCACTCTGCTGTCAGGCCGTTTAACTGCGACCAATGCGGTAAAACGTTTCTTTCATCATCCATACTAAAGAGACACTTGCAAGTTCACATGCAGGAGAAGCCATACTTGTGTTCTCTGTGTGGAAAGAGTTTCGCACGACTGGATGGTTTTAAAGAGCATCAGAAGATACACACCGGTGTGAGAACTCATGTGTGTTTTGAGTGCGGGAATGGGTTTATATCAGCCACACACTTGAAACTGCATCAGAGGATTCACACTGGAGAGAAACCGTACAAGTGTTCGCACTGCCACAAGAGGTTCTCTCGCTCAGGAACCCTGAAAGCGCACGAGAGGATTCACACCGGAGAGAAACCATATCACTGCACTGTGTGTGGGAAGAGTTTCAACCAATCAAATCAGCTGCTGAGTCATAAGAAGAAACATCACTCTGTGTTGTCGCAATAAGCTTTTTATCTTCAGAAATCAGGACTTTCTAAGAGGTGTGTGTGTGTGTGTGTGTGTGTGTGTGTGTGTGTGTGTGTGTGTGTGTGTGTGTGTGTGTGTGTGTGTGTGTGTGTGTGTGTGTGTAGAAAACAAAAGTTTGGGGTCAGTAACTTTTTTCTTGAAAGAAAGCGATATTGAGCAGCAAATCAGAATGATTTCTGAAGGATCATGCGACCCTAAAGACTGGAGTAATGAAGCTGAAAATTCAGCTTTGATAATTTTACAATATATTCAACAGCTATTTCAAATTGTAATAAAATTTAAAAATAATAGTTTTTACTGTAACTTTCTCAAATAAATGCTGCCTTTGTGAGCAGAAGAAACTTCCTTTAAAACCATTAAACAATCTTAATTATTCCAGACTTTTAAATGGTAGTGTTAGTATTTTAAATACCGTACAAACAGGTACATACATGCATCATTACAAATGTTTTGCACATGAACAAATAAAAAGTAACTACTTTCAAAAAAATGAAACAGAAATGATAAGATCATAAACAGCGGAATACTGCTCACTTTACAGAATTAATCATGGAGTTATAAATATATGCCCAATGGCTTTTTTTCTCATTTTTGCAAATTTCAATATCTGGCAAATATTTCAATATGTGTTTTTCAATATGTAATAAAAGTAAACATGTTAACGAAGCGTAAAGGCTAATGCTAACCGAAAGGAGACCAGAGGGGTTAATTTTTTTTGAATGGATGTCAATGGAGGAGAGAGGCTTCACTACGCTGAACAAAAGGCTTTTTAGAGGAAACAGTTTATCATTTAATGAATCGACAGCCTATTGGCTAATCTTCAACATATTTTACACTAAACAATACTTTTGGATTGAACTGTTTTTAGCATTTACCACGAAAAAATGCTGTTTTATAAGACAAGTCACTGACTTTTTATAGGATTCAGCTACAGCACTTCCCATTCATTCCTATGGTATCCGTAAACGGTGATTGAGTGTCGCACAACTCTGACTGAAATTCAGTGACTTTAAGGCTGTAATGTGATTGATTATTAAGGGAAATGTGATCCAAGTTAGCCGTTATGCTTTCTCTAATAGTAGTAATACAGACCCTCTCAGCTCCCTATTAAGACAATCTCTGGGATAAATCTTTATGTTATAAGAGATCAGAGATCGAAGTCAAGTCTCGAGTCATTGTTGTCAAAGTCTAAGTCGAGTCGCAAGTCTTCTGTGATTATGTCGAGTCAAGTCACAACTCCTCAAATTTGGGACTCAAGTCCACAAGTCTGATTAATTGTTTATAGAAAAAGGTTTATAGTTTGGATATTAACACACATGTCTATGGTAGTGATTAAAACTTTTTGAAAGTAACTCCAAATAAAGAATATATTGCATCGCTACACCAGTAGGTGGCGACGAGTGACTTAAAAAATGTATTTGTCATTGAAGCATTCATTCAAGATATTAGTACAAAAATGGAGATTCATCCAGTAATGAAACAAGCTGTATGTACCAGAAATCACACAAAGGTTTTGCATGTTTTATTCCTATACAACAACCACATGTTATTCTTTTGATTTTCAAGGAACTAATTATTTCAGTAAAGGAGGTTAAAAATAATGACATCCTTGCATATTTCACAATACTGTCTTTTTTTGTATTACTGAAATTAATGAAGCAAAAGAATGCATTATTTCTGTAATTTAATTGGGTACCTTCTACGTTTACCTGCATTTTACTTGTTTATTTTGTGATGTACTTTTATTTAATTGTCTTTGTCTTGTTTTATTGTGCTTGATCTATTGTCTATTAAAATCAGGTTAATTTCCGTGTGCGTTTATACTATTGTTCAAAAGTTTGGGGTCAGTACTTTTCTTGAAAGAAAGTTATATTAAAATGGTTTCTTGAGCAGCAAATCAGCATTAGAATGATTTCTGAAGGATCATGTGACACTGAAGACTGAGATAGATAGATAGATAGATAGATAGATAGATAGATAGATAACAGTATGTTTTCTGCACACTCTTTACAAACAAAACACAATTCACAATAGACCTAGACACAGTAAATACAATAGAGAAACAAATCCAGATTACATTTTACTTGTCCCTTATTCAGCTCTGGGACAGCCTGATGTACTAAAGATTGTTTTAGTTTCACTCGATTTAATTACTGGAGTAATGATGCTGAAAATTCAGCTTTGATCACAGCAATCAAAAACATGTTACAATATATTCGCACAGAAATCTGTAATAGCATTACTGTTCTTGATAGTATTTTGGATCAGGTGAACACAAGAGTATCAGAGTATTTTGTTTCTGTCGTTGGTCAAAGCGCAATATTCTCCACGCTCCAGTCCAGTAGGAGGCGCAAATGCTCCACAGATTGGTTTGTCACTCACCATAAAGGTGAAAGAAGAACGATGTGATGAATGCAACTTGTATCTAGGCTATGATTGACTGGATTGGTGTATCATCTAGGGTGAGTGAAAATATATTATAATAATTATTTCTGATGCATCGCGATCTCGATTCTTAAATCTCAAGATCGATATGTGCGTTTTTCGTTAACTACCCATTATCTGCACAGCCCCTGCTGTCAAACACTTGCATTGAGTTATGTGGTATTTTATTAATATCCTCGCCTCTTATATGTGGCGTGGCACATCGCAAATTGTCTCTCGGTTCAAGTGTCAAATCTTTAGTTTTATTCTATACACCTTTTTTCTAACTAGTTTACTGCACTTCCGGTTTGTGTTCTACTCAGAAATACCGAAATAAATAAAATAAATCATAATTTTGCGCTACAAATAATCCTCACTCGTCAGTTTGAGTTAATGAGATGTAAATTTTACTTCACGTATTTTAAGACGTCAGGAGAATAACGGTAACGCTTGGTATTTAAATGTGGCATGGTATAAGAATCCTCCTTTCCTCCTGATTATTTTCTGTTTTTCCTTTGTATTTCGCTGTAATAATACGAGAAAAAGACAACATATACTGTGTATTTGTGGTCTGTTCGTTCTATTTAATATATGAATAATGCACTGCATGCACAAAAAAAAAAAAATCGTGATTATGAAAATGCTATTGCCTTCATAAAGTGAACCTTTCCTTGATTGTTTACAGTTTAATGGAAGTTACTCCTGTAATTTGTGCATAGTTTCATGGGGCGTAGGAAAATTAATGGTTTTATTATTGTTGTTATTTATTATATTTTTTGGTGGATTAATTATAGGGCTGGGTAAAAAAATAATAATTCTTAAATTCTAATTGATTCTCATTTTTACGAAACAATATCGATTGTTAAATCCTAAGAATCGATTAGCCTGTTTTCAGTTAATAAACTGCACATTATAGCGCACCTCCCATAAATCGCAATAGGCTTTGTTACTTTTGATATGAAAGTCTCAGATTTCAAATGATGTCTATTTTATTGACGTATTCAAACAATAAATACCGTTTTGGCGCTGTTTAATGTGGAGTGACAGATCATGGCGCCTCAGTTCAAGAGAAGCGGCGGCACAAACTGATCATCTCCGCCGCTTTAATACCAGTTTCAGCACAAAATAAACATGAATAATCATCCGAAGGTATGTTAAAAGGAGGAGTAGACTATAACTTACCGAAATCCGATTCCTGTCTCATGTAATCGCTCAGTGACTACGTTTACATCAGTAATCTAATTATTTACCTTATTCTGAATAAGACAATATTATGATTAAAGTGTTTACATGAGTTGCTTTTAGAATAATCCTTTCATGTTCCCGTTTTACATGTTATAGCACATAGATCGATTAATGGCATGCATCATTACGTCACCACGTGACGCCATCTGACGTCCCCTCCAGAATTTCACATATAAACATAGTTCGTCTTCGTGATGATGCCATTTACAGTTTTGGGTGTTTCATTTTTCATTTTATGAAAGCCTCAAGTGCAGATAATTATTTTCGTGCATACAGACGACGGCGGTGTTGAAGCTCTTGCCGTCAAACGGTTGATCATCACTGCCGTGTGTGTGTCCTGTCGCAAAATGTTGTGAAAACGACGGTAATAGTTTGATTAAGGTGTTTACATATCTGTACCGCACTTCAATAATGCGACTAAAATAGGAATACTCTACATGTCTTAATTTCGATTTGTGTTTACTTCGATTAATCCCGACTTTAGCCAGATTAAGGTAATCAAAAAATTTCTGTTTACATGGTAGATTCTTTATCAGAGTATTGTCTTAATCATATTAAAATCGGAGTATTGATGTCCATGTAAACGTAGTCAGTGTTTCAACCGCGCAAAGACGTCAATATAAACAGATGGTAAACATTATGTCATGTAACGTCACATTTAAAGAAGAAAAAAACTCTAAAGAGGAGCATTTTGCTAAATATATGCATCATATGACATTTTCATTATATTTTTTTTACTGTTCTTCAACATTTAATTTCTGTTCAAATAAACAGCCACCATTTAAATGTTTATATTTCAAAAAACTAACTGGAGTAGAAATATAATTATGCAGTTGTGACTTAATTGAGTGTAATTTAAGCGATTGTTCACAAATCAGTTATTTTTAACTTTCGATGTTATAGTACTGTAGTACCACCTGACTCTCAAGTATATTTTACAGAATTAGTTGAGATTTTTTTTCCTTGAGAAAATTTGGCATGTACTGTTCCTGATATATATCCAAAATAATCGATATAGAATCAAATCGGAAATTGATTTGAATCGCAAGCTTGTGAATCAGAATCGAATGGAATCGTGAAATTTTTGTCAAAACCTAGCCCTATTGATTTCTATTTGTAAAACTTCAGATTTACTACAAAATCATGGTTATACAATTTAGTGTTGCATCCATTGTCAATTTGTGGTTACCATGGTTTAACTTCAATAACCATTGTGACAACTAGTTGAACTTTATTTTTATCATCACATTATGTTTTTTTTATATCTTTTTACTTTACATTTTTAATTTGATTTTTTGTTTGTTTGTTTGTTTTTACTGATATTTTTATTTTATTTTTTAACTTGAATTTCAGTCCTGATGGATGAGAACAATGAGGATGAAGAACAGAATGAAGCGGAGAAACACCATCATGTCGAAACTGGAGAACAACCAGAGCTGAGGCCAAAAAAATCTTTCGCCTGCCCTCAGTGTGGAAAGACTTTCAACTACAAACACAATCTTCAGGTTCACATGAGAGTTCACACTGGAGAAAAGCCATTCATGTGCGATTATTGTGGAAAGAGTATCAAATATGAAAGAAACTTTCAAGAACACAGGCGAACTCATACTGGAGAGAGACCCTATTCATGTATTCACTGCGGAAAGAGTTTTGCTAATAAGAAAACCTTTAAGATCCACACTAGGATCCACACTGGAGAGAAGCCCTTCACATGCGATCTGTGTGAAAAGAGATTCACACAGGCAAGATCTCTCAAATCGCATCTGCGTTCTCACTCTGGAGAAAAACCATTTCACTGCGATCAGTGTGATAAAACATTTTTTACTGCGTTATCCCTGAGAAAGCACTTGAAAATCCACACGCAGGAGAAACCTCATGTGTGTTTGTTGTGTGGAAAAGCTTTTACAGAGCTTGGTTCTTTAATAGTTCACCAGAAAAGACATGACGGTCTGAAGAATCACATATGCGGTGAGTGTGGGAAGTCGTTTATTACAAATAGTGAACTGAAAGTGCACCAGAAAGTTCACAGTGGAGAAAAGCCTTTCCAGTGTTCGTTCTGCGACAAGAGATTTAATCAAACCGGACATCTGAAAACACACGAGAGGATCCACACCGGAGAGAAACCATATCACTGCACTCCATGCGGGAAGAGTTTCAGTCAGTTCGCTTCTCTTCTCAGGCATAAAAACACTAATATCTGTAATAAGTTGCAAGGTTTTGACAAAACCTGATTATGAATGTTACCAGACATGATTTGAAAGTCATTAGACTGATTGCAGTGGTGTTGGAAGCTATGTATATAACTTATATCAACCTATGATTAAAATGACATGAAATCAAAATTGATTTAATTTCTGAATGTATGCTACTGAACAACTCATGTATGCCCCTCCCACGATTGTTGATTGATAGTAGCGTTTTATCTTAGACCCGCCCGGAGTGAGCAGTCAACAGTCCGCCATTCAGTCTGAACATGCACTAAAACGGTTTGCTGAAAACAGAGCTGTTTTGACAGGGTAAAAAGGGTGTTGTTTTACACTAACAATGAGAAATTTTAACCAAAGTATGTTATAGACTTTTCATTAAGACCCTAAAAAATCATATCAACTTGTGGAAAATGGGCCTCCGATGACCCCTATAAAGAAAAAGGGAGATTCTGAACACAGCTTGCCTGAACTGTGATCGCTACAGAAATGAAGGATTGCTTTGTAATTTACGGTGGGTTAAAATAACTATTTTCTGAGTTGTCGTGATCTTCGTTTAACGATCTATTGATATCGATTGATTTTGAAAGTGTTTGATTTTCAGTTGATATGTTATATCAGATAAATCAAATTAAAAATATTAAGCCACAGTTAAGTACTATATTCCTTTATTGTGTGTCTCTGGCCTGTGTGCTCAAAAGACTGGGACACTAAAAGCCGTGCCCTCGCATAATTAAAAAAAAAAAATGTATTAATTAATGGTCCTTTCATTTTACTGGCTGACTTAAATTTCAAGGAGATTTTACAGGTTTAATTGAAGAAAACATGATTTTTAACAGATGATTTGTTTTATACTGACCGAAAGAGTGTTAAGAAATTGTACTATTTGTTAGACTATTAAAATTAAATGATTGTTTATTGTTTCTTAAGTATGTGAATAAATGTAATATTTAAGAAACCCTATATTGTGTTTTAGTCATTGTTATTTGGTGCTGAAGAAACGTTAAATCTGGGTTGCTGTGGTACAGTGAACATCTGACAATGGAGAAATTATTTTATCTATTATTTTATGTAAAGAGTGCAACAAGAATTAACCCAAAATACACCCTTGAAAATTAATTGGTTTACTAATAAAAACAAAAAAAACATGTTTACTCTAGTTAGACCATGGCAACCAGAAATAAGCCATGGTTTTGCTACACTAACCATTGTAGTAAATCTGCTGCTGATCCTGAATGGCTTGTTTAATGAGTGTTTATAGTCTGAGGATCATCAATATTATCAGCTGCTGAAAATCCTCTTTATTTCATGTCAATAGATCCTGTTTTCACCTCATTCATTATGCTGATGACTTCAGATCTGTTAATTGTCACATTAAGCTAATTTTAATGCTGTAAACAAATTTAAGCAAATGACACTAACAGCTATTGTGACATTACAAGATGTAACTATCATAACTGCATTTATGTCATTAGTCTGTGATAAACCATGTTTCATATAACACACAAAACTAAAACAATAAACAAAAATAGTTAAAGTTAATTGGCAATTTATTTGTACCTTACACATTTGTAAAATTACATTTTCTGTTTATTCTTTTTAATCTTACATTGTTTATATTCAGTATTTTTTAAATGTGTGTTTATTTTATATATTAATTTTAGTGCTGGCCAAATAATTAATCGTGCTTAATCACATCCTCAATAAATGTATATGTGTATTGTGTACATAATATATGTTTGTACTGAGTATATTTATTATGTATACACAAACAGGCATGTATATATTAAAAAAATATATATTATGGTTATATATTAAATAAATATATAATATAAATTATATGACTATAAATATGTAAATATTTGTAAAGTATACACTGTATGTATTTGTCTTTGGATGTGATTAATTGCGATACATCATTGCCGAGCACTAATTAATTTGCCTATATATTAATGAATTATAGATAGAGATATAATTTGAGTTACTAAAAACATTTTAATTTACTTAGATAGATAGATAGATAGATAGATAGATAGATAGATAGATAAACATAAATCATTAAAATGTGTGAATTAGTGCAGAAACAAACTCAGTAACTGATTTACCTTTAATTTTGGCAGATCTGCTCCTCCTTCAGTGAAGCTCCTCCCACAACAATCACACCTTCAGTGAAGCTCCTCCCACAACAATCACACCTTCAGTGAAGCTCCTCCCACTGCGGTTCAGTAATAAATGCTGGAATATTCTCATCAGTCTACAACTGAAGACGAGCATCAGAGCATCAGGAAGAAGTGAAATCTGCAGAGACAGAGTTTATTGAAGGACAGAGAGAACATGAGAGATCCAGAACCCTGCAGAATGAACCACACTGAAGAACAAACAGGTTGGTGTTTATTCTTGATCCTTCATCAATCATTTAAAAAATGAAAAAAAAAGTGAAACAATAGGGGAGACTTTCTATCTCCAGGGTACAAAATAGGGACTGAAACTCAAATGTTCAAATGTTGTCACTTCCTGGATGTTTTTAATGATTTATTTTACATTGTAACCTTTTTAACTTTAATCTTCAGATCTAATGGAGGAGAAACAACATCATGTCAAAACTGGAGAAAAAACTCACTCACAGACTGAAAGAGTTTCTTTACTGAAAAGAAGAGACAAGAAAGGTTTCACCTGCACTCAGTGTGGAAAGAGTCTGACAAGCAAACAGAGTCTCAGTGTTCACATGAAGATCCACACTGGAGAGAAACTGTATGAATGTGATCAATGTGGAAAAACATTTTTGAGGGCTTCAAACTTGAATAGACACCTGAAAGTTCATTCAAAGGAGAAACCACATTCATGTTCTTTCTGTGGAAAGAGTTTTTCAGACCTGGGGAATTTAAAAGTACATCAGAAGATACACACTGGTGTGAGAGATCATATGTGCTTTGAGTGTGAGAAGACTTTTATTACAGCTCAAAATTTGAAACAGCACCAGAGGATCCACACTGGAGAGAAACCTTACAAGTGTTCACACTGCGACAAGAGATTCAGTCTGTCAGGAGACCTGAAAACACACGAGAGGATTCACACTGGAGAGAAACCATATCACTGCACTGCATGCGGGAAGAGTTTTACTCAATCATCTTCTCTACGCAGTCATAAAATAAACAATCACAATAAGTAGTTTATCTTCAGGTAAATATGGAAGAGTGCTAAAGTTTTATTCTTGTATGCAACTTTACTTTATGATATAAATTATATTAGTATGCTTTATTACGAGATTCATTTTATGTTCAAAATGTTCTTCTGAAGCTCAATAAGGTTTTTACAGGTTCAAAATGTTCTTGTTCACTAAACTGAAAAAAGAGGCTGATTTATTTTTCATTTCATATTCACTGGTTTTTTGTTGTTGTTGTTGTTGTTTTAAACAACTAGTTATTCTTCTGCTTAGGGTGTATTTTACAAAATGCAGGTGTAAGATATTCTGTCATGTAGGTTTGCATCTGATCCATTTTCACTTTTATTAATTTATTTTCAATTGTAAAATACACATTATATAGTTTGTTTAATCAACATTTGTATGAGGTCATTTCTGAATAGTTTTTATCAGTCTCAGTGCTATTTGTGTGCCTGCTAACATTTATAAAGAAGGATTTGTCATTTCTCTTCACATACAAAACAGTAAGAGGGAACTATTTTGTTGTTATGAATGTAATTATTAGAAAATCTAAGTATATTTAGATGAATATGGACAAATCATAATGTCTGAGAAAGATCGTCATCAGTGTCTTTATATTAGTGGTATTTTTTCTGTATCATTTGAGAAATAATTGTAATACTTTTCAATAGAGCACTTAAATAGGCTTTCAGTAAATATTGTGACTCAAATACTCAGTTTCTATCAGCAAACACTCAGAATAAAGTGAGATGATCTGCTGCTGATCCTGAATGGCTTGTTTAATGAGTGTTTATAGTCTGAGGCTCATCAATATTATCAGCTGCTGAAAATCCTCTTTATTTCATGTCAATAGATGCTGTTTTCACATCATTCATTATGCTGATGACTTCAGATCTGTTAATTGTCACATTAAGCTCATTTTATTGATGTTAACAGACTTAAGCAAATGACAGGCATCAGCTATTGTGACATTACACGATATCGATACGTATCACAATGGCATTTATTTAATGAATTTGTGATAAACTATGTTAAAACTAAAACATACAAAAACAAATTGTTCAGTTAAACTCAACTGGCGGTCTATTTACATTTACATTTAGTAATAAATGCTGGTATATTCCCATCAGTCTACAAGTGAAGACGAGCATCAGAGCATCAGGAAGAAGTGAAATCTGCAGAGACAGAGTTTATTGAAGGACAGAGAGAACATGAGAGATCCAGAACCCTGCAGAATGAACCACACTGAAGAACAAACAGGTTGGTGTTTATTCTTGATGCTTCATCAATGAGGCTGAAGAACATTTAAAGTTATCAGCAGTTCATCAGATTTAGTGTTTATAGTAGAAAATTTTATTTTTAAAAAATGAACAAAAAAAGTGAAACAATAATATAGGGGAGACTTTCTATCTCCAAGTAGTGCCGAAAGAGATGAGTTTTCAGTTGTTGCTTGAAGATTGACAGGGATCCAGCAATCCGGATAGGGGTGGGAAGATTATTCCACCATCCAGGAATGGTGAATGAGAATGTTCTGGAGAGTGATTTTGAGCCTCTCTGTGATGGTACCACAAGGCGTCGCTCACTAGCAGATCTCAGACTTCTGGAGGGGATGTAGATTTGTAATAGTGAGTGGAAGTAGGAGGGTGCTGAGCCTGTGGTCGTTCTGTATGCAAGCATCAGTGTCTTGAACTTGATGCGAGCTGCCACTGGTAGCCAGTGTAGTGAGATGAAGAGAGGTGTAACATGGGTTCTTTTGGGCTCATTGAAGACCAGTCGTGCCGCTGCATTCTGAATCATTTGTAGAGGTTTGATTGCGTTTGATGGAAAACCAGCCAGAAGAGCATTGCAGTAGTCCAGCATAGAAACGACAAGGGCCTGGACAAGAAGTTGCGCAGCATGCTCTGTCAGGAAGGGCCTGATTTTTCTGATGTTGTGTAGCGCAAACCTGCAAGATCGAGCAGTCTTTGCAATGTGCTCTTTGAAGGTCAGCTGGTCATCAAAGATTACACCAAGATTTCTGACCGAAGTTGATGGGGTAATTATTGATGTGCCTAAATGAATCGGAAGTCATGCTGTAGGGTCAGAGTGGCAGGGACGACAAGAAGCTCAGTCTTTGCCAGGTTGAGCTGTAGGTGATGTTCTTTCATCCATGCCGAGATGTCCGCCAGGCAGCCTGAGATCCGTGCAGCTACCGTTGGATCATCTGGTTGAAAAGAGAGATAGAGCTGTGTGTCATCGGCGTAGCAATGGTAGGAGAAGCCATCTGCCTGTATGATGGGTCCCAGTGATGTAGTGTATGTGGAGAAGAGGAGGGGTCCAAGAACCGATCCCTGAGGAACCCCAGTGACCAGTTGATGTGACCAGTATTTGTACCTTGCAAATTTGTAAAATAATATTTATTCTTTCATTTTTTTCTTACATTGTTTATATTGTGTAATTGTAATTGTGTGCCCCCCCTCACCCTTTTATATTTTTATGCCTTTAACCACTTCAGCTCTGCAGCATATTTTGGATTTTTTTTACTGATTTTGGCATACCTGGATTTAAAAGAGCACCCTACTCGCATACATTGGAGTAAATTGATAAAAATGGTCTCATTTAATAGAAAACATCCTAAATTTTAACACACGTGTGACATTTTTTATATTTTTTATTGTATTGTTTTCAAAATTTTATTATAAACAAATAAAACATTTTTAAATTAAGTTTTTATTTGTAAGTATGTTACTTAAGATCTGTTTGGTCCATGATTGTGCAGAAAGTTTCTTTTGATTCCACTAGGTGCCAGTAAACAAGGGGAAAAAAATAATTTTCTTTGTATCATTTATTTTTTAAAAGTTATAGATATTTAATTGAAGAGAGGCAATATGTCCACAAGGGGTCTCCCTTCTGCCAGATAAGGCACACTTGCATTTGAAAGTGTCCCAAACCCACATACATTGGGATAAATGGATAAAAATGGTCTCATTTTTCACCAAATACCTTAAATTTTAATGCATGAGTGGAATAATTCATAATTATTATTGCATTTGTTCAAAATCCAAAATATTGCAACTCTGCATCGAGCTAGCTGCTGGCGCACTAGGGGGCAGTGTCCATTTCACGATATATTAAACTATTTCAAACAGGGCCCACAGGTACTACCTGCACCGGGGCCCCGCAAACCCTAGCTACGACCCGAAGAGCAGTGACAGATCAGTCAACTGTCCCAAGCATCTTTCATAAAGTCAACAGTATGTTGACTTTCTCAGGCCAACATAACTAGCTAATAACTTCAGTAACATTAGTGTGCGGATCAATGAATGCAGGAGAAGGGGAGAGATAACACAGATATGTGTGTGTACAGCAGTTAAACTGAATACAATGTTTATATCTCCTTGTTTCAGATGATGAGAGAGATGAGAACTCCTGGCCAGTCTTGTGGACTAAAGGTTAGGTTAGGGAATTTAAAAACAGACACTCTTAAATGAGCATTGAAAATTGCTAGCTGATAAAACCTGTGCTCCAGGGACCATATTCAGGGAAAATGTAGCTCTTAACTGGCTGAGTTAGATGATTAACACAGTAGAAAATCAGTCCAGTCTCCCCAGCTCTAAATGTCATTGGCTGTCTTGTGTTGCTTATAATAAATTGACATGTTGATATCACATAAGCAGTCTTTCAGAATGCTGTCATACATGTAGATGCATACTGTACACATTAATGAGTGCTGCTTATGGGGTGTCGCTTTGGGGCGGGTGAGGGAGGGGAAAAAAATCACAGTATGCTCACTACAAAAAACTAGACTTCACCACTGGTTTAAACATTAAACTTAGATAAATGTGCGCTGCATCCAGTAATTTGTGTGGAGAGTGGAAGCTAAAGCGCAGGACATGGAGGCACCAGCGCAATCAATTGCATTTTTTTTCAATGGAAACAACTTAAAATAGCCTACGCCGTAATTTTTGCTCATAAAGGTAAGAGTAATACATCATTCGGAACTGTAAAGGGTCTACTTTTATTTGTGTGCACTCACAATATCAACAAAATGTCTGCTTTTATAAAATAAACAAAACAATGATGCGCTTTCTGATGTCTCGTCTTGAACAGGAGCGAAAGTCAGTGAATACATGCCTCACAGACATGATAAATATATCTATAGAAAGCTTTAAATTAGCTACTACTTAACGAAATAAATCAAATCAAAAACAAAAACTCTTTCATTATAATCATAATCCGTGAAGATGCTTCTCTCTAAAGGCGTGTCTAGTGAGGAGATGGGGAATAAGGATCATCATCTTCATCTTTGCGACACTGACACAGAAAACACTAGTTTATTAGTAAATAATTCAAATATCTCTTTACTATTTCCCCCGGACACATTCATGGTAATTACTTTTGCTGGGGCTTTACGGCAAGCTTTATTGCGTCTATTTGAAGCAGAACTCTTCAGCTGCGCTGACGGCACTCAATGCTTCTGCGGGACACTAAACATCGTCTATCCGCTCTTGACAGTCGCGGCACGGTCTCGTGTTGTTTCCACCAGTGCGGCAATTTTTTCATCACTAATTCATGAATGTCAAAAATGTAAAAATAAAAACTAAAACAGGCCCGAGGCCCGGCCCGCGTCTGAACTATGATGTGAAAATTGGCCCGAAGCCCGGCCCTAGAGGCGTAAAAAAGTCGGGGCCCGTCGGGCCCGGGCCGAAATGCAGGGCTCTAGCGGTGAGGGTGGGAAGTCGTTTATTACAAATAGTGAACTGAAAGTGCACCAGAAAGTTCACAGTGGAGAAAAACCTTTCCAGTGTTCGTACTGCGACAAGAGATTTAATCAAACTGGACATCTGAAAACACACGAGAGGATCCACACCGGAGAGAAACCATATCACTGCACTCCATGCGGGAAGAGTTTCAGTCAGTTCGCTTCTCTTCTCAGGCATAAAAACACTAATATCTGCAATAAGTTGCAAGGTTTTGACAAAACCTGATTATACATGTTACCAGACATGATTTGAAAGTCATTAGACTGATTGCAGTGGTGTTGGAAGCTATGTGTATAACTTATATCAACCTATGATTAAAATTCTATGAAATCAAAATTGATTGATTTCTCACAAAATTAAAAGAAGAATGAGGTGCTGAACGCATCTCCGGAGCCCCTTAAAGGATTAGTTCACTTTCAAATTAAAATTTCCTTATAATTTACTCACCCCCATGTCATCCAAGATGTTTATGTATTTCACGGTCACGCTTGATGTACCGAGTCAGTGTTTACAAGTTGAACGTGCAAATGCTAAGTCAAACGCCGTTTACAAAAAAGAGAGTTACAACTCAACGAGTTTACAAGGTAAAACAACGATGTCGGACGATTTTGAACTTGGAGGAGAAGATGAGATGGAGCCTACGTCAAGCGTGACCTTTTCAGCGTAATTACGTATTACGTGAAGTCAGGGACGCGTATCGCAGAACAGGCGAGCATTTGTGTTTATAAAGCATATACATTTTTATTCATTGTTTTTAATGACCGATCGTTTCGCTAGATAAGACCCTTATTCATCGTCTGGTATCGTTTATAGCCCTTTGAAGCTGCACTGAAACTGTAATTTTGACCTTCAACCGTTTGGAGTCCATTGAAACAAACTATATGGAGACAAATCCTGGAATGTTTTCATCAAAAACCTTAATTTCTTTTCAACTGAAGAAAGAAATACATAAACATCTTGGATGACATGGGGGTGAGTAAATTATAAGGACATTTTAATTTGAAAGTGAAGTAATCCTTTAAGGGACATGGTGGTGGAAGAAATTCGGGGTGAGAGGAAAAAATATTTTTCTAATTATTTGCGTTCTCTTGCAAAACCAGTTGAGTTTGGACAAACTCTTCCTATTTACTTTACAGCTTGCAGTAGTTCATACAGTATGTTCACAATGGAGCGGTTCATAGAGTTTTATTTTGAACTTGGACTCGTCAGAAGAAATACGTCAGTGATTAGTTCAACATTTAGTCATTTGGCAGACGCTATTATCCAAAGCGACTTACAATTGGGGAATACATAAAGCAATTCATCTTGAAGAGGCAATAAGACAGAGGAAGTGCTCGTAACAACAAGTCTCAGTCATTGTTCAAATAAGTACAAGCTAGCAAGGGAAGGAGAGAAAGATAAAGGAAAGATAAAGTTTTTTTTTTGTTTTTGTTTTTTTTTTTAAGAACAAGTTTAGGATGAAGTCAAGTAGTGCCGAAAGAGATGAGTTTTCAGTTGTTGCTTGAAGATTGACAGGGATCCAGCAATCCGGATAGGGGTGGGAAGATTATTCCACCATCCAGGAATGGTGAATGAGAATGTTCTGGAGAGTGATTTTGAGCCTCTCTGTGATGGTACCACAAGGCGTCGCTCACTAGCAGATCTCAGACTTCTGGAGGGGATGTAGATTTGTAATAGTGAGTGGAAGTAGGAGGGTGCTGAGCCTGTCGTTGTTCTGTATGCAAGCATCAGTGTCTTGAACTTGATGCGAGCTGCCACTGGTAGCCAGTGCAGTGAGATGAAGAGAGGTGTAACATGGGTTCTTTTGGGCTCATTGAACACACATACTGATAAAAAAATGTATAGCCTGAATGCACTGTAAGTCGCTTTGGATAAAAGCGTCTGCTAAATGCATAAATGTCAATGTCAATGTCAGTCGTGCCGCTGCATTCTGAATCATTTGTAGAGGTTTGATTGTGTTTGATGGAGGACCAGCCAGAAGAGCATTGCAGAAGTCCAGCCTAGAAACGACAAGGGCCTGGACAAGAAGTTGTGCAGCATGCTCTGTCAGGAAGGGCCTGATCTTCCTGATGTTGGAGTGCACGGTTTTGGGACATTCTAAAATGCTTTATGTGGCTTAATGTTTTAAAACAGTGACATTGGAGGACCAAATTCCATAATAATAAATTCTGATAAAATTATTAGGCTACTATTAATAACCTTATTAATAATATTAGCCTCCTATTAATAAAGCAGGATAGCCCAGAATATGAACGCAACGCCCTGCTCGTTAAGCTTCTGAAGCACATCAAAATCCACGCTGGAGGCCAAACAGACTTGTGTCCCCAGTGCAGAAGGCCTTTGGATCATACAAAATACAGCAAAGATCATATGAGGATCCACACAGGATAAAAACCACACACGTGTGATCAATGCAGTGTGATTCATGCAAAAAAAAAAGGAAGGGTTTCACAAAAAAAGCACACCTCATGAGACGTTAAAATCCACACTGGAGAGAAATTGCACATGTGTGATCAGTGCGGGAAGTGTTTCACACATGCAAGATCTCTGAAAGCACATCTGAGTACTCATTCGGGAGAAAGACTGCTTAACAATGCGGTAAGAAGTTTAACTGGCTGTCAGTCCTGAGGAACCACCAGAGACTTCACGCTAATGAGAATCTTCACGTGTGTTCTTTGTGTGCAAAGAGTATTTCACAATTGCCGTCTTTAAGAAGACATCAGAAACGACACGAATGTGTGAATGTAAATTACAGTTTGTCTGTGTAAATCATATTTGCTACTCTATTAATAAGTTAAATCAACATTAACACTGTTCATATTCTTAACACATCTTACTGTGGACTGATTCTAAATTATTCACCTGTTCTTTGTTTGTTTGTTTATTTTTGACCATTTTTATGTAATGTGATTGACGTATGTGATGCCATGCTACTGTTCAGCCAATCACATTCAGGTGTGCAACTTTCACTTTATCTGATCAACATTAACAATCACCTGATCAGCTGAATTCTGCTCACTTTATCTTAGTTATCCCTGTTATCAGACATGTTAAATGCATAAACAAATGCTTAATTGCTGCCCCTGATAAGCTAGCTCAAAAATTAAAGATATTGAAAAAATAATATAGTCTTTTAGGCTTTTTTTTTTTTTTTCGCATGTCTTTTCTACTCTCCATAACACTTAATCTCCAGTCCAGTAGGTGGTGAAATTGCACCAAAAATTTGTTCATCACCTCCCACAAAAGTTAAAGGGGTCATCGGATGCGACATTCACTTTTACAAGCTGTTTGAACTGAAATGTGTGTTGGCAGTGTGTGTACACACAATCTTGTTAAATAATTTCCCCTTTCTCATTTAATGCCATTCTCAGCTGCTTGTCTGTGTGACGTCACACTGGGCAAGGCCCCTCCCACGATTGTTGATTGATAGAAGCGTTTTATCTTAGACCCGTCCTGAGTGAGCAGTCAACAGTCCGCCATTCAGTCTGAACATGCACTAAAACGGTTTGCTAAAAACAGAGCTGTTTTTGACAGGGTAAAAAGGGTGTTGTTTTACACTAACAATGAGAAATTTTAACCAAAGTATGTTATAGACTTTTCATTAAGACCCTAAAGAATCATATCAACTTGTGGAAAATGGACATCCGATGACCCCTATAAAGAAAAAGGGAGATTCTGAACACAGCTTGCCTGAACTGTGATCGCTACAGAAATGAAGGATTGCTTTGTAATTTACGGTGGGTTAAAATAACTATTTTCTGAGTTGTCGTTATCTTCGTTTAACGATCTATTGATATCGATTGATTTTGAAAGTGTTTGTTTTTCAGTTGATATGTTATATCAGATAAATCAAATTAAAAATATTAAGCCACAGTTAAGTACTATATTCCTTTATTGTGTGTCTCTGGCCTGTGTGCTCAAAAGACTGGGACACTAAAAGCCGTGCCCTCGC
Source organism: Aspiorhynchus laticeps (assembly GCA_023376895.1). Lineage (NCBI taxonomy): Eukaryota > Metazoa > Chordata > Actinopteri > Cypriniformes > Cyprinidae > Aspiorhynchus > Aspiorhynchus laticeps. The sequence goes on along the minus strand of CM041793.1, from coordinate 89,477,299 downwards.
ATAATCTAAAAAAAATAAATTTATTAATTAATGGTCCTTTCATTTTACTGGCTGACTTAAATTTCAAGGAGATTTTACACATTTAATTGAAGAAAACATGATTTTAACAGATGATTTGTTTTATACTGACCAAAAGAGTGTTAAGAAATTGTACTATTTGTTATCCTATTCAAATTAAATGATTGTTTATTGTTTCTTGAGTATGTGAATAAATGTAATATTTAAGAAACCCTATATTGTGTTTTAGTCATTGTTATTTGTTGCTGAAGAAACGTTAAATCTGGGTTGCTGTGGTACAGTGAACATCTGACAATGGAGAAATGCTTATTTCTATTATTTTATGTAAAGAGTGCAACAAGAATTAACCCAACGTGCACCCTTGAAAATTAATTGGTTTACTAATAAAACCAAAAAAAAAAAAAAAAAAAAAACATGGTTAGTATAGTTAAACCATAGCAACCACAAATCAGCCATGGTTTTGCTACACTAACCATTGTACTAAATCTGGTTATATAATTAATCAATACCCAAAAACAATGGTTACTACTTTTACTTTAGTAATGGTTAATTTTCGTATGGGTAATGCTTCATGTTTTTGCTGTTGTTGTTTTTTAGATATTTTGAACAGTATTCTTCACGTTTCAAATTTCGATGATGACGTCATCAGGTGTGCGGATTCGCTTCTCGAGGTAAGCAGCTCTGCACGGCTTTGTTACACAAACCTAAAATACTGTTCACACAAATTATTTAAGCAGCAATTTACAGTGTCGTTTCTGTATTTGATTATTTGTAACGCGATTGGTGTGTTTTCTGGTGCTTGGTGACTGAAATAAACATTTAGCAAGGCAATTAACCAACATGTTAAGATACATGCAACTTTTTTGTTCAGAAATTACAAAATCTATAATGAGCGAGTAAATCATGAATCCATCTTCCAAAACGCATTTTGTTTTATCGTGAATCACTACAGTAAGTCCGGACAGATTTTTATTTTTTTTTACATCAACCGCTAAAACGCCAAAATAAACATTTTTTTAATTATTTATTTAAATTTGTGGTCGATTTTTTTATGTTCTTCTAATGTTTGTTTTCTATATATTCGTGTGTATGATTGTTTCAATGTTTGGAGCCAAAAACTTAAGCATGAATCTGTGAGGGAAATTAATTAGACATGCAGATGCGATTTTAATGTTATTTAGCTTTCTTTCTTTTTTTGACATTTATGTTTGTCAAATAAAAAAATATTTTAGTTACTTTATGTTTTTAAATGTTAGCCTATACAGGTGCATCTCAATAAATTAGAATGTCGTGAAAAAGTTTCTTGTAAGTTATTTCAAAAAGTGAAACTTTTATATATTTTAGATTCATTGCATGTAAAGTAAAACATTTCAAAAGTTTTTTTGTTTTAATTTTGATGATTAGAGCTTACAGCTCATGAAAGTCAAAAATCAGGATCTTAAAATATTAGAATATTTACATTTGTTTCAATTAACGACCATCCCTACAGTAAAAATTCTGGGTATCTCTTGTTCTTTGAAACCACAATAATGGAGAAGACTGCTGACTTGGCAATGATCCAGAAGATGAACATTGACACCCTCCACAAAGAGGGTAAGTCACAGAAGGTCATTACTGAAAGGTGTGGCTGTTTACAGAGTGCTGTATCAAAGCATATTGAATGCAAAGTTGACTGGAAGGAAGAATTTGGGTAGTAAAAGGTGCTCAAGCAACAGGGATGACTGCAAGCTTGAGAATACTGTCAAGCAAAGCAGATTCAAACACTTGTGAGAGCTTCACAAGGAGTGGACTGAAGCTGGAGTCAGTGCATCAAGAGTAACCACGCTCAGACGTCTTCAGGAAAAGGGCTACCAAGCCACTTCTGAACCAGAGACAACGTCAGAAGCGTCTTACCTGGGCTGTGGAGAAAAATAACTCAGTGGTCCAAAGTACTCTTTTCAGATGAAAGTACATTTTGCATTTCATTTGGATATCAAGGTCCCAGAGTCTGGAGGAAGAGTGGAGAGGCACAGAATCCATGTTGCTTGATATCCAGTGTGAAGTTTCCACAGTCAGTGATGATTTGGGCTGCCATGTCATCTGCTGGTGTTGATCCACTGTGTTTTCTGAAGTCCACAGTCAACGCAGCCATCTACCAGGAATTTTTAGAGCACTTTCATGCTTCCTTCTGCTGACAAGCTTTATGGAGATGCTGATTTCATTTTCCAGCAGGACTTGGCACCTGCCCACACTGCCAAAAGTACCAAAAGCTGGTTCAATGACCATGGTGTTACTGTGCTTGATTGGCCAGCAAACTTGCCTGACCTGAACCCCATAGAGAATCTATGGGGTATTGTCAAGAGGAAGATGAGAGACACCAGACCCAACAATGCAGATGAGCTGAAGGCCACTGTCAAAGAAACCTGGGCTTCAATACCACCTCAGCAGTGCCACAAACTGATCACCTCCATGCCACGCCGAATTGAGGCAGTAATTAAAGCAAAAGGAGCCCCTACCAAGTATTAAGTACATATACAGTAAATGAACATACTTTCTAGAAGGCCAACAATTCATTAAAAATGTTTTTTTTTATTGGTCTTATGAAGTATTCTAATTTGTTGAGATAGTGAATTGGTGGGTTTGTGTTAAATGTGAGCCTAAATCATCACAATTAAAAGAACCAAAGACTTAAACTACTTCAGTCTGTGTGCACTGAATTTATTTAATACACGAGTTTCACAATTTGAGTTGAATTACTGAAATAAATGAACTTTTCCACGACATTCTAATTTATTGAGATGCACCTGTATTTGAAAAGGACTGCACACAGTAACTGGACAGATAAGTGTGTCAGTCATGTCAGTGTGAGAAGTATGTATTTTTTATTTTATTTTTTAATTGAGTGCTGTATCGCTAATGGAAAGCACACAGAATAATATGCATAAAATAAAGTGAGATGATCAGCTGATCCTGAATGGCTTGTTTAATGAGTGTTTATAGTCTGAGGCTCATCAATATTATCAGTTGCTGAAAATCCTCTTTATTTCATGTCAATAGATCCTGTTTTCACCTCATTCATTATGCTGATGACTTCAGATCTGTTAATTGCCACATTAAGCTCATTTTATTGGTGTCAATGAATTTAAGCAAATGACACTAACAGCTATTGTGACATTACAAGATATAACTATCATAACTTATGTCATTAGTCTGTGATAAACCATGTTTCATATAACACACAAAACTAAAACAATAAACAAAAAAAGTTAAAGTTAATTGGCAATTTATTTGTACCTTGAACATTTGTAAAATTTAATTTTCTGTTTATTCTTTTTAATCTTACATTGTTTATATTCAGTATTTTTTAAATGTGAGTTTATTTTATATATTAATTTTAGTGCTGGCCAAATAATTAATCGCCCTTAATAACATCCTCAATAAAAGTATATTTGTACATAATATATGTTTGTACTGTGTATATTTATTATGTATACACACACAGGCATGTGTATATTAAAAAAAAAAATATGTTATGGTTATATATTAAATATATTTATATATAATATAAATTATATAAATATGTAAATATTTGGAAAATATATACTGTACGTATTTCTTTGGATGTGATTAATTGCGATACATCGTTGCCCAGCACTAATTAATTTGCCTATATATTAATGAATTATAGATAGAGATATAATTTGAGCTACTAAAAACATTTTAATTTACTTTGATAGATAGATAGATAAACATAAATCATTAAAATGTGTGAATTAGTGCAGAAACAAACTCAGTATCTGATTTATCAGTATCTGAAGCTCCTCCCACAACAATCACTCCTTCAGTGAAGCTCCTCCCACAACAATCACTCCTTCAGTGAAGCTCCTCCCACAACAATCACACCTTCAGTGAAGCTCCTCCCACAACAATCACACCATCAGTGAAGCTCCTCCCACTGCAGTTCAGTAATAAATGCTGGAATATTCTCATCAGTCTACAAGTGAAGACGAGCATCAGAGCATCAGGAAGAAGTGAAATCTGCAGAGACAGAGTTTATTGAAGGACAGAGAGAACATGAGAGATCCAGAACCCTGCAGAATGAAACACACTGAAGAACAAACAGGTTGGTGTTTATTCTTGATCCTTCATCAATGAGGTTGAAGAACATCTAAAGTTATCAGCTGTTCATCAGATTTAGTGTTTATAGTAGAAAATTTTATTTTTAAAAAATGAACAAAAAAAGTGAAACAATAATATAAGGGATACTTTCTATCTCCAGGGTACAAATTAGGGACTGAAACTCAAATGTTCAAATGATGTCACTTCCTGGATGTTTTTAATGATTTATTTTACATTGTAACCTTTTTTACTTTAATTTCAGGTCTAATGGAGGAGAAACAACATCATGTCAAAACTGGAAAAAAAACTCACTCACAGACTGAAAGTATTTCTTTACTGAAAAGAAGAGACAAGAAAAGTTTCACCTGCACTCAGTGTGGAAAGAGTTTCACAAGCAAACAGAGTCTCAAGAGACACATGAGGATCCACACTGGAGAGAAACCATTCACATGTGGTCAGTGCGGGATGAGTTTCACACAATCATCAAACCTTAAGAGACACATGATCATCCACACTGGAGAGAAACTGTATGAATGTAATCAATGTGGAAAAACATTTTTGAGGGCTTCAAACTTGAATAGACACCTGAAAGTTCATTCAAAGGAGAAACCACATTCATGTTCTTTATGTGGAAAGAGTTTTTCACATCTGCATAATTTAAAAGTACATCAGAAGATACACACTGGTGTGAGAGATCATATGTGCTTTGAGTGTGAGAAGACTTTTATTACAGCTCAAAATTTGAAACAGCACCAGAGGATCCACACTGGAGAGAAACCTTACAAGTGTTCACACTGCGACAAGAGATTCAGTCTGTCAGAACACTTGAAAACACATGAGAGGATTCACACTGGAGAGAAACCATATCACTGCACTGCATGCGGGAAGCGTTTCACTCATTCATCTTCTCTACGCAGTCATAAAATAAACTGTCACAATAAGTAGTTTATCTTCAGGTAAATATGGAAGAGTGCTAAAGTTTTATTCTTGTATACAACTTTACTTTATGATATAAATTATATTAGTATGCTTTATTACGAGATTCATTTTATGTTCAAAATGTTCGTCTGAAGCTCAATAAGGTTTTTACAGGTTCAAAATGTTCTTGTTCACTAAACTGAAAAAAGAGGCTGATTTATTTTTCATTTCATATTCACTGGGTTTTTTTTGTTTTGTTTTTTTAAACAACTAGTTATTCTTCTGCTTAGGGTGTATTTTACAAAATGCAGGTGTAAGATATTCTGTCATGTAGGTTTGCATCTGATCCATTTTCACTTTTATTCATTTATTTTCAATTGTAAAATAAACATTATATAGTTTGTTTAATCAACATTTGTACGAGGTCATTTCTGAATAGTTTTTATCAGTCTCAGTGCTATTTGTGTGCCTGCTAACATTTATAAAGAAGGATTTGTCATTTCTCTTCACATACAAAACAGTAAGACGGAACTATTTTGTTGTTATGAATGTAATTATTAGAAAATCTAAGTGTATTTAGATTAATATGGACAAATCATAATGTCTGAGAAAGATCGTCATCAGTGTCTTTATATTAGTGGCATTTTTTCTGTATCATTTGAGAAATAATTGTAATACTTTTCAATAGAGCACTTAAATAGGCTTTCAGTAAATATTGTGACTCAAATACTCAGTTTCTATCAGCAAACACTCAGAATAAAGTGAGATGATCTGCTGCTGATCCTGAATGGCTTGTTTAATGAGTGTTTATAGTCTGAGGATCATCAATATTATCAGCTGCTGAAAATCCTCTTTATTTCATGTCAATAGATGCTGTTTTCACATCATTCGTTATGCTGATGACTTCAGATCTGTTAATTGTCACATTAAGCTCATTTCATTGCTGTTAACAGACTTAAGCAAATGACAGGCATCAGCTATTGTGACATTACACGATATCGATACGCATCACAATGGCATTTATTTAATGAATTTGTGATAAACTATGTTAAAACTAAAACATACAAAAACATTGTTCAGTTAAACTCAACTGGCGGTCTATTTACATTTACATTTATTCATTTGGCAGACACTTTTATCCAAAGCGACTTACAATTGGGGAGTACATAAAGCGATTCATCTTGAAGAGGCAATCAGACAGAGGAAGTGCTCGTAACACCAAGTCTCAGTCATTGTTCAAATAAGTACAAGCTAGGAAGGGAAGGAGAGAAAGATAAAGGGAAAGGTTTTTTTTTTTTTTTTTTTTTTTTTTTTGTGAACAAGTTTAGGATGAAGTCAAGTAGTGCCAAAAGAAATGAGTTTTCAGTTGTTGCTTGAAGATTGACAGGGATCCAGCAATCCGGATAGGGGTGGGAAGATTATTCCACCATCCAGGAATGGTGAATGAGAATGTTCTGGAGAGTGATTTTGAGCCTCTCTGTGATGGTACCACAATGCGTCGCTCACTAGCAGATCTCAGACTTCTGGAGGGGATGTAGATTTGTAATAGTGAGTGGAAGTAGGAGGGTGCTGAGCCTGTGGTCGTTCTGTATGCAAGCATCAGTGTCTTGAACTTGATGCGAGCTGCCACTGGTAGCCAGTGTAGTGAGATGAAGAGAGGTGTAACATGGGTTCTTTTGGGCTCGTTGAAGACCAGTCGTGCCGCTGCATTCTGAATCATTTATAGAGGTTTGATTGCGTTTGATGGAAGACCAACCAGAAGAGCATTGCAGTAGTCCAGCATAGAAACGACAAGGGCCTGGACAAGAAGTTGTGCAGCATGCTCTGTCAGGAAGGGCCTGATTTTTCTGATGTTGTGTAGCGCAAACCTGCAAGATCGAGCAGTCTTTGCAATGTGCTCTTTGAAGGTCAGCTGGTCATCAAAGATTACACCAAGATTTCTGACCAAAGTTGATGGGGTAATTATTGATGTGCCTAAATGAATCGAGAAGTCATGCTGTAGGGTCGGAGTGGCAGGGACGACAAGAAGCTCAGTCTTTGCCAGGTTGAGCTGTAGGTGATGTTCTTTCATCCATGCCGAGATGTCCGCCAGGCAGCCTGAGATCCGTGCAGCTACCGTTGGATCATCTGGTTGAAAAGAGAGATAGAGCTGTGTGTCATCGGCGTAGCAATGGTAGGAGAAGCCATGTGCCTGTATGATGGGTCCCAGTGATGTAGTGTATGTGGAGAAGAGGAGGGGTCCAAGAACCGATCCCTGAGGAACCCCAGTGACCAGTTGATGTGACCAGTATTTGTACCTTGCAAATTTGTAAAATAATATTTCTATGTTTATTCTTTCATTTTTTTCTTACATTGTTCATATTGTGTAATTGTAATTGTGTGGGGTCCCCCCCACCCCTGTATATTTTTATGCCTTTAACCACTTCAGCTCTGCAGCATATTTTGGATTTTTTTTTACTGATTTTGGCATACCTGGACTTAAAAGAGCACCCTACTCGCATACATTGGAGTAAATTGATAAAAATGGTCTCATTTAATAGAAAACATCCTAAATTTTAACACACGCGTGAATTTTTTAAATATTTTTCAACATTTTATTATAAACACAAATAAAACATTTTTTAAATTAAGTTTTTATTTGTAAGTATGTTATTTAAGATCTGTTTGGTCCATGTTTGTGCAGAAAGTTTCTTTTGATTCCACTAGGTGCTAGTAAACAAGGGAAAAAATAATTTTCTTTGTAACATTTATTTTTTAAAAGTTATGGATATTTCATTGAAGAGAGGCAATATATACACAAGGGGTCTCCCTTCTGCCAGATAGGGCACACTTGCATTTGAATGTGTCCCAAACCCACATACATTGGGATAAATGGATAAAAATGGTCTCATTTTTCACCAAATACCTTACATTTTAATGCATGAGTGGAATCATTCATAATTATTATTGCATTTGTTCAAAATCCAAAGTATTGCAACTCTGCATCGAGCTAGCTGCTAGTGCACTAGGGGGCAGTGTCCATTTCGCGATATATTAAACTATTTCAAACAGGGCTCACAGGTACTACCTGCACCGGGGCCCCGCAAACACTAGCTACGACCCGAAGAGCAGTGACAGATCAGTCAACTGTCCCAAGCATCTTTCATAAATTCAACAGTATGTTGACTTTCTCAGGCCAACATAACTAGCTAATAACTTCAGTAACATTAGTGTGCGGATCAATGAATGCAGGAGAAGGGGAGAGATAACACAGATATGTGTGTGTCTGTGTACAGCAGTTAAACTGAATACAATGTTTATATCTCCTTGTTTCAGATGATGAGAGAGATGAGAACTCCTGGCCAGTCTTGTGGACTAAAGGTCAGGTTAGGGAATATAAAAACAGACACTCTTAAATGTGCATTGAAAATTGCCAGCTGATAAAACCTGTGCTCCAGGGACCATATTCAGGGAAAATGTAGCTCTTAATGTTCACTCATTGTTTAATGAGTGTTTATAGTCTGAGGATCATCAATATTATCAGCTGCTGAAAATCCTCTTTATTTCATGTCAATAGATGCTGTTTTCACCTCATTCATTATGCTGATGACTTCAGATCTGTTAATTGCCACATTAAGCTCATTTTATTGGTGTCAACGAATTTAAGCAAATGACACTAACAGCTATTGTGACATTACAAGATGTAACTATCATAACTGCATTTATTTCATTAGTCTGTGATAAACCATGTTTCATATAACACACAAAACTAAAACAATAAACAAAAATAGTTAAAGTTAATTGGCAATTTATTTGTACCTTGCACATTTGTAAAATTAAAATTTCTGTTTATTCTTTTTAATCTTACATTGTTTATATTCAGAATCTTTTAAATGTGAGTTTATTTTATATATTAATTTTAGTGCTGGCCAAATAATTAATTGCGCTTAATCACATCCTCAATAAAAGTATATTTGTACATAATATATGTTTGTACTGTGTTTATTTATTATGTATACACACACAGGCATGTATATATTTAAAAAAAATATGTTATGTTTATATATTAAATATTTTCAAAATATTTACTGTATGTATTTGTCTTTGGATGTGATTAATCGCGATAAATCTTTGCCCAGCACTAATTAATTTGCCTATATATTAATGAATTATAGATAGAGATATAATTTGTGAGTTACTAAAAATGTTTAATTTACTTTGATAGATAGATAGATAGATAGATAGATAGATAGATAGATAGATAGATAGATAGATAGATAGATAGATGGATAGATAAACATAAATCATTAAAATGTGTGAATTAGTGCAGAAACAAACTCAGTAACTGATTTATCTTTTATTTTGGCAGATCTGCTCCTCCTTCAGTGAAGCTCCTCCCACAACAATCACTCCTTCAGTGAAGCTCCTCCCACTGCAGTTCATCAATAAATGCTGGAGTATTCCCATCAGTCTACAAGTGAAGACGAGCATCAGAGCATCAGGAAGAAGTGAAATCTGCAGAGACAGAGTTTATTGAAGGACAGAGAGAACATGAGAGATCCAGAACCCTGCAGAATGAAACACACTGAAGAACAAACAGGTTGGTGTTTTCTCTTGATGCTTCAATGAGGCTGAAGAACATTTAAAGTTATCAGCAGTTCATCAGATTTAGTGTTTATAGTAGAAAAATATTTTTTTAAAAAATGAAAAAAATAGTGAAACAATAATATAGGGGAGACTTTCTATCTCCAGGGTACAAAATTGGGACTGAAACTCAAATGTTCAAATTATGTCACTTCCTGGATTTTGCCGTCAAAAAAATGCTTTCATTTTAAAAAGGAAGAAATGGAATGAAAATTGTACTGTAACAGTGTTGAATGAAAAATATTGGTCAGTTAATTAGTTTAAAATAGTTATTAATTACATAAGTTTTTATAACAGTATATTAATGCTAATATTATGTTAATAATATACTATTATAATTGTAGAGTTGATCAAGTATCAAATAGCTCTCACTACAGAAACATTGGATTAGCTTCTGTATTTTTTAATATAGATAATTGTATCTTATTTTGTGAAAATGTCAAAATGATCATAATTTGGTGTAGTCTTTGTCTGCTTTCACTTCACATTTCTCTGATTTTTTTAATGATTTATTTATATTGTAACCTTTTTAACTTTAATTTCAGGCCTAATTGAGGAGAAACAACATCATGTCAAAACTGGAGAAAAAACTCGCTCACAGACTGAAAGTATTTCTTTACTGAAAAGAAGAGACCAGAAAAGTTTCACTTGCACTCAGTGTGGAAAGAGTCTGACAAGCAAACAGAGTCTCAGTGTTCACATGAGGATCCACACTGGAGAGAAACCGTTCACATGTGATCAGTGCGGGAAGAGTTTCACACAATCATCAAACCTTAAGGACCACATGATCATCCACACCAGAGAGAAACTGCATGAATGTGATCAATGTGGAAAAACATTTTTGAGGGCTTCAAACCTGAAGAATCACCATCAAAGGATTCATTCAAAGGAGAAACCACATTCATGTTCTTTATGTGGAAAGAGTTTTTCACAACTGCAGAATTTAAAACTACATCAGAAGATACACACTGGTGTGAGAGATTATATGTGCTTTGAGTGTGAGAAGACTTTTATTAGAGCTGAACATTTGAAACAGCACCAGAGGATCCACACTGGAGAGAAACCTTACAAGTGTTCACACTGCGACAAGAGATTCAGTCGATCAGAACACTTGAAATCACATGAGAGGATCCACACTGGAGAGAAACCATATCACTGCACTGCATGTGGGAAGAGTTTCACTCATTCATCTTCTCTACGCAGTCATACAATAAACAATCACAATAAGTAGTTTATCTTCAGGTAAATATGGAAGAGTGCTAAAGTTTTATTCTTGTATACAACTTTACTTTATGATATAAATTATATTAGTATGCTTTATTACGAGATTCATTTTATGTTCAAAATGTTCTTCTGACGCTCAATAAGGTTTTTACAGGTTCAAAATGTTCTTGTTCACTAAACTGAAAAAAGAGGCTGATTTATTTTTCATTTCATATTCACTGTTTTTTTTTTTGTTGTTGTTTTTTTTAAACAACTAGTTATTCTTCTGCTTAGGCTGTATTTTACTAAATGCAGGTGTAAGATATTCTGTCATGTAGGTTTGCATCTGATCCATCTTCACTTTCATTCATTTATTTTCAATTGTAAAATACACATTATATAGTTTGTTTAATCAACATTTGTACGAGGTCATTTCTGAATAGTTTTTATCAGTCTCAGTGCTATTTGTGTGCCTGCTAACATTTATAAAGAAGGATTTGTCATTTCTCTTCACATACAAAACAGTAAGAGGGAACTATTTTGTTGTTATGAATGTAATTATTAGAAAATCTAAGTGTATTTAGATTAATATGGACAAATCATAATGTCATAAAAAATATGAGAAAGATAGTTGTGAAAGTCTTTATATTAGTGGTATTTTTTCTGTATCATTTGAGAAATAAAGTGAGATGATCTGCTGCTGATCCTGAATGGCTTGTTTAATGAGTGTTTATAGTCTGAGGCTCATCAATATTATCAGCTGTTGAAAATCCTCTTTATTTCATGTCAATAGATGCTGTTTTCACCTCATTCATTATGCTGATGACTTCAGATCTGTTAATTGACACATTAAGCTCATTTTATTGGTGTCAACAGACTTAAGCAAACGACACGACCAGCTACTGTGATTGTAATGTGACATTACAAGATATAATTATCATAACAGCATCTATTCATTCTGTGAATAGATGCAAACGATAGACATCAGCTATTAATTTGTGACATTACAAGATATCGATATGTATCACAATGGCATTTATTTAATGAATTTGTGATAAACTATGTTAAAACTAAAACATACAAAAACAAATTTTTCAGTTAAACTCAACTGGCGGTCTATTTGTACCTTGCAAATTTGTAAAATAATATTTCTATGTTTATTCTTTCATTTTTTTCTTACATTGTTTATATTGTGTAATTGTAATTGTGTGGGGTCCCCCCCACCCCTGTATATTTTTATGCCTTTAACCACTTCAGCTCTGCAGCATATTTTGGATTTTTTTTACTGATTTTGGCATACCTGGATTTAAAAGAGCACCCTACTCGCATACATTGGAGTAAATTGATAAAAATGGTCTCATTTAATAGAAAACATCCTAAATTTTAACACGCGTGAATTTTTTATCTTTTTTATTGTATAGTTTTTATTTGTAAGTATGTTATTTAAGATCTGTTTGGTCCATGTTTGTGCAGAAAGTTTCTTTTGATTCCACTAGGTGCTAGTAAACAAGGGAAAAAATAATTTTCTTTGTATCATTTATTTTTTAAAAGTTATGGATATTTCATTGAAGAGAGGCAATATGTCCACAAGGGGTCTCCCTTCTGCCAGATAAGGCACACTTGCATTTGAAAGTGTCCCAAACCCACATACATTGGGATAAATGGATACAAATTGTCTAATTTTTCACCAAATACCTTAAATTTTAATGCATGAGTGGAATAATTCATAATTATTATTGCATTTGTTCAAAATCCAAAGTATTGCAACTCTGCATCGAGCTAGCTGCTAGCGCACTAGGGGGCAGTGTCCATTTCGCGATATATTAAACTATTTCAAACAGGGCCCACAGGTACTACCTGCACCGGGGCCACGCAAACCCTAGCTACGACCCGAAGAGCAGTGACAGATCAGTGAACTGTCCCAAGCATCTTTCACACAGTCAACAGTATGTTGACTTTCTCAGGCCAACATAACTAGCTAATAACTTCAGTAACATTAGTGTGCGGATCAATGAATGCAGGAGAAGGGGAGAGATAACACAGATATGTGTGTGTCTGTGTACAGCAGTTAAACTGAATACAATGTTTATATCTCCTTGTTTCAGATGATGAGAGAGATGAGAACTCATGGCCAGTCTTGTGGACTGAATGTCAGGTTAGGGAATATAAAAACAGACACTCTTAAATGTGCATTGAAAATTGCCAGCTGATAAAACCTGTGCTCCAGGGACCATATTCAGGGAAAATGTAGCTCTTAACTGGCTGAGTTAGATGATTAACACAGTAGAAAATCAGTCCAATGTCCCCAGCTCTAAATGTCATTAGCTGTCTTGTGTTGCTTATAATAAATTGACATGTTGATATCACATAAGCAGTCTTTCAGTATGCTGTCATACATGTAGATGCATACTGTACACATTACTGAGTGGTGCTTATGGGGTGTCGCTTTGGGACGGGTGAGGGAGAGGAAAAAAATCACAGTATGCACACTACAAAAAACTAGACTACACCACTGGTTTAAACGTTAAACTTAGATGAATGTGCGCTGCATCCAGTAGTTTGTGTGGAGAGTGGAAGCTAAAGCGCAGGACATGGAGGCACCAGCGCAATCAATTGCATTTGTTTTCAATGGAAACAACTTAAAATAGCCTACGCCGTAATTTTTGCTCATAAAGGTAAGAGTAATACATCATTCGGAACTGTAAAGGGTCTACTTTTATTTGTGTGCACTCACAATATCAACAAAATGTCTGCTTTTATAAAATAAACAAAACAATGATGCGCTTTCTGACATCTCGTCTTGAACAGGAGCGAAAGTCAGCGAATACATGCCTCACAGACATGATAAATTATATCTATAGAAAGCTTTAAATTAGCTACTACTTAACTAAATAAATCAAATCAAATCGAAAACAAAAACAAAAACTCTATCATTATAATCATAATCCATGAAGATGCTTCTCTCTAAAGGCGCGTCTAGTGAGGAGATGGGGAATCAGGATCATCATCTTCATCTTTGCAACACTGACACAGAAAATACTAGTTTATTAGTAAATAATTCAAATATCTCCTTACTAGTTCCCCCGGACACATTCATGGTAATTACTTTTGCTGGGGCTTTACGGCAAGCTTTATTGCGTCTATTTGAAGCAGAACTCTTCAGCTGCGCTGACGGCTCTCTGCTGCTGCTGCGGGACACTAAACACCGTCGAGCCGCTCTTGACAGTCGCGGCACTGTCTCGTGTTGTTTCCACCAGCACGGCAATATTTTCATCACTAATTAATGAATGTCAAAAATGTAAAAATAAGGAGAAGCCTAAAAAAGGCCCGAGGCCCGGCCCGCATATGAACTATGACGTGAAAATTGGCCCGAAGCCCGGCCCTAGAGGCGTAAAAAAGTCGGGGTCTGTTGGGCCCGGGCCAAAATGCAGGGCTCTAGCGGTGAGTGTGGGAAGTCTTTTATTACGAATAGTGAACTGAAAGTGCACCAGAAAGTTCACAGTGGAGAAAAACCTTTCCAGTGTTCGTACTGTGACAAGAGATTTAATCAAACCGGACATCTGAAAACACACGAGAGGATCCACACCGGAGAGAAACCATATCACTGCACTCCATGCGGGAAGAGCTTCAGTCAGTTCGCTTCTCTTCTCAGGCATAAAAACACTAATATCTGTAATAAGTTGCAAGGTTTTGACAAAACCTGATTATACATGTTACCAGACATGATTTGAAAGGCATTAGACTGATTGCAGTGGTGTTGGAAGCTATGTATATAACTTATATCAACCTATGATTAAAATTATATGAAATCAAAATAGATTGATTTCTCACAAAATTAAAAGAAGAATGAGGTGCTGAACGCATCTCCGGAGCACCTTAAAGGATTAGTTCACTTTCAAATTAAAATTTCCTTATAATTTACTCACCCCCATGTCATCCAAGATGTTTATGTATTTCACGGTCACGCTTGACGTACCGAGTCAGTGTTTACAAGTTGAACGTGCAAATGCTAAGTCAAACGCCGTTTACAAAAAAGGGAGTTACAACTCAACGAGTTTACAAGGTAAAACAACGATGTCGGACGATTTTGAACTTGGAGGAGAAGATGAGATGGAGCCTACGTCAAGCGTGACCTTTTCAGCGTAATTACGTATTACGTGAAGTCAGGGACGCGTATCGCAGAACAGGCGAGCATTTGTGTTTATAAAGCATATACATTTTTATTCATTTTTTTTAATGACCGATCGTTTCGCTAGATAAGACCCTTATTCATCGTCTGGTATCGTTTATAGCCCTTTGAAGCTGCACTGAAACTGTAATTTTGACCTTCAACCGTTTGGAGTCCATTGAAACTAACTATATGGAGACAAATCCTGGAATGTTTTCATCAAAAACCTTAATTTCTTTTCGACTGAAGAAAGAAATACATAAACATCTTGGATGACATGGGGGTGAGTAAATTATAAGGACATTTTAATTTGAAAGTGAAGTAATCCTTTAAGGGACATGGTGGTGGAAGAAATTCGGGGTGAGAGGAAAAAATATTTTTCAAATGATTTGCGTTCTCTCGCAAAACCAGTTGAGTTCGGACAAACTCTTCCTGTTTATTTTACAGCTTGCAGTAGTTCATGCAGTCTGTTCACAATGGAGGGTTCATAGAGTTTTATTTTGAACTTGGACTCGTCAGAAGAAATACGTCAGTGATTAGTTCAACATTTAGTCATTTGGCAGACGCTTTTATCCAAAGCGACTTACAATTGGGGAGTACATAAAGCGATTCATCTTGAAGAGGCAATCAGACAGAGGAAGTGCTCGTAACAACAAGTCTCAGTCATTGTTCAAATAAGTACAAGCTAGCAAGGGAAGGAGAGAAAGATAAAGGGAAAGTTTTTTTTTTTTTTTTTTTTTAAGAACAAGTTTAGGATGAAGTCAAGTAGTGCCGAAAGAGATGAGTCTTCAGTTGTTGCTTGAAGATTGACAGGGATCCAGCATTCCGGATAGGGGTGGGAAGATTATTCCACCATCCAGGAATGGTGAATGAGAATTTTCTGGAGAGTGATTTTGAGCCTCTCTGTGATGGTACCACAAGGCGTCGCTCACTAGCAGATCTCAGACTACTGGAGGGGATGTAGATTCGTAATAGTGAGTGGAAGTAGGAGGGTGCTGAGCCTGTGGTCGTTCTGTATGCAAGCATCAGTGTCTTGAACTTGATGCGAGCTGCCACTGGTAGCCAGTGCAATGAGATGAAGAGAGGTGGAACATGGGCTCTTTTGGGCTAATTGAAGACCAGTCGTGCCGCTGCATTCTGAATCATTTGTAGAGGTTTGATTGTGTTTGATGGAGGACCAGCCAGAAGAGCATTGCAGTAGTCCAGCCTAGAAACGACAATGGCCTGGACAAGAAGTTGTGCTGCATGCTCTGTCAGAAAGGGCCTGATTTTCCTGATGTTGGAGTGCACGGTTTTGGGACATTCTAAAATGCTTTATGTGGCTTAATGTTTTAAAACAGTGACATTGGAGGACCAAATTCCATAATAATAAATTCTGATAAAATTATTAGGCTACTATTAATAACCTTAATAATATTAGCCTCCTATTAATAAAGCAGGATAGCCCAGAATATGAACGCAACGCCCTGCTCGTTAAGCTTCTGAAGCACATCAAAATCCACGCTGGAGGCCAAACAGACTCGTGTCCCCAGTGCAGAAAGCATTTGGATCATACAAAATACAGCAAAGATCATATGAGGATCCACACAGGATAAAAACCACACACGTGTGATCAATGCAGTGTGATTCATGCAAAAAAAAAAAAAAAGTTTACGGAGCACACGAGGAAGGTTTAAACAAAAAAAGCGCACCTCATGAGACGTTAGAATCCACACTGGAAAGAAATTGCACATGTGCGATCAGTGCGGGAAGTGTTTCACACACGCAAGATCTCTGAAAGCACATCTGAGTACTCATTGGGGAGAAAGACTGCTTAACAATGCGGTAAGAAGTTTAACTGGCTGTCAGTCCTGAGGAACCACCAGAGACTTCACGCTAATGAGAATCTACACGTGTGTTCTTTGTGTGCTACTCTATTAATAAGTTAAATCAACATTAACACTGTTCATATTCTTAACACATCTTACCGTGGACTGATTCTAAACGATTCACCTGTTTTTTGTTTGTTTGTTTATTTTTGACCATTTTTATGTAATGTGATTGACATATGTGATGCCATGCTACTGTTCAGCCAATCACATTCAGGTGTGCAACTTTCACTTTATGTGATCAACATTAACAATCACCTGATCAGCTGAATTCTGCTCACTTTATCTTAGTTATCCCTGTTATCAGACATGTTAAATGCATAAACAAATGCTTAATTGCTGACCCTGATAAGCTAGCTCAAAAATTAAAGATATTGAAAAATTAATATACTATTTTAGGCTAGAATTAGTTCATCACCTCCCACAAAAGTTAAAGGGGTCATCGGATGCGACATTCACTTTTACAAGCTGTTTGAACTGAAATGCGTGTTGGCAGTGTGTGTACACACAATCTTGTTAAATAATTTCCCCTTTCTCATTTAATGCCATTCTCAGCTGCTTGTCTGTGTGACGTCACACTGGGCAAGGCCCCTCCCACGATTGTTGATTGATAGTAGCGTTTTATCTTAGACCCGCCCTGAGTGAGCAGTCAACAGTCCGCCATTCAGTCTGAACATGCACTAAAACGGTTTGCTGAAAACAGAGCTGTTTTGACAGGGTAAAAAGGGTGTTGTTTTACACTAACAATGAGAAATTTTAACCAGAGTATGATATAGACTTTTCATTAAGACCCTAAAGAATCATATCAACTTGTGGAAAATGGGCATCCGATGACCCCTATAAAGAAAAAGGGAGATTCTGAACACAGCTTGCCTGAACTGTGATCGCTACAGAAATGAAGGATTGCTTTGTAATTTACGGTGGGTAAAAATAACTATTTTCTGAGTTGTCGTGATCTTCGTTTAACGATCTATTGATATCGATTGATTTTGAAATTGTTTGTTTTTCAGTTGATATGTTATATCAGATAAATCAAATGAAAAATATTAAGCCACAGTTAAGTACTATATTCCTTTATTGTGTGTCTCTGGCCTGTGTGCTCAAAAGACTGGGACACTAAAAGCCGTGCCCTCGCATAATTAAAAAAAAAACATTTATTAATTAATGGTCCTTTCATTTTACTGGCTGACTTAAATTTCAAGGAGATTTTACACGCTTAATTGAAGAAAACATGATTTTAACAGATAATTTGTTTTATACTGAAAAGTTTGAAAAGTTTTTTGTTTCCCGTTTTCCCATGCTCCCGCGGCGATGGAAGTCGCCGCCCGCTTCGTCGCCCTTGCTCACCGAGATCTCCCTTTCCCCGCGTATTCACGGGAGTTCTGCGGGCTTGCTGCGGCGACGGCATTAGATGACGCCACCATTCTATCCCTGTTCTGGCACGGGGCCAATGCCCATTGTCCCGTGGACCTCCCAGACACCATTGGACTAAAATGGAGGGAAGGGAACCTCCGGTGACTGGAGAGTGTCTGGGCCCGAGCCAGAACCAGCCTGCCGTCGTCCGCGGCTCCCCCAAGCCCGCCAACGCGGACCGCGGCTCCCCCAAGCCCGCCAACGCGGCCCGCGGCTCTCCCTTGCCAGCCGGCAAGGAATATGGCAAGCCAAATAGGCCTTAATCCTCGCCAGAGCTCTCCAGTGCCCGCTCCTCGACTGCGCTCTCAAGAGCCCCTGCTGGTTCCGCCCAGCTCTCAAGAGCCCCTGCTGGTTCCGTCCAGCTCTCCAGAGCCCCTGCTGGTTCCGTCCAGCTCTCAAGAGCCCCTGCTGGTTCCGTCCAGCTCTCAAGAGCCCCTGCTGGTTCCGTCCAGCTCTCAAGAGCGCCCCCAAGAGGCAGCTCCTCGCAAGTGCCCTCCAGTGCCTGCTCCTCGCAAGTGCCCTCCAGTGCCTGTTCCTCGCAAGTGCCCTCCAGTGCGCACCCCAGAGCCTGCTCCTCGCCAGCGCACCCCGCCATGGCCTCCCGAGCTCCCTGCTCCGCCATGGCCTCCCAAGCTCCCTGCTCCGCCATGGCCTCCCGAGTCCCCTGACCCGCCATGGCCTCCCGAGTCCCCTGACCCGCCATGGCCTCCTGAGTCCCCTGACCCGCCATGGTCTCCGGAGTCCCCGGATCCGCCATGGCCTCCCGACCTCCCCGCTCCGCCATGGCTCCCAGAATGGGCGCCGCCCTGGAGGCCTCCTGTCCTGTCCTGTCTCTATGTCCCTTAAGGCCTCCAGAGCGCCCACCCCCCCTCCCCGTTGGATGGTGTTCGGTGCGGGACGCACCGTTCGGGAGGGGGGAGTACTGTCAGTCCTGTGTTCCCCATGTCACGTGTTTTTCCTCCTATGTCCTTATTTGGTTTTTCCTGTTCCACATTCCCAGTATGTTCTGTGATTTATCATTCCTCCCAGCTGTGTATTTGTTTGCTCCCCACCTGTTTCAGTTCTCCTCGTTACTCCCCAGGATTCTTAAGCCTTGGTTTTCCCCGTGTCTGATGTCCGTGATTATATGTCTTCCTTGAGTTTTCTTAAAGTCCATGTTTGCACTATCCCCGTGTCTCCTCGCTCCTTCGTTCCCCGCGCACCATGACAGTATGTGAATAAATGTAATATTTAAGAAACCCTATATTGTGTTTTAGTCATTGTTATTTGGTGCTGAAGAAACGTTAAATCTGGATTGCTGTGGTACAGTGAAAATCTGACAATGGAGAAATGCTTTTATCTATTATTTTATGTAAAGAGTGCAACAAGAATTAACCCAACGTGCACCCTTGAAAATTAATTGGTTTACTAATGAAACAAAAAAAAACATGGTTACTATAGTTAAACCATAGCAACCACAAATCAACCATGGTTTATTGTAGTAAATCTGGTTATATAATTAATCAATACCCAAAAACAATGGTTACTACTTTTACTTTAATAATGGTTAATTTTCGTATGGGTAATGCTTCATGTTTTTGCTGTTGTTGTTTTTTAGATATTTTGAACAGTATTCTTCACGTTTCAAATTTCGATGATGACGTCATCAGGTGTGCGGATTCACTTCTCGAGGTAGAAGTGTTACACAAGCCTAAAATACTGTTCACACAAATTATTTAAGCAGCAATTTACAGTGTCGTTTCTGTATTTGATTATTTGTAACGCGATTTGTGTGTCTTTTCTGGTGCTTGGTGACTGAAATAAACATTTAGCAAGGCAATTAACCAACATGTTAAGATACATGCAACTTTTTTGTTCAGAAATTACAAAATGTATAATGAGCGAGTACATCATGAATCCATCTTCCAAAACGCGTTTTGTTTTATCGTGAATCACTACAGTAAGTCCGGACAGATTATTATTATTTTTTTACATCAACTGCTAAAACACCAAAATAAATATTTTTTTAATTATTTATTTAAATTCGTGGTCGATTTTTTCATGTTCTTCTAATGTTTGTTTTCTGTATATTCGTGTGTATGATTGTTTCAATGTTTGGAGCCAAAAACTAAAGCATGAATCTGTGAGGGAAATTAATTAGACATGCAGATGCAATTTTAATGTTATTTAGCTTTCTTTCTTTTTTTGACATTTATGTTTGTCAAGTAAAAAAATATTTTAGTTACTTTACATTTTTAAATGTTAGCCTATACAGGTGCATCTCAATGAATTAGAATGTCGTGAAAAAGTTTCTTGTATGTTATTTCAAAAAGTGAAACTTTTATATATTTTAGATTCATTGCATGTAAAGTAAAACATTTCAAAAGTTTTTTGTTTTAATTTTGATGATTAGAGCTTACAGCTCATGAAAGTCTAAAATCAGTATCTCAAAATATTAGAATATTTACATTTGAGTTTCAATTAATGACTATCCATACAGTATAAATTCTGGGTATCTCTTGTTCTTTGAAACCACAATAATGGAGAAGACTGCTGACTTGGCAATGATCCAGAAGATGAACATTGATGCCCTCCACAAAGAGGGTAAGTCACAGAAGGTCATTACTGAAAGGTGTGGCTGTTTACAGAGTGCTGTATCAAAGCATATTAAATGCAAAGTTGACTGGAAGGAAGAATTTGGGTAGGAAAAGGTGCACAAGCAACAGAGATGACCGCAAGCTTGAGAATACTGTCAAGCAAAGCTGATTCAAACACTTGTGAGAGCCTCACAAGGAGTGGACTGAAGCTGGAGTCAGTGCATCAAGAGTCACCACGCTCAGACGTCTTCAGGAAAAGGGCTACCAAGCCACTTCTGAACCAGAGACAACGTCAGTCCCAGAGTCTGGAGGAAGAGTGGAGAGGCACAGAATCCATGTTGCTTGAAGTCCAGTGTGAAGTTTCCACAGTCAGTGATGATTTGGGCTGCCATGTCATCTGCTGGTGTTGGTCCACAGTGTTTTCTGAAGTCCACAGTCAACGCAGCCATCTACCAGGAATTTTTAGAGCACTTTCATGCTTCCTTCTGCTGACAAGCTTTATGGAGATGCTGATTTCATTTTCCAGCAGGACTTGTCACCTGCCCACACTGCCAAAGGTACCAAAAGCTGGTTCAATGACCATGGTGTTACTGTGCTTGATTGGCCAGCAAACTCGCCTTACCTGATCCCCATAGAGAATATGTGGGGTATTGTCAAGAGGAAGATGAGAGACACCAGACCCAACAATGCAGATGACCTGAAGGCCACTGTCAAATAAACCTGGGCTTCAATACCACCTCAGCAGTGCCACAAACTTATCACCTCCATGCCACGCCGAATTGAGGCAGTAATTAAAGCAAAAGGAGCCCCTACCAAGTATTAAATACATATACAGTAAATTAACACACTTTCCAGAAGGCCAACAATTCACTAAAAAATTTTTTTTATTGGTCTTATGAAGTATTCTAATTTGTTGAGATAGTGAATTGGTGGGTTTGTGTTAAATGTGAGCCTAAATCTTCACAATTAAAAGAACCAAAGACTTAAACTACTTCAGTCTGTGTGCATTGAATTTATTTAATACACGACTTTCACAATTTGAGTTGAATTACTGAAATAAATGAACTTTTCCACGACATTCTAATTTATTGAGATGCACCTGTATTTGAAAAGGACTGCACACAGTAACTGGAAAGATAAGTGTGTCAGTCATGTCAGTGTGAGAAGTATGGAAAGCACACAGAATAATATGCATAAAATAAAGTGAGATGATCTGCTGCTGATCCTGAATGACTTGTTTAATGAGTGTTTATAGTCTGAGGCTCATCAATATTATCAGCTGCTGAAAATCCTCTTTATTTCATGTCAATAGATCCTGTTTTCACCTCATTCATTATGCTGATGACTTCAGATCTGTTAATTGTCACATTAAGCTCATTTTATTGGTGTCAACGAATTTAAGCAAATGACACTAACAGCTATTGTGACATTACATTACATTTACATTTACATTTAATCATTTAGCAGACGCTTTTATCCAAAGCGACGTACAAATGAGGAGAACAATAGAAGCAATCAGACCATTGAGAGAGCAACAGTATACAAGGGTCATGACAAGTCTCAGTTAGTCTAGCACAGTACACGTAGCAAGGAATTTTTTTTTTTTTTTTTTTTTTTTTTTAAAGAATAGGTAAGTTAGTATTAGTTAGTCAGGTGTTGGCGAAAAAGATGTGTCTTTAGATGATTTTTGAAAATGGCTAAAGACTCAGCTGTTCGAATTGAGATCGGGAGGTCATTCCACCAGCTGGGCACAGTCCAGGAAAAGGTCCGTGAGAGTGATTTGGTACCTCTTTGGGATGGCACCACAAGACGTCGTTCACTTGCAGAACGCAAGCTTCTGGAGGGCACATAAGTTTGAACCAGCGAGTTTAGGTATATTGGTGCAGTGGCAGTTGTGGTCTTGTAGGCAAACATCAGTACCTTGAATTTGATGCGAGCGGCTATTGGTAGCCAGTGTAACCTGATGAAGAGAGGGGTAACGTGAGCTTTTTTTGGCTCATTAAAGACCACTCTGGCTGCTGCATTCTGGATCAGTTGCAGAGGCTTGATAGTACATGCGGGAAGGCCCGCCAAGAGAGCATTACAATAGTCCAGTCTGGAGAGAACAAGAGCTTGGACAAGGAGTTTGCTCTTGCTCTTGCAGGAAGGGCCTAATCTTCCTAATGTTGTATAAGGCAAATCTGCAGGACCGGGCCGTTGTAGCAATATGGTCTGTGAAGCTTAACTGATCATCGATCACAACTCCAAGGTTCCTGGCAGTCCTGGAAGGAGTTATGGTTGATGAACCCAGCTGTATGGAGAAGTTGTGATGAAGTGATGGGTTGGCAGAGAACACGAGCAGTTCTGTCTTAGCAAGATTGAGCTGAAGGTGATGGTCCATCATCCAGCTAGAAATGTCACTCAGACAGGCTGCAATGCGATCAGTTACCGTCGGATCATCTGGTTGGAATGAGAAGTAGAGTTGAGTGTCATCAGCATAGCAGTGGTAGGAAAAGCCATGCTTCTGAATAACCGATCCTAATGAGGACATGTAGATGGAGAAGAGAAGTGGTCCAAGCACTGAGCCTTGAGGAACTCCAGTAGCAAGAAGTTGTGACTTTGAAACCTCACCCCTCCAAGACACCCTGAAGGACCTATCTGAGAGGTAAGACTCGAACCACAGGAGGGCGGTTCCTGAGATGCCCATCTTTCTGAGGATGGACATGAGGATCTGGTGGTTAACTGTGTCAAAGGCAGCAGACAGATCCAGCAAGATGAGTACAGAGGATTTGGAAGCTGCTCTTGCCAGTCTCAGGGCCTCTGTAACCGAGAGTAGGGCAGTCTCAGTTGAGTGTCCACTTCTGAAGCCAGATTGGTTGTTGTCCAGAATGTTGTTCTGTGCAAGAAACAGAGAGAGTTGGTTGAACAGAACTCGCTCAAGTGTCTTTGCAATGAATGGAAGAAGGGATACCGGTCTGTAGTTTTCTAAAAGTGCTGGATTTAGAGCAGGTTTTTTAAGCAGTGGGCTTACCCGAGCCTGCTTAAATGCTGTGGGAAATGTACCAGTGTTAAGCGAGGTGTTGATAATGTGAGTAAGAGCAGGTACGACCGAAGAAGAAATGGCTTGAAGGAGGTGAGTGGGGATAGGATCTAGCGGACAAGTAGTGGGATGATTGGAAAGGATGAGTTTGGAAACCTCCATCTCCGAGAGAGGAGAAAAGGAGGTGAGAGATTGTGTATTTGTTGTTATGAAGTTATTATTAGTTTGCGGTGTGAGGAATTGGTCACTGATGGTTTTTGTTTTATTTGTGAAGAAAGTTGCAAAGTCATCAGCTGTAAGAGTTGATGAAGGAGGAGGGGGAGGTGGACAGAGAAGAGAAGAGAACGTTTTGAAGAGTGCGCGAGAGTCGGAACAGTTGTTAATTTTGTTGTGGTAGTATGTCATTTTAGCAGTGGAGACATTTGCAGAGAAGGAAGAGAGGTGTGACTGATACACACTAAGGTCGGTAGAGTTTTTGGATTTGTGCCATTTCCTCTCTGCA
Source organism: Aspiorhynchus laticeps (assembly GCA_023376895.1). Taxonomy (NCBI): domain Eukaryota; kingdom Metazoa; phylum Chordata; class Actinopteri; order Cypriniformes; family Cyprinidae; genus Aspiorhynchus; species Aspiorhynchus laticeps. Next base: position 89,452,893 of record CM041793.1, on the reverse strand, counting down.
GCCCTTAGTTTAACACGATGTTCACGGAGAACATCGGACAACCAGGGGGCAGAGGGGGTAGCGCGTGCTGATCTGGATGAAAGGGGGCAAAAGTTGTCTAAGCAAGATGTTAGAGTGAAGCAAAGAGCGTCAGTAGCACTGTTTGTGTCGAGTGTTGAAAACTGAGAGGGTGAAGGTAGTGCGGATGAAACCATTGAGGATAGGCGAGAGGGAGAGAGCGAGCGTAGGTTACGCCGAAAGGTGACCTGCGAAGGAGCGTGTGCTATTTCAGGAGTTAGTGTGAGGTTAGAAGTGATGAGGAAGTGGTCTGAGGTGTGCAGCGGAGTTACTAATGTGTTGTCAGTGGAGCAGTAGCGTGTGTAGATGAGGTCCAGTCGGTTACCTGATTTGTGAGTAGCCGTAGTAGACACTCGTTTGAGGTCAAATGAAGTGAGAAGAGTGTTGAAGTCAGTCGCCTGGGGTTTTTCTAGGTGGATGATGAAGTCACCGAGCAGTACCAGAGGAGTACCATCTTCAGGAAAGTTTGAGAGTAACACATCCAACTCCTCCAAGAAGTCACCCAGTTGACCTGGGGGACGATACACAACTACAACGTGGATTTTAGCAGGGTGAGTAATAGTAATTGCATGAGATTCAAATGAACTGTTGCCTGTAGGAGATGGTAGAAGATCAAATTTCCATTCATTTGAAATAAGGAGACCAGTGCCTCCACCCCTCCCAATCGTGCGAGGGGTGTGGGAAAAAGTGAAATTAGTGGAGAGAGCTGCAGGAGTGGCAGTGTCCTCAGGTTTGATCCAAGTCTCAGTTAGGGCCATGAGGTTGAGACCGGAATGGGTAGCAATAGAAGGAATAAAATCTGCTTTGTTTACAGCAGACTGGCAGTTCCAGAGACCAATTGGAACAGAGAGTAAAGTAGTAGAGGACAGAGGGACCGTTCGTAGATTATTAGGATTGGCCTGCCTCCAACGTACAGCGCGTGCTCTCCGAGTGTTAGTAGTGATAGTACAGATTTGAAAGCACATAGTGAGTACAATTGATTCAACAATTAGATGAGTACAAGTTAGACAAAAAGTAAAGAAAGGGGAGAAAGCAATACTCAAGTGCCTTGTCGGTGTCCTTGCTCGGGGGAGTCGTGCAAGGTAGAGTCGATCGTCTTTACACTCGTCGGTCTTCACACGCGGAGGGCTTCACACGAGTGCTGCCACGACCGCTGCCGCGGTGTACAAACCAGCTTTATACTTGCCTAATTACTAGTCCCTGAAGTCAGCTGACCACGCCTTTCTACTTAGCAAACCGAAACTGGGAACTCCCGCGATAAGCACGAGAACAAACGCGACTTGCGAACGCGTTTACCAGGTAAAACACAGTATGCAAAAATAATGGTTCCTAGCAACGACAACTGAGCTGAAATCTAATGAGAAAACAGGACAAAACACTTACACACTGCTGTTCTCTTCTGCTGATCGAGTGCTCCTTCTAACAAATGACACTGAGTCAGGTAAATAAGTACTTTCTCTGGCTTAGACCACGCCTTTCTACTTAGCAAACCGAAACTGGGAACTCCCGCGATAAGCACGAGAACAAACGCGACTTGCGAACGCGTTTACCAGGTAAAACACAGTATGCAAAAATAATGGTTCCTAGCAACGACAACTGAGCTGAAATCTAATGAGAAAACAGGACAAAACACTTACACACTGCTGTTCTCTTCTGCTGATCGAGTGCTCCTACATTACAAGATATAACTATCATAACTTATTTCATTAGTCTGTGATAAACCATGTTTCATATAACACACAAAACTAAAACAATAAACAAAGATAGTTAAAGTTAATTGGCAATTTATTTGTACCTTGAACATTTGTAAAATTAAATTTTCTGTTTATTCTTTTTAATCTTACATTGTTTATATTCAGTATTTTTTAAATGTCAGTTTATTTTATATATTAATTTTAGTGCTGGCCAAATAATTAATCGCCCTTAATAACATCCTCAATAAAAGTATATTTGTACATAATATATGTTTGTACTGTGTATATTTATTATGTATACACACACAGGCATGTATATATTAAAAAAATATATGTTATGGTTATATATTAAATATATTTATATATAATATAAATTATATAAATATGTAAATATTTGGAAAATATATACTGTACGTATTTCTTTGGATGTGATTAATTGCGATACATCGTTGCCCAGCAGTAATTAATTTGCCTATATATTAATGAATTATAGATAGGGATAATTTGAGTTACTAAAAACATTTTAATTTACTTTGATAGATAGATAGATAAACATAAATCATTAAAATGTGTGAATTAGTGCAGAAACAAACTCAGTATCTGATTTATCAGTATCTGAAGCTCCTCCCACAACAATCACTCCTTCAGTGAAGCTCCTCCCACAACAATCACAGCTTCAGTGAAGCTCCTCCCACAACAATCACACCTTCAGTGAAGCTCCTCCCACTGCAGTTCAGCAATAAATGCTGGAATATTCCCAGCAGTCTACAAGTGAAGACGAGCATCAGAGCATCAGGAAGAAGTGAAATCTGCAGAGACAGAGTTTATTGAAGGACAGAGAGAACATGAGAGATCCAGAACCCTGCAGAATGAAACACACTGAAGAACAAACAGGTTGGTGTTTATTCTTGATGCTTCATCAATGAGACTGAAGAACATTTAAAGTTATCAGCAGTTCATCAGATTTAGTGTAAAAAATGAACAAAAAAAGTGAAACAATAATATAGGGGAGACTTTCTATCTCCAGGGTACAAAATAGGGACTGAAACTCAAATGTTCAAATCATGTCACTTCCTGGATGTTTTTAATGATTTATTTTACATTGTAACCTTTTTTACTTTAATTTCAGGTCTAATGAAGGCGAAACAACATCATGTCAAAACTGGAGAAAAAACTCACTCACAGACTGAAAGTATTTCTTTACTGAAAAGAAGAGACAAGAAAAGTTTCACCTGCACTCAGTGTGGAAAGAGTCTGACAAGCAAACAGAGTCTCAGTATTCACATGAGGATCCACACTGGAGAGAAACCGTTCACATGTGATCAGTGCGGGAAGAGTTTCACACAATCATCAAACCTTAAGGACCACATGAACATCCACGCTGGAGAGAAACTGTATGAATGTGATCAATGTGAAAAAACATTTTTGAGGGCTTCAAACTTGAATAGACACCTGAAAGTTCATTCAAAGGAGAAACCACATTCATGTTCTTTATGTGGAAAGAGTTTTTCACATCTGCAGAATTTAAAAGTACATCAGAAGATACACACTGGTGTGAGAGATCATATGTGCTTTGAGTGTGAGAAGACTTTTATTACGGCTCAACATTTGAAACGGCACGAGATGATCCACACTGGAGAGAAACCTTACAAGTGTTCACACTGCGATAAGAGATTCAGTCAGTCAGAACACTTGAAAACACATGAGATGATCCACACTGGAGAGAAACCTTACAAGTGTTCACACTGCGATAAGAGATTCAGTCTGTCAGAACACTTGAAAACACATGAGAGGATTCACACTGGAGAGAAACCATATCACTGCACTGCATGCGGGAAGAGTTTCACTCAATCATCTTCTCTACGCAGTCATACAATAAACAATCACAATAAGTAGTTTATCTTCAGGTAAATATGGAAGAGTGCTAAAGTTTTATTCTTGTATACAACTTTACTTTATGATATAAATTATATTAGTATGCTTTATTACGAGATTCATTTTATGTTCAAAATGCTCTTCTGAAGCTCAATAAGGTTTTTACAGGTTCAAAATGTTCTTGTTCACTAAACTGAAAAAAGAGGCTGATTTATTTTTCATTTCATATTCACTGTTTTTTTTTTTGTTGTTGTTTTTTTTAAACAACTAGTTATTCTTCTGCTTAGGGTGTATTTTACTAAATGCAGGTGTAAGATATTCTGTCATGTAGGTTTGCATCTGATCCATCTTCACTTTTATTCATTTATTTTCAATTGTAAAATAAACATTATATAGTTTGTTTAATCAACATTTGTACGAGGTCATTTCTGAATAGTTTTTATCAGTCTCAGTGCTATTTGTGTGCCTGCTAACATTTATAAAGAAGGATTTGTCATTTCTCTTCACATACAAAACAGTAAGAGGGAACTATTTTGTTGTTATGAATGTAATTATTAGAAAATCTAAGTATATTTAGATGAATATGGACAAATTATAATGTCTGAGAAAGATCGTCATCAGTGTCTTTATATTAGTGGTATTTTTTCTGTATCATTTGAGAAATAATTGTAAATATTGTGACTCAAATACTCAGTTTCTATCAGCAAACACTCAGAATAAAGTGAGGTGATCTGCTGATCCTGAATGGCTTGTTTAATGAGTGTTTATAGTCTGAGGATCATCAATATTATCAGCTGCTGAAAATCCTCTTTATTTCATGTCAATAGATCCTGTTTTCACCTCATTCATTATGCTGATGACTTCAGATCTGTTAATTGTCACATTAAGCTCATTTAATTGATGTTAACAGACTTAAGCAAATGACAGGCATCAGCTATTGTGACATTACACGATAAAGATACGTATCACAATGGCATTTATTTAATGAATTTGTGATAAACTATGTTAAAACTAAAACATACAAAAACAAATTGTTCAGTTAAACTCAACTGGCGGTCTATTTACATTTACATTTAGTCATTTGGCAGACACTTTTATCCAAAGCGACTTACAATTGGGGAATACATAAAGCGATTCATCTTGAAGAGGCAATCAGACAGAGGAAGTGCTCGTAACACCAAGTCTCAGTCATTGTTAAAATAAGTACAAGCTAGCAAGGGAAGGAGAGAAAGATAAAGGGAAAGGTTTTTTTTTTTTTTTTTTTTTTTTGTGAACAAGTTTAGGATGAAGTCAAGTAGTGCCGAAAGAGATGAGTTTTCAGTTGTTGCTTGAAGATTGATAGGGATCCAGCATTCCGGATAGGGGTGGGAAGATTATTCCACCAGCCAGGAATGGTGAATGAGAATGTTCTGGAGAGTGATTTTGAGCCTCTCTGTGATGGTACCACAAGGCGTCGCTCACTAGCAGATCTCAGACTTCTGGAGGGGATGTAGATTCGTAATAGTGAGTGGAAGTAGGAGGGTGCTGAGCCTGTGGTCGTTCTGTATGGAAGCATCAGTGTCTTGAACTTGATGCGAGCTGCCACTGGTAGCCAGTGCAGTGAGATGAAGAGAGATGTAACATGGGTTCTTTTGGGCTCATTGAAGACCAGTCGTGCCGCTGCATTCTGAATCATTTGTAGAGGTTTGATTGCGTTTGATGGAAGACCAGCCAGAAGAGCATTGCAGTAGTCCAGCATAGAAACGACAAGGGCCTGGACAAGAAGTTGCGCAGCATGCTGTGTCAGGAAGGGCCTGATTTTTCTGATGTTGTGTAGCGCAAACCTGCAAGATCGAGCAGTCTTTGTAATGTGCTCTTTGAAGGTCATCTGGTCATCAAAGATTACACCAAGATTTCTGAGCGAAGTTGATGGGGTAATTATTGATGTGCCTAAATGAATCGGAAGTCATGCTGTAGGGTCGGAGTGGCAGGGACGAAAAGAAGCTCAGTCTTTGCCAGGTTGAGCTGTAGGTGATGTTCTTTCATCCATGCCGAGATGTCCGCCAGGCAGCCTGAGATCCGTGCAGCTACCGTTGGATCATCTGGTTGAAAAGAGAGATAGAGCTGTGTGTCATCGGCGTAGCAATGGTAGGAGAAGCCATGTGCCTGTATGATGGGTCCCAGTGATGTAGTGTATGTGGAGAAGAGGAGGGGTCCAAGAACCGATCCCTGAGGAACCCCAGTGACCAGTTGATGTGACCAGTATTTGTACCTTGCAAATTTGTAAAATAATATTTCTATGTTTATTCTTTCATTTTTTTCTTACATTGTTTATATTGTGTAATTGTAATTGTGTGGGGTCCCACCCCCACCCCTGTATATTTTTATGCCTTTAACCACTTAAGCTCTGCAGCATTTTTTTTTTTATTTTTTTTACTGATTTTGGACTTACAAGAGCACCCTACTCGCATACATTGGAGTAAATTGATAAAAATGGTCTCATTTAATAGAAAACATCCTAAATTTTAACACACGTGTGAAATTTTTTATATTTTTTATTGTATTGTTTTCAAAATTTTATTATAAACACAAATAAAACATTTTTAAATTAAGTTTTTATTTGTAAGTATGTTATTTAAGATCTGTTTGGTCCATGTTTGTGCAGAAAGTTTCTTTTGATTCCACTAGGTGCCAGTAAACAAGGGAAAAAAAATAATTTTCTTTGTATCATTTATTTTTTAAAAGTTATGGATATTTAATTGAAGAGAGGCAATATGTCCACAAGGGGTCTCCCTTCTGCCAGATAAGGCACACTTGCATTTGAAAGTGTCCCAAACCCACATACATTGGGATAAATGGATAAAAATGGTCTCATTTTTCACCAAATACCTTAAATTTTTAATGCATGAGTGGAATAATTCATAATTATTATTGCATTTGTTCAAAATCCAAAGTATTGCAACTCTGCATCGAGCTAGCTGCTAGCGCACTAGGGGGCAGTGTCCATTTCGCAATATATTAAACTATTTCAAACAGGGCCCACAGGTACTACCTGCACCGGGGCCCCGCAAACCCTAGCTACGACCCGAAGAGCAGTGACAGATCAGTCAACTGTCCCAAGCATCTTTCATAAAGTCAACAGTATGTTGACTTTCTCAGGCCAACATAACTAGCTAATAACTTCAGTAACATTAGTGTGCGGATCAATGAATGCAGGAGAAGGGGAGAGATAACACAGATATGTGTGTGTCTGTGTACAGCAGTTAAACTGAATACAATGTTTATATCTCCTTGTTTCAGATGATGAGAGAGATGAGAACTCATGGCCAGTCTTGTGGACTGAATGTCAGGTTAGGGAATATAAAAACAGACACTCTTAAATGTGCATTGAAAATTGCCAGCTGATAAAACCTGTGCTCCAGGGACCATATTCAGGGAAAATGTAGCTCTTAACTGGCTGAGTTAGATGATTAACACAGTAAAAAATCAGTCCAGTCTACCCAGCTCTAAATGTCATTGGCTGTCTTGTGTTGCTTATAATAAATTGACATGATGATATCACATAAGCAGTCTTTCAGAATGCTGTCATACATGTAGATGCATACTGTACACATTAATGAGTGGTGCTTATGGGGTGTTGCTTTGGGACGGGTGAGGGAGGGGAAAAAATCACAGTATGCTCACTACAAAAAACTAGTCTACACCACTGGTTTAAACGTTAAACTTAGATAAATGTGCGCTGCATCCAGTAGTTTGTGTGGAGAGTGGAAGCTAAAGCGCAGGACATGGAGGCACCAGCGCAATCAATTGCATTTTTTTTCAATGGAAACAACTTAAAATAGCCTACGCCGTAATTTTTGCTCATAAAGGTAAGAGTAATACATCATTCGGAACTGTAAAGGGTCTACTTTTATTTGTGTGCACTCACAATATCAACAAAATGTCTGCTTTTATAAAATAAACAAAACAATGATGCGCTTTCTGACATCTCGTCTTGAACAGGAGCGAAAGTCAGTGAATACATGCCTCACAGACATGATAAATATATCTATAGAAAGCTTTAAATTAGCTATACTTAACGAAATAAATCAAATCAAAAACAAAAACTCTTTCATTATAATCATAATCCGTGAAGATGCTTCTCTCTAAAGGCGCGTCTAGTTTAGGAGATGGGGAATCAGGATCATCATCTTCATCTTTGCGACACTGACACAGAAAACACTAGTTTATTAGTAAATAATTCAAATATCTCTTTACTATTTTCCCCCGGACACACTCATGGTAATTACTTTTGCTTGGGCTTTACGGCTAGCTTTATTGCGTCTATTTGAAGCAGAACTCTTCAGCTGCGCTGACGGCTCTCTGCTGCTGCTGCGGGACACTAAACACCGTCGAGCCGCTCTTTGACAGTCGCGGCACGGTCTCGTGTTGTTTCCACCAGCGCGGCAATTTTTTTCATCACTAATTGATGAATGTCAAAAATGTAAAAATAAGGAGAAGCCTAAAACAGGCCCGAGGCCCGCCCCGCGTCTGAACTATGACGTGAAAATTGGCCCGAAGCCCGGCCTAGAGGTGTAAAAAAGTCAGGGCCCATCGGCCCGGGCCTAAATGCAGGGCTCTAGCGGTGAGTGTGGTAAGTCGTTATTACAAATAGTGAACTGAAAGTGCACCAGAAAGTTCACAGTGGAGAAAAACCTTTCCAGTGTTCGTACTGCGACAAGAGATTTAATCAAACCGGACATCTGAAAACACATGAGAGGATCCACACCGGAGAGAAACCATATCACTGCACTCCATGCGGGAAGAGCTTCAGTCAGTTCGCTTCTCTTCTCAGGCATAAAAAACACTAATATCTGCAATAAGTTGCAAGGTTTTGACAAAACCTGATTATGCATGTTACCAGACATGATTTCAAAGTTATTAGACTGATTGCAGTGGTGTTGGAAGCTATGTTATAACTTATTTCAACCTATGATTAAAATTACTTGAAATCAAAATTGATTTATTTTCTGAATGTATGCTACTGAACAACTCATGTAAGCATGTTTTTAATCAAAATGTCATAACTCTGCAGTTCAGCAATTGCTTTGAGATTCAGCACAGATCATTGTTTTGCAGGTACGTCTTGAAGTGTTTCTATGCTTTTATATAATTGTTTTCTCTGTTTGGAGTTATAATATTTTTTCAAGTTGTCATGTTGAGTTTGGCATTAAAATTTGTTTTTTATTTAAGAGTAACCAACAGTATACTATAGTTACAATTTGTAGTGTGCACTTCATGATACATCTAAAATTTATACCAGTTTTAATGTTAATTCACTTTATTATAATGCATTTTTTATAATTTAGTAAGTACGTTGTATTTAAAATACCTTGCGTTTTTTTCCATTTTTATTAACATTTCTCCATTTTATATCTTTCAGATCTTTGTTTTTCTTGCATACTGAACCGTATTATCTCTCGCTCCAGTCCAGCAGGTGACGCAAACACATCAT
>CM041793.1:89294813-89443694 GCA_023376895.1 Aspiorhynchus laticeps | reverse complement strand
TTCGGACTGCTCAAAACAGAATATATGAACATATAACTTAATTAATTAGTTTTTTATGCTAGCTAAATTTTATATACATAAACAAAAATGTACTGCCTCTTAATCTCTCTTTTCTTTATTCAGAGGTGATCTAGACAAGTACATGGAAGCGATCTAAAGCTCTATTAATCCTGCAGAGAAAACTTCATCTCTGTATTTATCTTGTGTCCACTTAAGGTGTAAATTTATTACACTATCCCCTGGTTTCACAAACAAGGTTTAGGCCTAATCCCAGACTAATATGTAAATCTGAGCTGTTTCAACTTTAATAAACTTGCACTAACTGATCTTAGTGTGTGTGTGTGTGTGTGTGTGTGTGTGTGTGTGTGTGTGTGTGTGTGTGTGTGTGCGGGTTTATGTGGTTTATGAGGACACAAATTTGTATAATAACATGGGTATGACCGAGGTATTACAATTTGAAGGTGGTTTATGAGGACACTGCCTATGTCCCCGTAATTCAAAAGGCTTAAAAAACATACTAAATGGTGTTTTTTTGAAAATCTAAAAATGCACACAGTCTCCTGTGAGGGCTAAGTTTAGGTGTAGGGTAGGTGTAGGGCAATAGCACACACAGTTTGTTCAGTATAAAAACCATTACGCCTATGGAGAGTCCCCATAAACCACAAAAACCAACATGTGTGTGTGTGTGAGTGTGTGAGTGTGAGTGTGTGTAAAATATGAAATCGCTGGAAAAGGCCACTGGACAAGATTGTTTTACCCAGAAGTGTATTGTCCTCACAGTGACGTTACATTATTTGTATTAAGTATTTTTCACTGGATTTGGATATAAATCATCTGACAGGTCTGAGACACTTGATTTTTTTTTTTTTCTTACACGTATATTGTCTTTTTTGGTTTATCATAGAGATTAAGTTGTTTAAATTGTAATATACAGCAAACATTCTTAGCCTTATCAATCAAGCATGTTTGCAGAATATGTTGCTTTGATCATTTCACTGATACAGTGCCTTGCGAAAGTATTCATACCCCTTCATTTCTTTCACGTTTTATGTTGCTGCCTTGTTAACTGCTTTAAATTAGTTTTTTTCTACATCAGTCTACACTCCACACACCATATTGACAAAGCAAAAACAGAATTGTCACAACTTTGTAAACTAATTAAAAATAACAAAACTGCAATAAGTACATTGCATAAGTATGCATACCCTTAACTAAATATTTAGCTGAAGCACCTTTACAGCCTCAAGTCTTTTTTTTGTTTGATGTGACAAGCTTTGCTCATCAGCATTTGGCAATTATCTGCTATTCTTCTCTTCACCTCTCAAGCTCTGTCAGGTTGGATGGGGGCAGATGCACATTTTCAGGTTTCTCCAGAAATATTTGACTGGGTTAAATCCCAGGCTGCGGCTGGACCACTCAAGGACATTCACAGAGCTGTGTATAAGCCACTCTTGCTGTGTGTTTAGGTCCATTGTCCAGTTGGAAGTTGAACCTTCTGCCCAGTCTGAGGTTCTGAATGCTGTGGACTGGGTTTTCATTAAGGCTATCTCTATATTTTGGTGCATTGAGCTTTTCTTCTACTCTGACGAGTCCCTCAGTCCCTTACGCTGAAAAAAAAGCCCCACAGCATGAGCTGCTACCAGCACACTTTACTTAAGGGATGGTACTCTGCAGGTGATGAGCAGTGCCTGCTTTCCTTCAAACATGATGCTTAGAGGTTCATCAGACCATTGAATATTATTTCTCACAGTCTGAGGATTCTTTAGGTGCTTTTTTTGCAAATTCCAAGTGTGTTTTCATGTGTCTTCACTGACAAGTGGATTGAGTTTGGCCACACCAGCATAAAGCCCAGATCGGTGGAGTGTTGCAGGGATGTTTGTCCTTCTGTAGGTTTCTCCCGTCTGCATATATGATCATGAAGCTCAACTAGAGTGACCATCAGCTTCTTGGTCACCAGTCTAGACAAGGCCCTTCTCCATCAATTGCCCAGGAGGCCAGTTCTAGGAAGAGTCCTAGTTGTTTCATACTTCTTCTATTAAGGGTAACAGAGACTACATGCTTCTGTGACCCTTCAATGAAGCTGAATTTGTTTCTGAACTCTTCCTCAGATGTGTGGCTTGATGCAAACCTGTTTCTGAGCTCTACAGACTGTTCTTTTGACCTCAGGGCTTGGTTTTTGCTCTGATATGCATTATCAGCTGTTAGACCTTTTATTAAGACACGTGTGCATTTCCAAATCATACCCATTCAATTGAATTTTGCTCTCTAAGTGTAGTAACATCTACAAGCAATATGAATGCTCCTGAGCTAAATTTAAACTGTCCCAGATAAGGGTATGAATACTTACGCAATGGAATCAGTTAAGTTTTTTTTTTTTTTTTTTTTTTTTTTTTTTATATAAATTTGCAAATATGTTAAAACAGTTTTTTGCTTTACCATTATGGAGTATTGATTGTTTTCAGTCACGTGACCGGCTCGAAGACTCGGAGGGCAAAACATCCATAGGACTGCTGCACAAGCGTGTCAATTTTTCATCTGTTTCCCAGCCGCAAATATTTAGATCACCTCTCAAAAGAATAAAACACCGGTCAGCAGGTGCAACTCATTCAACACCTGATATTCAAATAGTTATACTGAGCATTTAAAAATATGACCAAGAAAAAAAAAAACATCAGTTATGATAGGGTGTCAAGTTTGGTGTAATTATCTCTGTGGCAGTCCTCATAATATGGAAAGGGTGACACTGAGCCATTGATAATTTTTTATTGGGAAAACCAACCACAAACTAGAAGCAAACACGCATATCTGTTAAGTACACTCAAAATAAACAGAATAAATCTGTGTAAATGACTACAACCAGCTGCATCTCTCTAAATAAACAGTGAACGACAGAAAGTACCAAAACTGTAAAAGTGCACATGCCACAAAAGGTAAATTTGCACAGACCTTTGGCATTTTAAGACATAATATATTGCATATATGAAAGAAAAATTGCTACGTTTATGGAGGCTCTGATATGTGATTTTTGTTTTGAGCTATATTACATAAAAACCCTAACAAAACTTTAATTTAGAGAAGGAAAATCAATTAATTTAGAGAAGGAAAATGTCCCATTCATTCATTGGTAATATATTAGAACAGCAGGTTTTATTGAGAGTTTTCCAGAGCGGTGCAGATAACGAACAGGCTGAACAAAACCAGCCAGTACGTAACGAACCAAACCAGGGACCCAGTGTGCATCAGTATGCTTTTCTGTAAAAATGGTATGAAATCCTGTAATACAATATGGAGCATATGTGATAACCATGGTCACAGTTGCTATGAGAATGATATGAAACGCTCTTCTCTTCATGTGGTTTTCTTCCTCTCTCTCTCTCCTGGTCCTGACCGCTTCAGAGCTCTGAGAACAGCTACAAGATAAAACAACTGGACAAGATGAGCATCTGAACTGACAAGAACCACAAATGTACAATGTTGTGTGAGAGTATAGTAAACATGCTACACAAACAGGAGCCTAGATTAACCCATTTAATCCCAATTTTTTTCCCAGACATGAAAATATCCAAATGATGTGTCATAAGTAACCCTTTGAAATAATCAATAATTATCTTTTTGGAAAAGTGTGCGAAAAATTGTTTTAAGTTCGGTCACAATAGGTGGGATAATGTGTGTACTGAAATCACATATTTCTGCAGTCTTAAAAATTGTTATATATCTTAGCCTAGCTATTTTAAACTGTTTGATCACAGGGTTACTATTATGCATAAAAAAACACTTATGCAGCATTGATAGGAACACTGAGATAAAAAATTCAACCATCACCGCATTTCAAAATTGTTAATTTTTGTAAAATATAACATCAAATATTTATATTAATGCTACGAGTATTACAACATTGTTGTACATTTTTTATAACATTTGAATTTTTAATTTATTGCAATATTTTGTCATTGCAACATTTTATTGTCATTTTGACTAACAACTGCAACTGGATTTATATTGTATTCATAAACTCACTGTTATCCCAGCGGTCATCAACATGTTTACTCACTCTATGACCACACTCAACAAAACTAAATATATGCAAATGCATATATTAATACTAGACACCCTAAAGATAATGTTTACCAAAAATCTTTGTCATATCTTTGTTAACATACTTTACTAGGCTTTTGTTTCAGAGCTTTGATGCAGTTATCATCTTCTCAAGATTCTGCACTAATCATGTGACACACTGCATATATTTAATTGAGACCCTTTATTTTTTCCATATTTGCAGGAAGTCACTAAAACATCAGTCAGTAAGGTTTTTAGAGCTTTATAAATTAAAACTTTTTTTACGGTCACTATTGTGAGCGCTGGGGTTAAATGGGTTAATGATCCAGGCCACAGTGCAGCAGATCACGCTGTATCTGAGAGGTTTGTACTTCAGAAAGGTTACAGGATCAACCACCGCCAGGTAACGCTCAACACAGATCAGACACTGAAACAGAGGACGTCCAGTCATGATTAATCCTATTAAAAAGAGTTTAAAATCCACTATAAATGAAAAAGGTCAAAGGTCAAGCAATTCACAGAGAAACCAATCTCAGCAACCGAGAGATTGAGGATGAAAAACTCTGACGTAAGTCCTGCTCCTCTGATGATGAGCCACGCAACATAACAGTGTAGGAAGACCAACCAGGAAACTAAAGCTGTGCACACAAATGTTCATAATCTCCACAAGCCCAACAGAATGAGTTTTTAATGCTTGAGGTGAGATGAAGTTCAGTGTAGAGTTATTCATCTCCTGTATTTGTCTTCTCATTTCAACAGCTCACAGAACATTATGGGAAATATGAAGGCTAGGTAATTTCTAAATACTTAAATAAAACCAAAATAACCAGAGCAAACCAATATTAAATAACTTCAAAATATGGTTCTATAAATGCACAATGTTTCTGATTCTAATGTATTTCCAATTAATTGATTTCTTATTTTCAATAAAAATAAAAAGCTGAGTTTCTATTTACTCAATGAACCTTTTTTCTAAAAACCAAATCAATTTCTTCTTATTAATTGTAAAAACAATAAATTGAATCAAAAAGGTAAAAGTTGAGCACGTTCAGTCTTTCTGGATGTATATCCATCTCTGTGCTGTGTTTTGTGATAACACAAGAATATATGTTGCACGTCACATAAAACACCAGATATGCAAATATTTAAAATAAAACAAAGGTTATTAAATGTTCAAATCGATCACTGTCTGAGTTTGAAAATTTTTACCAAAGCACATTTTATACAGAACATTGAAATAACTGTCTTTGACAACATGATTATTGTGATGTAGGCTTAATATTATTTAAAATGGGGCAAAACGTATGTTATAACTTCACATTAATGTATTAAAGTATTCAGTATTATATGTGACACTGGACCACAAAACCAGTCATAAGTGTCAATTTTCTGAAATTTAGATTTATACACTGACCAACATTATAAACGCAACACTTTTGTTTTTGCCCCCATTTTTCATGAGCTGAACTCAAAGATCTAAGACTTTTTCTATGTACACAAAAGGCCTATTTCTCTCAATCATTGTTCACAAATCTGTCTACAAAGTAAATCTGTGTTAGTGAGCACTTCTCCTTTGCCGAGATAATCCATCCACCTCCACAGGTGTGGCATATCAAGATGCTGATTAGACAGCATGATTATTGCACAGTTGTGCCTTAGGCTGGCCACAATAAAAGGCCACTCTAAAATGTGCAGTTTTACTGTATGGGGGGTTACTGTAGAGTTGATCAGGTTGTTGATCGTGGCCTGTGGAATGATTGGTCCACTCCTCTTCAATGGCTGTGCGAAGTTGCTGGATATTTGCAGGAACTGGAACACGCTGTCGTATATGCCGATCCAGAGCATCCCAAACATGCTCATGTCCGGTGAGTATGCTGGCCATGCAAGAACTGGGATGTTTTCAGATTCCAGGAATTGTGTACAGATCCTTGCAACATGGGGCCGTGCATTATCATGCTGCAACATGAGGTGATGGTCGTGGATGAATGGCACAACAATGGGCCTCAGTATCTCGTCACGGTATCTCTGTGCATTCAAAATGCCATCAATAAAATGCACCCGTGTTCGTTGTCCATAACATATGCCTGCCCATACCATAATCCCACCACCACCATGGGCCACTCAATCCACAACGCTGACATCAGCAAACTGCTCATCCACACGACGCCATACATGCTGTCTGCCATCTGCCCTGTACAGTGAAAACCGGGATTCATCCGTGAAGAGAACACCTCTACAAAGTGCCAGACGCCATCGAATGTGAGCATTTGCCCACTCAAGTTGGTTACGATGATGAACTGCAGTCAGGTCGAGACCCCAATGAGGATGACGAGCATGCAGATGAGCTTCCCTGAGACGGTTTCTGACCGTTTGTGCAGAAATTCTTTGGTTATGCAAACCGGTTGTTGCAGCAGCTGTCCGGGTGGCTGGTCTCATACGATCTTGGAGGTGAAGATGCTGGATGTGGAGGTCCTGGGCTGGTGTGGTTACACGTGGTCTGCGGTTGTGAGGCCAGGTGGATGTACTGCCAAATTCTCTGAAACGCCTTTGGAGACGGCTTATGGTAGAGAAATTAACATTCAATTCACGGGCAACAGCTCTGGGGGACATTCCTGCAGTCAGCATGCCAATTGCACGCTCCCTCAAAACTTGCGACATCTGTGGCATTGTGCTGTGTGATAAAACTGCACATTTTAGAGTGGCCTTTTATTGTGGCCAGCCTAAGGCACACCTGTGCAATAATCATGCTGTCTAATCAGCATCTTGATCTGCCACACCTGTGGAGGTGGATGGATTATCTCGGCAAAGGAGAAGTGCTCACTAACACAGATTTAGACAGATTTGTGAACAATATTTGAGAGAAATAGGCCTTTTGTGTACATAGAAAAAGTCTTAGATCTTTGAGTTCAGCTCATGAAAAATGGGGGCAAAAACAAAAGTGTTGCGTTTATAATTTTGATCAGTGTAATAAAGATCTTCATAGCTAGCAAACAATAGCCTTTGCAGATTTGCTTTCAATTGACTGTAGATCCAAAGCCACGTCTTCAACGCTCTTGATGTTACAACTCTGAGTGAGAACCGCTTCAGACGACTCGGCGCGTGTGGCAGGGAACTGAACGAATCATTCAAACTGATTTGCCAACTGGTTTGATCAAGTCATTGAACAGAATCGACTCAAAAGAATGAATCATTCGTGAATGGGCATCGCTCATTGCCCAGAGAAAAGTAGATGGTGCGTTTGGAATAAATTGAAGCATTTTTAACTTGTATTGCATTAAGATAAAGTAACGAGAGGAGCGTCGCCCACAGTAACGAAGTAAAAGTACCGCTTTTTCACTAAAAATCTACTTGAGTAAGAGTACCCATCTTTAAATATACTCAAAGTATTAGTTACCAAAAAAATTTACTCAAGTAAATGTAACTCGTTACTACCCACCTCTGAACAGGCCTTTAGATTCTACCCCAAAAAACACAATGATATTGTTGCATAATGTTAATGTTATTGTAAAAACAAGACGTTGAATAAAATGAAAAAAACAAAAAACACATTTGTTACCTGGAGAATGAATGTCCAGTCTAGTGGACTAGGCTAAATAATTAGTAACAGTAAATATAAAGCCTTCACAAACAATCTTTATACATCTAAACATGGACTTTTGCAGGTGCCACTGATATTCACATTTTTAGAATGTGTAAAAAAAATTATAATATATGAAAAGATATGCTTTTCCCAGACTTGGGATGTGACTGTCATGTTCGCTGGAGCAAGGAATGAGTATTTCACGAAATGAGAGTCTTTAATAATCCAAAGAGGGAACATAGAGCACATGAAGACATTCAAGGACCGACAAACACTAACTGAAAGGACTGGGGCTTATAAAAGACAGGATAATGAGGGACGAAAGGAGACACACCTGCAACTCAGTCAACACCAAATATGCAAAATTTTATACCAAGCGATTATAAATGAGAGAGAAAAATCAACTTAATAATCTTTGTTATGACAGGTGTCAAGTTTAATACAACAATCTTAGTGGAAAGCTTCCATTAAGGAAAGGTAACACTGGGTCATTGACAAAACCGGCCCATCATACACACAATATAGACGCTCAACTAGCAAACTGAGAGGCCCAAGAGAAAAAAACAGATTTTTATAGGCCGAATCCCAGGAACATGTTAGCATTTTAGTACTTACAGTTCCATCGTACTTAAGTCAAAGGGCTTTTAAAATAGGCTGGTTAACTGCCTGAAATAAGGTCAAGCTCAAGATACTTTCACATTTTATTCTACAACATGCTGTCTAATCAGCATCTTGATATGCCACACCTGTGAGGTGGATGGATTATCTCGGCAAAGGAGAAGTGCTCACTAAAGCCCGATTCGGACGGTAATTGTTTCTCAGGGGGACGTAAGGGATTTTCAGCATATACAGGGGGTAGTTGGTGATTTAATTGCCGTCCGAATCCAGGATGTCGGTGTTTTTCTCTCACCACCCCCGTGAAAATCTCCGGCCGTATTACCTACTGTTTTTTGACAAACACTGAGGTCGTGTGGTAATTTAATTGCCGTCCGAATCCACATCTCTGAGTTTACGAGAAGAAATTGATTCAAAATTCAGTGTTTAATCCCTTTTTGAGCACTCCCGAACACCGTAACGTTGTACTTCGGTGTAATTTACATATTATTTCTGAAATGCTGGAAAGTATTTAAAAGAACAATACTTCATTACTGCTCAACCACAGCGACTGGGAGCAGAAGAGAAGAAAAGCACATAAATGTTCAAATGGGTCTTTATTATGGCAGCAGCAGGTGTGCAATACAATTTAAAAATGTGTATTATATACAGATATATATCGCGTATAATTATATACAACTATAGCGCGTCTTTCCTATTTTTAAACAGGAGATTTAAATAAATACACAATAATAAGAATACATTTGTAAATAAAATTAATTTTATTTACAGCAGACAATCATGTGACTGGCCACGTGAGCAGCGCGTTCCCGGGTGCGCGGGATCACAGAACTCGCTCCTCCACTGTGAATAAATCTCCATCCGAATCCATGAGTTTTATCACTGAGGTGATATGTAAATTTATTTTCACAGACGTCCATATGAGAAACAATTACCGTCCGAATCGGGCTTTAGACAGATTTGTGAACAATATTTGAGAGAAATAGGCCTTTTGTGTACATAGAAAAAGTCTTAGATCTTTGAGTTCAGCTCATGAAAAATAGGGGAAAAAACAAAATTGTTGCGTTATTATTACACTGAACAAAAATATAAAAGGCTGAATGAGTTGTCAGAAGCTTAACGATAGTAAAATTGAAGTTGTGCGAAAATAGTGTAGTTAATTTCTAGCCTATGTTTTAGCATTTCTAATTTAGGCTTCATTCATAAAAGTTGTGTTCACAAAGGTTACCTGGATGAACAAAATTTGTAATCAGTCAATAGAAAAAATTCTATTAGGTTTTTGTTGAGCGCCAGAAACCAGCCCTTTGTCACTGAAGAAGTATTATACATTTAAGATCAGTATATTAACCACATCTGATAAATACACTCAGAATGAGCTTAAAGCAACTGTTTGTAAATTTGTGTATTTTTGCGACTTTGGAGATCCCTACAGTTAAATGAGTGTAATTCACGTGCATCGGTTACTGCCGTAAAGCAATGCCTTTTCGCTGAATCTTATGCGCTCACCAAACATTTACATTTAGTCATTTGGCAGACACTTATCCAAAGCGACTTACAAAGTAGAAAGTTTACAAAGTAAACAGACCAACAAGAGAGCAACAATATACAAGTGATGTGACAAGTCTCAGTTAGTCTAGCACCGTGCACATAGCAAGGATTTTTTTTTTAATAAATAAATTTGACCAAAACGCATGAAAAAGGATAGAATAGGTAAGTGCTAGTATTAATTGGTCAGCTGATGGCGAAAAAGATGTCTTCAAATGAAAATGGCCAAAGACTCGGCTGCTCTGATTGAGATAGGCAGGTCGTTCCACCAGCTGGGGACCGTCCATAAAAAGGTCAGTGAGAGTGATTTTGTGCCTCTTTGAGATGGCACCACAAGGCGTCATTCATTTGCAGAACGCAAGCTTCTGGAGGGCACATAGGTCTGAACTAGCGAGTTTAGGCATATTGGTGCAGCGCCAGTGGTTGTCTTGTAGGCAAGCATCAGTACCTTGAATTTGATGCGAGCGGCTATTGGTATTCTGGATCAGTCCTGGAAGGAGTTATGGTTGACGAACCTATCTGAATAGAGAGGTTGTGATGAAGTGCTGGGCTGGCTGAGACTACGAGCAGTTCTGTCTTAGCAAGGTTGAGTTGAAGGTGATGAACCTTCATCCAGCCAGAAATGTCTGTCAGACAGGCTGCAATGGGAGTGGCTACTGTCAGATCATCTGGCTGGAATGAGAAGTAGAGCTGAGTGTCATCAGCATAGCAATGATAGGAAAAGCCATGCTTTTGAATGACTGATCCTAAAGATGACATGTAAATGGAGAAGAGAAGTGGTTCAAGCACTGAACCTTGAGGAACCCCATTAGCAAGAAGTTGTGACTTAGAAACCTCACCCCTCCAAGACACCCTGGATGACCTATCTGAGAGGTAAGACTTGAACCACTTGAGTGCAGTTCCTGAGACGCCCATCTTCATGAGGGTGGACAGGAGGATCTGGTGGTTAATGGTGTCAAATGCAGCAGACAGATCCAGCAAGATGAGTACTGAGGATTTGGAAGCCGCTGCCTATCGTAGGCTAATCAATATTAGTCAGTCGTATCTGCCATAAAGGATCTGCGAATGAAACTGCGACCACAATTATTATAAAAATAACTTTTTATTTGAATGTTTCAATATGTGTTGACACAAATGACTTTATTCGAAAGTTTCATTGATGCAACATGGCACAGAGTTGTTAAAAATTAAATGCGTAGTGACATCATTGCTTGATAACGTCAAGAGCCGATGAATTGGCTTTTTGAACCGGTTCAATGAGCCGGACTGTCTGAAAAGAACCGGTTGGCGGACATGAATTGGACTTTGCATCACTAGCGTGATTTACGAGTGTTAGTAGTAATGGTAGGAATTTGAAAGCACATATTGAGTATAATTGACTAGAACAAGTAGATGAGAACAAGTAATCCAAAAAGTGGAGAAAGGGGGGGAAAAAAACAACACTCAGGTGCCTTGTCGGTGTTCTTGCTTGGTGGAGTCGCGCAAGGTAGAGTCGGTCGTCTTTGTGGTGTACTGAGCAAATATATACTCCCCTGATCACATGTAATTGAATGCAGCTGGCCACGCCTTACTACTTATTAGACCGAAACTGCAAAGCCACGCAAGATGCACGAGAACAAATGCGACTTCAGTATGCGTTTACCACGGTAAACACAGTAAACAAACAATGTGTCCTTCTGCTGCTCGACTGCTTCTAAAAAATTGAAATTTACAAAATTGAAAAACGAACTTACTCCCAGAACAGACGTTTCTGTGAGAGTACCATCAGAATGACATTAAACTGATATTTCATATATATATATATATTCATTACATATTGCCTCTCTCTCAAGTACTATGTAAATACATATGCATATGTTTCTATACAGCTGTATATATATAGAGTAAATTATGCACAAATCTGTACATCAATCTTCTGTTCCAGATTCATACACATTATTATTATTATTATTATTATTATTTATTGTTAAGCCTCTTTAAATGTTTCTGTTCTCATGTCAGATATGTATGTATGTATGTATGTATGTATGTATGTGTGTATGTACCAAGAGCTTCTTAAAAATCACAACAAATTCCTTGTGTGTGTGCGCACACTTGGCGAATAAAGCTGATTCTGATTCTGATATATATATATATAATCATTGTTAAAATAAACACAATAATAAAAAAGTCAATTTGTAGTGTTAGTTTAGTAAGTCACAATAACATGAGCCACTTTATCCTGCAAAGGTCACATCTGAAGTAGCATAAACACCACGACATGGTATTTTTAGACAGAGCTTTTAATGCAGAACTTAAGTATATTTACAGAGGAATCACAATGTTTATCATACTTATTATGCATGGTGCCGTCTGTGTTCATTTTAGTGGACAGCTAAAGAAAACACATATCCAGTAACATATTCACCCTGTAACTAAAATTAGGTGTAGTAATTTAAGTTAAAAATTATGATTACACATTTTATGATGAACAAGGCAGTTGAATTTTCCAGCACGGTGCAGATAAAGAAGAGGATGCACGAAACCAGCCAGAATAAAACAAGTCAAACCAGTGAACCAAACTGATGGAGAACTGTCTGCTGTGAAAAGGATAGAGAATCCTGTGATTGCATAGGGGAAGTATAGAATAATCATGGTCACAGTAGTTATTAGAATAAGATAAAGTGCTCTTCTTTTCATGGGGCTTTCATTCTCTCTCTCTCCTGGTCCTGACTGCTTCAGAGCTCTGAGAACAGCCACAAGACAAAACAACTGGATGGAGACGACCAGCGTAAGCTGCACTGTCGAGAACCATGCATTTGCCTGAGTCTTTTTTGGGGTTGAAGTGTACATGTAGAACAAACAGCAACATAGATTAATGCTCCAGGCCACAGTGGAGCAGATCACTCTGTATCTGAGAGGTTTGTACTTCAGAAAGGTTACAGGATGAACCACCGCCAGGTAACGCTCAACACAGATCAGACACTGAAACAGAGCACGACCAGTGAATGTAAGTCCTGTTAAAAACAGGTCTAATATCACAAGACGTGAAAACCACATTGCCAGTATAAATACCAAACTATTCAGACAGATACCAATCTCACAAACAGAGAGATTGAGGTTTAAGAACTCTGTGGCAACTCTCCTTGTTCCAATCATGAGCCATATGATATAACAGTGCATAGGAAAACTAAACAACAAATTGATGCTGTACACACTGATTTCCAGAATGTCCATTAGCACAAGTGAATGAGTTGTAGAGTTTGTAGATGTTGCAGGTTGAGTGAAGTTCATTGTAGAGATGTGTATCTCCTCTGTGTTTGAGTTCAGCAGATCACAAAACATAATAATGCAACCACAATCTATAGGAAAACAAAAGTGGAAATTAACCAGGTATGCTTTACAAATCTTCTAATTTAAACCCAAATAACAATTACTAAATGACTGCAAAATATGGTTCTGTATATTCAGTTTTTTTTTTTTTGCATAGACATTGACAAATATCATATTTCCCTCGAATGGATTTCATTTAAAATTCAAAACCTGCTCTGTGCAAAATAACAAAGTGATATTGTTGTGGTTAAAACAAGAAATGTAATTAAAAAGAGTTCATCACCTGTTGAGTAAATGTCCAGTCTCTCTCAATGTACATAGATCTCTGTGCTGCTTTGTAGACTGCCTTCACAGCTGTCACGAGAATATATGTGCATGTGCTTTTTTTTTTTTGCACCTCACAAAAACCCAAACATGCAAATATTTAACGTTAAAAAAAAAACACAATCATGTTGAAAAAGACAACCATACAGCAGATCTCTGAAGGGGGGAGAAAACTAAAAGCAAGTTATATTTTATATACTTATAAATTTGTTATATTAAACCAACTGTATGTTTTCTACATTGAAATATCAATTTCACAATCATTCTGATGGTGCACTGACTTAAGGTGAATGTCTTCTGCTTCTTTTCTCACACTGCCCCCAAACCATCTGTTCTCAGAGTATGTAACTTTGGTGAGTGGATATAAAATTCCACAAAATTGGTGGATTGCTTTACAACAGCAACAATGCACCTGTACAGTGTAATTAAGACAGTATATTTACGACAGTGAATTCCATGGATTTAACTGTAGGGGGCTCCAAAGTCACGAAAATATACAAACCTACATTAATTTGCCTTAATTATTTGCTTCCCTGCAGCGGAGTATTCGCCAGGAACCGCAGCTTATTGATTTAATGCACTGAATGTATCAAAAAATTATAGGCCTATGTCACTAAAAATCAGTTACCAGTCCAGGACACTATCTGCATGGCCTGACACATATCCAATAACGCAAATATGGTAACCTAAATAATTTTATACTTTCCATGTTTCTTTAGTTGTCGTAACTGTCTAGACGAAACTGTGCAAGTTTGTCACATCGATTGAGACCCAAACATTCCATCAAAATCCTGTAAAAAAAATAATCTTGCCAATGTTTAAGGCCATTGCACACTGAGTCCGAAATTTTCACATGCGTTTTCCATTTTATTTTCATATTCCTCATCCTTTCCTAGCAAAATGCATGCAACGGATGCGAAAACGCAGAAAATTGAACCTGATCCAAAAAAAATTGAGGGATGAAAGTTTCGGAGGCAGTGTGCAAATGTGATTGACACATCGTGAGGTCGTATTTATTTTTTAACTTCAGACTCAGTGTGCAGAGACCTTTACACTTACTTTAAGCTACTCCATTGTCTGTATCTGGTTATTTTAGCAATTCTTCGAATTTTTGCTTGCATTTCCGTAATGGAATCTGAATTTCTTTCTTTTTCTACACCGACAACATCATCTGGCTCAGCCTACTCCAGTAGCCACGCCCCAAAACTCTTGCTATTGGCTGCACTGTAGTATGGAAACACATTGACAGGCAGGAAGGACATCGTATCATTAGAAGTGGCACTACGCAGACCATCGACATAAAAGTACCGAGAGAGCGATTCGAAAGCATACGGAATCATTTGTTCTTGCGGTACTTTGATATCATACACCGATTGGTCTGTGCAGATTATAGTAAACATGCAACATATGCAGGTGTCACGAATCCGGTCTATGAACTTCCGTTCAGTCACCACCAGAGGTCACCTGCTCACCACATGCACTACACTACTGTTGCACTCCACCTCGGACTACAGTTCCCATCATCCATTGCACTGATGACACACACACACACACACACACCTGTATGCACTGATTACACAGCTGATTCTCATCAGACATCTTAATTGCATTGTCTGTAAATTTGGAACAAACAAATGTACAGAGGTCTTACTTTTTTATTAGTGGCCTACAGAACATTCTCAAAACAACCTAAGAGGATAGTTAAAAGGGCTTATTAAAAATACATATATATATATTTACTCCAAATAGTACCATAGCATAACCTGGTATCTGCAGCCAGAGTACGGAGCAAACGACCGAGGATCTGATTTACGCGTTCGGCTTGTCCATTAGTCTGTGGGTGGAATCCTGACGACAGACTAACCGTAGCTCCGATCTGTCGACAGAATTCCCTCCAGAACTGAGAGACTTTGAGTCTCTTGAGGACCTCTATCCGAGACAATGTCAGTAGGTAGCCCGTGAACCCTAAAGACGTGATCGAAAACGGCTAGGGCTGTCTCCTTAGCCGCAGGGAGCTTCGGAAGAGGGATAAAACGGGCCGTCTTAGAGAAGCGATCAACGACCGTAAGCACTACCGAATTTGATTTGATTTTGATTTGATACTTTATTTGTCATTTCTGTGTCACACAGAAACGAGATTGTGTTTCACACGTCCACATCTTACAATTCAGTGCATTATATAAATACATATAATTAATTTTATAAAATTATTCACAATACTAAAGCATAAATATTATAGTAAAATTATTTAAAATGCTCTAAATATGTTAAAAAGAATAAACCACAAATAAAAAGTCACAAACTCTGATTAAACAGCCGAATTGCTGTGGGAAGAAAGCTATTCAACAGCCGAGTTGTTCTGGTTTTTATGCTGCGGTATCTTTTTCCTGACTGCATCAATGAAAACAATCCATAAAATGGATGTGAGCAGTCCTTCAGGATGCTACCAGCTCTCCGCACACAGCGCTCTGTGTAGATATCTTGTAGCTGTGGCAGTGAGACACCAATAATTTTCTCTGCTGTTCTCACAATCCGGCTGAGATTGTGTCTCTCCTCTGCTGTACAGCTACCGAACCAGGACAAAATACAGTAGGTAAGCAAACTCTCTACTGTCCCTCTATAAAACAGGGTCATGGCTGGAATAGGAAGTTCCACCTTCTTCAGTCTGCGTAGAAAATGAAGGCGTTGTTGGGCCTTCTTGATGACAGCTGAGGTGTTATCTCTGTTAGTCAGCTTGTCCGTCAGATGGATCCCCAGAAACTTGGTACTTTGGACCCTCTCCACCTCTGAGCTATTTATAGTCAGAGGGAGATGGTGATGTTGACCAGCCCTCCTGAAATCTATGACCATCTCCTTTGTCTTATTGGTGTTGAGGGCCAGATTGTGCATTGTGCACCAAGCTGTGAGTTTCTCCACCTCTTTCCTGTATGCCGATTCATCATTGTTGGTAATAAGGCCGACAACAGTGGTATCGTCTGCGAACTTGATGACATGGTTACTATTAAAACTGGCAGTACAGTCATATGTCAGCAGCGTGAACAATAAAGGACTCAGAACGCACCCTTGTGGCGTACCTGTGCTCACAATTTTTGTTTTAGATGTTAAACTGCCAACTCTGACTGTCTGTCGTCTCTCTGTCAGAAAGTTCATAATCCACCTACACACTCCTGAATCCAGACCCAGCA
This sequence comes from Aspiorhynchus laticeps, assembly GCA_023376895.1. Taxonomy (NCBI): domain Eukaryota; kingdom Metazoa; phylum Chordata; class Actinopteri; order Cypriniformes; family Cyprinidae; genus Aspiorhynchus; species Aspiorhynchus laticeps. Next base: position 89,427,077 of record CM041793.1, on the reverse strand, counting down.
AAAACAACTTTTCCACCAGTTGTTGAGGCAAGATTGTATTAAATGCTGAGCTGAAGTCCATTAATAAGATCCTGGCATAGGTGTTCTTATTCTCCAGGTGTGTCAGTGTGAGGTGGAGCAGGGTGGAGATGGCGTCCTCAGTAGAGCGGTTTGCTCTATACGCAAACTGAAGTGGGTCCAGATTTGTTGGAAGACAAGACCTGATGTGACTCATCACTAGATGCTCAAAACACTTCATAGCAATGGAAGTCAAAGCTACTGGACGATAGTCGTTCATTGAGGATGGATTGGACTTTTTTGGAAGTGGAATAATAATAGAGCTTTTTAGACAGGTGGGTACCCTGGCCTGGCTGAGAGAGATGTTGAATATGTCACAAAAGACATTCTTTAATTGCTCCGCACAACCTTTTAGCACACAACCTGGGATATGGTCAGGCCCAGCAGCTTTCCGTGGGTTGATCTTAGTGAAGACCCTCTTGACGCTGTCTACTGTCAGCTGCAATGCCTGGTGAACGGAAGGCTGTTCCTGCATGTGAGCAGCTCCGGTGTTCTTAACCTCAAACCGTGAAAAAAATTCATTGAGGTCATCAGGAAGAGAAGGATCATTGCCCATTGCCTTTGCTGTGGGTTTATGGCCAGTGGCCATTTGAAATCCCTGCCATAAACCCCTTGTGTCCTTGCTGTTGGTAAACTGAATAGACAGTTTTATCCCAAAGGCCTTTTTTGCCTGGCAAATGCCCTTTTTCAGGTTGCTCCTTGCTCTTGCGTACCCTACTGTGTCACCAGATCTGAATGCAGCATCACGGAGCCTCAGTAAGGAGCAAACTTCACCTGTCAGCCACAGCTTATTAGTAGAGTACACCTTGATAGATTTTTTAACAGTCACATCATCAGTGCACTTGTTTATAAAACCCAGCACAGCTTCTGTATATTCCTCCAGGTTTACACAGTCACCAGATGTTGCAGCATCCCTAAAGATGCTCCACTGTGTGCATTCAAAGCAACCTTGTAAAGATGAAATGGCCTCCTGTGGCCACACTCTAATTTCCTTCACTGTGGGTGGCTCTCTTCTCACCCGCGGCCTGTACGCAGGCCTAAGTAGTACAGTTAAGTGGTCAGAGCTGCCAATGTGAGGTAAGGGGGCTGCAGTGTATGCTCTTGTGATGTTAGTGTAAAGATGGTCCAGTGTATTTTCCCCTCTTGTTGCACAAGTAACATGTTGATGGAAATTAGGTAAAACAGACTTAAGATTAGCCTTATTAAAATCCCCAGCAATGATGAAAATTGCATCGGGATACGAAGTCTGTAATTTACTGACTGTATTATAAAGTTCACCCATTGCCTGTTTAACCTCAGCACTTGGAGGGATATACACTGCAATGATGATAATAGCTGTCAGTTCGCGTGGTAAGTAAAAGGGTCTGCACTTGACAACCATTTGCTCTGCATCTGGAGAACAGGATTTCAGAATCACTCTCGCATCCGAGCACCATGAGTTGTTTGTATAAACAGCCACACCTCCTCCGCGGAGTTTCCCAGTTGATGACGTCACTCTGTCTGCTCTATGAAGTGTTAGCCCCACTAGCTCAACTCCAGAGTCCGGTATTTTATCTGTCAACCATGTCTCCGAAAAAATGTAAACAGAACAATCTCTTACTTCGCGCTGCAGCGATCTCCAAAGTCTTAAATCGTCCATCTTATTATCAAGGGACCGAACGTTCGCTAACAGGACTGATGGAATGGCCGGATTGTTTGGATTAGCTCTCAGCCTCGCTCTTACACCCGCTCTCTTTCCCCGCTTGCGTGTCCTGTCACAGCGTTGCCGGCGATGCTTCTTCCCTACGAGGGCTCCAGGTGATACAGGTGAGTCCTCTAAGTAGCCTCGGCATAGCAATCCAAATTTTCCCAGCCGATCTGTTAAATACCGGTCTACCGGCCAACCACCACGCTCTCTGATATCCATCATAAAGTCACGACTGTAAACAAACTTTTGCCCATTTAATTTACAGGGTAATAACTGTTGCACTGAAAAGCCGGTGTCCGCAGAGGCCGCCGCAAGCGTTGGTCGCGCCGCCATGTTTTTTCCTGTTTGCACCATGAGAAGATGATGGCTGCATCAGATTACCTGCGGAGGGAGGCAAACCCGTAACGAAATCCAAAGCGATGTGCGACCAAGGACGAGATGGAATAGGGAGAGGGCGAAGCAACCCAGCGGGAGAGGAATTACTAGACTTGGACTGGGCGCAGACAGGGCAAGAGATAACGAAACGGCGAACATCATGGGCCAAGGCCGGCCACCAGAACCGCTGGCGGACAGTGGCCAGAGTACCCCTAATACCAGGGTGTGCAACGAGCTTCGACGCATGACTCCAGCGAAGAACCGCGGGATGAACGGACCTAGGGACAAACAATTTTCCAGCAGGACCGTCACGAGGAACAGTTACACGAGCGAGAGCTCTCTTAACCTGCCGTTCGATCCCCCAGACCAAGCTCCCCATTACAAGACCCTCGGGCAAAATAGTCTCTGTAACAGAGTCGTCTTCAGACGAATCGAACTGCAGAGAGAGCGCATCAGGCTTAGTATTCATTGAGCCGGGTCTGTAAGAGATAGTAAAATCGAACCGCTCAAAGAATAAAGCCCATCGTGCCTGTCTGGCATTGAGCCTCTTAGCCGAACGAATGTACGTCAAATTTCGGTGATCAGTCCAAACAATGAATGGCTGGGCTGCCCCCTCCAGCCAATGACGCCACTCGCCCAATGCTAACCGAATGGCCAAGAGTTCACGGTTACCCACATCATAGTTGCGTTCAGCCGGTGAGAGGCGATGGGAGAAAAAGGCGCACGGGTGAACTCGGTCATCTTGTGATGAGCACTGTGAAAGCACAGCTCCCACTCCAATGCTTGACGCGTCTACCTCGACAATAAAATGTCCTGACGTGTCAGGGGTTATCAGGATAGGTGCGGAAAAAAATAATCCTTTAAGGCGATCGAATGCCTCCTGGGCCGCGTTGGACCATGCGTAAAGAGACTTGGTCGATGTGAGGGCCGTAAGAGGGGCGGCCACCTGACTGAAATAATAGATAAAACGACGATAAAATTAACAAACCCCAAACATCTTTGGAGAGCTGTACGAGAGTCGGGAACAGGCCAATCCATAACAGCGCGCACCTTGGCTGGATCCATACCGATGCCTTCGGTGGACACGACCGAACCCAAAAACGAAACCGAACTGGCATGAAAGACGCATTTCTCTGCCTTAACAAAAAGACGATTTTCTAACAGGCGTTGTAGCACCCGGCGCACGTGCAGGACGTGTTCCTGGAGGGAATTCGAAAAAATTAGAATATCGTCCAGGTAAACAAAAACAAAAATACTGAGCATGTCCCTCAAGACATCGTTAATCAATGCTTGAAAAACAGCTGGAGCGTTGACGAGCCCGAACGGAAGTACCCGGTATTCAAAGTGACCTAAGGGAGTGTTGAACCCAGTCTTCCATTCATCTCCCTCCTTGATGCACACTAAGTGATACGCATTGCGGAGATCCAATTTCGTGAAAATCTTTGCTCCCTGCAGGATTTCGAAGGCAGATGACATGAGAGGTAGCGGGTACCAATTCTTAATAGTCATCTCGTTAAGCCCACGATAATCAATGCAGGGCCGCAAAGAGCCATCCTTCTTTTTCACGAAAAAGAACCCCGCCCCGGCGGGAGAGGTGGAAGGAACAATGGTACCGGCGGCCAGCGAGTCGGTAAGGTATCTCTCGAGCGCTTCACGTTCAGGAGCGGACAAGGAATAAAGTCGACCTCAAGGGGGCGTGCTACCCGGGACCAGGTCAATGCTGCAGTCATACGGTCGATGGGGAGGAAGAGAAGCGGCCCGTGACCGACTGAACACCGCTCGCAGATCGTGGTACTCCTCCGGAACACCTGACAAATCACCGGGCTCCTCCTGAAAGACAGGAACAGAAGACACAACAGGCATAGCCGAGATAAGACACTTAACGTGAGAAGACAATCCCCAAGACAAAATAGTCCCATCTTATGTTGAGTTAACCAGGGATGCCCCAAAATGATGGGCGAGAGGGAGGAACTAAAAATAAAAAAGGAAATAGTCTCTTGGTGGTTGCCGGAAACGGTGAGGCTCACTGGAGCTGTGGCATGAAGAATCCTAGAAAGAATGCGACCATCCAGGGCATAGATGGTTATAGGGTCGTTTAACTCCTGAACAGGTATGCCGTGATCAAGTGCCCACCTCTCATCCATAAAGTTCCCTTCGGCCCCCGAGTCAACCAGAGCTACACAGGAAAAGGTAGAGCCACCCCAGCGCAGGAGGGCAGCGAGGGAGGTACGAGCCTTGTGAGATGGGGGAAAAGGTAGTCACCCGGTCTACTGGCGAGCCCTCTCTTTTACTGGACACCTTGTGGCGAAATGTCCTTGTACGCCACAATACGTGCAGAGCCCCCCTGTGATGCGACGCTGACGTTCAGCAGTGGAGATGCAAAGACCCCCCTGCTTCATAGGATCTGGACCTGTCGATACCACTGCTGGGGGCGAGACAATAGGTGGGACTGTCCTTGGCTCTGGCGTGGAGTAGCGTGCGCGATGGCGCAACTCAAAACATCTGTTGAGACGAATGGCCAGCTCGACCAATTGGTCCAAACAGGTGGGCGGATCACGAGAAAGAATCTCCTCCTTGATCTCCCCAGAGAGACCCTCCAGAAAACGCGCATAAAGAGCCTGCTCGTTCCATTCGCAGGTGGCTGCTAAGGTGCGGAACTCTATGGCGTAATCGGCGGCTGACCGCCTCCCCTGGCGAAGTGTCACCAGCTGTCGAGAAGCCTCATGTCCATAAACGGAGTGGTCAAAGATCTTTACCATCTCCTCTTTAAAGGCAGAAAACAGTTCACAGCAGCCGGCCTCAGACCCCCACACAGCCGCTCCCAGTCGCGGGCCCGCCCAGTCAGGAGAGAAAGTACAAAAGCTACCTTGGAGCGATCCTTGGCATAAGTCGTGGGTTGGAGGGAAAAAATCACCTCACACTGTGTCAAAAAAGCTCGGCATTCAGTAGGCTGTCCAGAGTAACGAGGTGGATTATTGATGCGTGGTTCAGGGAGATAACGAGGCTGCGGAGAGGATTGGGTGGAACGCAGACTCTGTAACTGACTGGTTAGCTCCATAACCTGGGCGGACAGGATCTCCACGGCGTGCTTGACGGCAATGAGCTCCACCTCATGTCGGCCCAGCATCACGCCCTGCAGTTTCACTGCAAAACAAATGGGAGTCTCCTTCGCTGGGTCCATGTTATGGTCAGATTATTCTGTCAGCACAAAAGGATCCAGAGGCAGAAGGCAAGTCAAAACATTTATTCTTCAATATAATACTTCAATCTACAAACTCAGGCAGTCTGTGTTCGCTAGCCAGAAAGGGCAACTGGGAAAAAACTAAAACAAAACTGGAACCCAGTAGCTGACTTGACTTGAGCGAGAGGATGTGCGGTCCCGGCCGGAGTAGCGAGTAGCAACTTCCACAGAAGGCAGTACAGTCCGGAGGGCTGCGCCCGAAGGCAAATGGACCACTGGCAGCCGACAACTGGGAGGCTGTGCAGAGATAACGTCAGACACTCGACAGGACTAGACAAAAACAGTCCTAGACAAAAACACAGAGTTCTGGCAGAAGATCAAAAGAGAGTTGGCAGAATGGCTGCAAAGCATAATAATCTGACAAAGTAGTCTAGCAACACACAGGTAGAAATAGAGGAACAAATCAGCGTCAAAAGGAAACAGGTGCCGTCCCAACCAGCGCGAGCGCTGATTGTGAAAGCGAACAGCTGAGACTAAGAGGCAAAGCGAGATATAGAAAAGAAAAGGAAACTGGAATCAAACCCGGCTCATGACATAATATTGCTCTTGCTCTGGTGCTTCATAAATGAAGTTTGTGACAGATCATACATATCACAGCAGGAAACAAATTGAAACGAAACAGATCACGTTATTTTTATGAAGACTATTTTAATCAACTTTGTGAAAAGCACTATATACATAACAGTCATTCTTGAGACTTGGGACAAAACATGTCCAGTAACTGCTGTTAGGTTTAAAAATAAAAAATATTTTCAATTGTAAATGTTATGGGGATTAATAATAGAATGCATTTAACACAATTATCCCCTTCAATTTAATTGTATCATTATGTGAAATCTATGACACTTATTGTCTTCTCACTACATGTGTCCACAGAGAAGGGTTCAATCATTCATATGCTATAACATGGACAAAAATGTTTTTTAATGATGAAAAATAACTTGTTTTATCAAAAGTAACACTTAATAATATCTCATATGAAAGCAAGGTTGTTTTTCAGTGACACATGTGTGTTTCATAAGGTTTCAAAGTCGTGTCCCCACTTTTTGTCAACACGTCAGACATTCATTAAAATGTAATAAAATCAGGGAATATCAGAGGCAGCTGTAGCTCTAAAGGACCCCCTGCCACAATCCTCCTCTGCAGAGTACATCAATGTCAGACTCTGGTCAGTTTTAAAGTTTTATAATATTTTCAATCCTAATATTAATATTTCCTGGTCACAACCATGATCAACACCATCTTCCAATTTCTGAGGAAATTATTTGAAATATTTAGATCATTTTATTCTCCTGAAGCAGGTTCTATTAACATCTACCATCAACAGAAAAAAATAAAATGGCTACTACATGAACTCCATTTGTTTTGTGAAAGAAATGCCACATTTGTCACCACCGTCAGATTTTGTGTTCCAATAATTTATCAAAATACTTGAATGTGACTCTTGAATAAAGGCTTTATAAACAATAACAGACTCATTGTTTGTTGTGTTTGTTTCAATGCAGAAATTGATTGATTCAAATGATTATAAATTCAGGTTTTCGTCACCACTGTCAGATGTGTCAACTCCATCAGTTCTGTCACCTCCGTCAGATGAATATTTTGATAATATTTCATTATGATATTTTATATTTGTTGAGGAATTGTTGGTCACATGTGAAAGTGTAATCTGTCTGCTAACATGAGAATGTGTTTTGAAATGTTAAAAACCAAGAAAAACCAAAGCACCCCCATAGCACCCCCATAAAAAATGAAATAAAATAAAAACATTTGACTCATTACACATGCATAAATACTGCAATGCAATACAACGTGATTTGCAGTCGCACGTAATGTCAGCATTTTATTTTAAAAATGGATCGGTTCCTTGTGCCAAGTAGGCCTGCCCCCGACTAAAGATTTTTCTAGTCAACTAGTCGCACGTTTAAATTAAATTGATTAGTATGATAACCTACTAAACCATCCGTTAATATATGCATTTAGGCGTATTATTCCGCGCTCAAACGCACGCATAAAGCTTGCCGCAATGCACCGGCTAAAGTAATGATTATGAATGCATCGGGGAAAAAAGAAGACATTTTAATTATTTATTAATAAACTAGTGCTTTCTCAGACTCGCCATCTCCACAGTGGACGTGCCTTTAATAGAGAAATGCATCTATACGGACTACATAATCAGAGAATATTTGTTTATTTATTTTAATTGGTTTTCAAGCTTTCTGCAGATTTATTTCTTATGTCTGTGAGCTGGTTCATTGTTGTGACGCGCTCCATTCACAGAGACTGCATGATACGACAGAAAACACATCCAAAAATGACGGGAGTATAAGCTCTTTCCGCAGGAAAAAATAAATACATAAAAATAATTGCGTGCGCGCCCCCATGCAGTAGGCTAAGCGCGATAATACTCCCACATTCCTCATAAACATTTGAAATGCGCCTATATAGCGATTTCATTATTCATATAAATAATAATAATAATAATAACAACCTGTTTTGGTCATATTTACTATTAATTGCCCAGCTCCCCTTGTCATTGATCTAGCACCCCCTCAGCACCTGCGTTCAACATTCTCTGGCGCCGCCCCTGTAGCCTATCATGTGACACCTCTTCCGGTGATCACATTTGAGCTTCAAATTTTGGGTTAAGGCTAGAACGGATACGTATGCCGCTACTGCGCATGCGCACATCAATACAGCTTAATTTTTGTCACACTGTACATTACTATAGCCTATTTGCATTATTGTAAGGGGTATGTTTAGGGTTGGTGTAGGTGACCTTAATAAAATACAATCTAATAGGTAGAAACTTAAATTTCATTGTTAGTTTCCGGTCGGAGCTTCAAGACACAACCCTTTTGAGGAAGTCTCCATTCCTGAGAGCTGCGCAGTTGTTTTGCACCATGGCGTCCGCGAGCGCCACAAAAGAGGGGAAAGGTAACTTTTTGTCTTTATTTTAAGATTATTTTTGGTCATAATAATTATACTGACAATCATTTGTGTAATCTATTTGCATGCAAGTGTTTTACCACAGAATCTCCGTACTGTTTTACTTTCGATTTGCAGCGCACCCGTTATTTACTTCTGAAAACGAGCTGCATTAAAGCAGTGTGGGGCTGATTTTTATCGTAAAACAAAAGGACACGGCATGATGCTAAGCTGTTGAAATGGAAAAATGCAGACTATGAAGTGATCTAAAACGGATCAAATAAATCTGCCCATTTCTCACATGCTTAATGTTAAACCAGAGTTTGAGTAGCGCCTAATAAGACTGGCCATGATCGGGAGAACCGGGAGATTTACTTCTCAATGTACCAAAGTGATAATTTCCGATTTTGTCACTCGATAATAAATCGATAATAGGCCTGCATTATAAATCTAGTCGAATCCGCCGCTTCCGTCGAACGGTTCCGAACAGAACTGATGCGCGGGACTCGAGGAAGGAGAGAAAGCGTCCAGAGGAAGCAGTGAAATTTAGCAAAAATACCTGTTCAGGGCTTCAGGTGCAGGTCAGTTTCATCTGTAAATACGCTAAAGAGTTTTGTCTTTATTAACGTAGTTGAGGATTAAACTGCTACCTGTTTGACTATCAGGAGCACCCCATTATTATCATCAGTCAGAATACTGTACTAAAGGACATCAGTATCGATTGTAAAGTTACATTAATAAATTTAGCAGATATTCACATGTTTTATTGTACAAGTAGTGAGGGAGCTAGAGCAGACAGCGACACAAAAATGTGAGTCACAGACTATAATAACTAATATTTAGCTAACTGAGTTGCATGGTTTTATATGTTGCTAAAATATGCATCATAAATATTTTTAGACCCAGATGAATTTGCTTTGATGTAACAGCTATTACATCTGTTATGCTGACAAGCCAAAAACAGTTTTAAGAGTAAATGGGTGCCTTGCACTCCTCCTGTGTGTTTCTCCTTTTCACAGTCTGGCAGAAATGATGGGTGCTTCCAAAATAAATGGTCACATAACAGTAAAAGTGTATAGTTGCCAAGATAGACAGTAGCCCCTCACTGCAGAACAAAGATCCAGGGGGCGGGGTTGGATCCACATCCAGGGGGGTGGAGATGGGTAGGTTTAGGGGTGGGGATGGGTGGGTTTAGGGATCAGGGGGTGGAGACGGGTAGGTTTAGGGGGTGGAGACGGGTAGGTTTAGGGGTGGAGACGGGTAGGTTTAGGGGTGGAGACGGGTAGGTTTAGGGGTGGAGATGGGTAGGTTTAGGGGTGGGGATGGGTAGGTTTAGGGATCAGCGGGTGGAGACGGGTAGGTTTAGGGGTGGAGATGGGTAGGTTTAGGGGTGGGGATGGGTGGGTTTAGGGATCAGCGGGTGGAGACGGGTAGGTTTAGGGGTGGAGATGGGTAGGTTTAGGGGTGGGGATGGGTGGGTTTAGGGATCAGGGGGTGGAGACGGGTAGGTTTAGGTCTATGTAAGGTGGGAGGAGTTGGATCTAGATCCAACTCCGCCCCCTGGATCTTGTGTTCTGCTGTCTCAAGATAGAGGGGGTGGGTCAACTTACCCCACTCTACCATACGCTTAGTTACCTCAAACGAGACTGCATCATCACTGCATTGCATTTCAAGTGTTTAGTGTATGCAGATGTATTTATTTTATACTAGTATATGTTGGTATGTGCATAAGCTGGTAAAATGTTTTTAATACAAGTTAGACATAAACCTTCTCAGTATCCCTCAATCTATTTATTATAAAGAATATAACAAGACAGAAATATCAAACTGTAAAAGCCTCTAGTGACCTGAGCTATGAAATAATGTAAGTGTATTTTTTTGCACAACAATAATTGAATCTCTGACGACTCAAGTGCAATTCACCTTTATTCCTCAACCTGGCAATGTGTGAAACACTATGATGGCATGATGTTTTTTTAATAACTACCGCAGGCATAAAACATGAAATGGTTCAGCTATTTACTGCAGAGCAAGTACTGAACGCAATCAGATGTTAGTGTCACCACTGGTGGATCTGAGCTCAATCTAATGTCTGATATAAAAATAAAAACTAGATTAAAGTTTGACGATATCTTGTTCTGCCAAACTACTACAAAACAAAAATCTAGAATTAACCGAATGTCTACACATTTATTTTTATTTTTTTGTAGGTAGAAGGGGAAGCTATGAATTAGGTTGTCCAGATTGTAAGTATACACATACAAATGTTCACAATATTTGCATTTGCTTACTTTACTTTAATGTGCTTTACAGTAAATCAATCAGCTTAACTGCAATCTGTTTCATTTGTCTGCACATGATCGTATCCTCTCACTCTTTTTCAGTTTCCCAGAGAAGGCTGGTGTTGGTTGGAATGACTGGAGCAGGTAAAAGCTCCTCTGGAAACACCATCCTGGGCAGAACTGCCTTCACAGCTTTAACAAGTGGCTCATCTGTAACCAAAGTGTGTGGCAAAGTGACTGAAAATGTGGCAGGGAGAGAAATTACTCTGGTAGATACACCAGGCATGTTTGACACAGATAGTTTAAAGGAGGAGCTTCTGAAACAGGAGATCAGTAAGTGTATAAATATGACGGCACCTGGACCTCACGCCATCATCCTGACCATTCAGTTCGGCCCATTTACTGACGAGGAGAGACTTTCAGTAGAGAAGATCAGAGCCATATTTGGAGAAGGAGCAGATAAACACACCATCGTCCTCTTCACTCATGGTGATGAACTGACACAATCTATAGAAGAACACATCAGTGAAGCCAGTGAGGACCTGAAGGAAATCCTGAGTCGCTGTGGGGGAAGATATCACGTCTTCAACAATGAAGACATGGAGGATCGTAATCAGGTTGTGGCGCTGCTGGAGAAAGTAGATGACATGGTCGCAGCTAACGGAGGTGAATATTACACCAGTGACTCTTACCAGGACGTGGAGAAGATGCTGAAAACTAAAGAAGAGGAACTGAGACGAGAATATGAGAAAAAATTACAAGACAAAGAAACAGAGCTGAAGGCCGAATTTGCTGAAGAGAAGCAGAAGCTGGAGGAAAGACTGAACGAGTACAAGCGTTATTACGAGGCAAAGCTTCGAGAGTTCAGATTAAAGGCAGAACAGACTTATACTAATGAAAATAAACTGATGAAGATCCTTACCAAGTTAAAAGGCCTCACGATCAAATTTTAATCAAACACTGTTTAATATATTCTCAGGCTTAAAAGGCGTGGGAATCGCTAATATTACAACAGATAATATTACACCACTGAACCATATTATACAGAGAAAACACATTCTTTATTCTTGGAGTGAAAACAAATATCAAGTTTAAAATAAAACTTTTCATCTGTTTTGTTTTTATAATAAAGTTTTGTTCTCATACCTTGAAGTCAGGTAGACTTACTAAATAAAAATGTGTTTAAGAGGTACTTCATCCCAAATGCGATTAAAATCATTAATTCATCAAGTGTTTAATCAAACAGTGCGTAAATTAGCACTTTATTTTACAGTACGTGTACTTCCCTGGTACATACATAATAACTATCTTTTACCTACAGGCAAGTGAGTGATAACACAAGGTACTTACCTGAATGGTAACAAATAAGAAACACGGCTGTACTTAACAGTCGTACATGCAGACAAGGGTGTGTAATAACGGTCACTTACAGGTAGTGCCTGTACATGGTAACTAATTAGATACTTTACTGTACTTACTAATGTATATACATGGTAAATATGTAGTACTTATGGACAAGTGGGTACAAACAGGCATTATCCGTATATGGTAACTAATAAGACACATTACTGTACATACTAATGATATGAACATGGTAAATGTGTAGCACCTACGGAAAAATGTGCTATTATGTGGTAACAAACAAGACACATACTGTACTTGGTTTACACGTGGTAAATATGTAGTACTTACAAACAAGTGTGTGTTAATGTTAAATTGCTCTCCACAACAGTGCTTATAAAGTGTGTTAATTCCTGTGTAATGTTTGTGTAAAATGGTGCACTTTATTTTACAGTCCTATTTCCATATACTTACTATGTACATCTACCAACAATTACTCAATAATTACCTTGGTCCATGTTTATACCCCCAGTTTGAGTGCCGCATGACTTATTCTGTACATTAACTAATAGGTACATACACCAGTACTTACATAGTAAGTATATGGAAATAGGACTGTAAAATAAAGTGCTACCATCATATATCTACAACATCAACCTGATGCAGATCAGCATTACTGCACACTGCATATATTTCTAATTCATCACTGTTTTATTGTAAATTCTTCTGATCTATTTAATGCTATCATTGTGTTGTAATTCTTCCCTTTTTTATTATTATTATTTTTTTATATAATTCTCTTGAATTCTTAATGATAAGTGATTCAGTTTCAGCTCTGTGCAGTCTCTTGACAGGTAACCTACCAAGTAATCAACAGGGTCTACTGAACGAAATAATGACAATACCCCACAAGAATAAGGGAAAATTAAGATAAAATTGATTTGGATTCCTGCTCAGACAGGCATTGTGGGATCTTTTTTAATTTATTGATATATTTATTTAAGATATCATTCAAATTAAAGTCAGTGCTGTGAAGCATAAGGGAGATGAGAAGAAATAGTCACGTCCAGATTAGGACACTGCATTATAGGGATATATATTTATTTATTTATTTATTTTATTTTTTTGAAACTATAGATTGTGTTTATTAGGCCTATTTGCTGACAATATGAAGAACAGAAGGAAAAATGATGGAAGAGTCTGAGTTTCTTCGCATCTTTTTAATTTATAGTTTTACTTTCACTTTCGCAGTGCCTGCCATTGGTTAATGCCCTACCATGTGATTCTCGTGACGTCATCCATCTCGTTCAATCGGTAAGCGGAAAAAATGTTCTCGCTTGAAGGCGCAGAATGCTGCACTTCCGCTAGTTTACAGTCCTCAGAATTCGAATTCGCGCACTTCAAATATGAAACTTTTCTCGAGGGTTCTTTTTCCTGCAAGGTAAGTCTTTAAAAAATGGTTTTGATGTTTATGAGCGGCCAAACTATCCAAAAATAAGACTAATGAATTGTCGCAGGAAGTAACTGTTTAGGACAGAAAGTGCCTAACGTTACAAGATTCGCATGCGCAGAGGAGTAAGCTTTGTGAAAGTGTAACATAACATAGCGAGCATAAAATCATTTTAGATTTGTAAAAGTTTAAAATTCATTTCAAGTGTAAGGAAAAGGATTTGCAGCCTTTTACTATTGTTTTGGTTAGTGTAATTCATGTATTGTGAAACTGCAGCTTCTCTTCTGGTATCAACTTGCAAACAAATATGGCTATCGTGCCTGTTCTAGAGCTCTTGTGGAGTTGTTAATAAATAATAATATAAAGGACAAATGGGATGGAGATTCTTAATGTGTATCATAGACAGGCTTACATCAGTATGAAGTTTCAACAAGAGACAAAATGAAAGATAATCTCAGTGTATCTTGATGAAATACCACACAGAGGTACACAAGATGTTTTCTCTCTTCTTCTGACAGACCACCATCTTCTCTTTAGTTATAAAATGATTCATTCTGTCTAGCCAAGTTTCGTATGCTTAATATTTGAAAGTGCTTTCCATCAGTTTGACAGACAACACATATCCTATTTAGCCTACCTGCTTTAGAAACGTTCCCATATACACTGCTGATAGTAGGGCTGTAGTACTCGAGTCCGGTCTCGGACTCGAGTCCGGACTCGAGACGTTTTTCTATCGTCTCGGACTTGTCTCGGACTCGTTGGTGTTTGCACTCGGACTTGTCTCGGACTTGGTCATTGGACTCGCCAAATGTTCTCCTTGGTCTCGACCGAGTCCAGCATTATGATTTTTTTCTCCTTCAAAACAAAACCACATTCGCATGTCGCGCCTAAAAGCGCGTGGAAAAAGCTAGGCGCGTCGCTTTCTCCTTCTTTCCAAAGCACTTTGTATATGCTTGCGCTCCCGTGGCGTCTGCTGTTGCTAAGCAACCATGACCTGCGCTCTCCATGAAGACGCGCGGTTTCAGCAAAGGATAAATGGATTTCCATCACTAAAAATCCATTAAACTAATATTAACTGATGACACCTTATTGTAAAGTGTTACCGACTTTTTTTATGAGGTTAGAAATAGGGGTGAAAGATGAATCGTATTTTCATTGTCATTGCAGTATGAACATGAGAGCCAGTTCAGGTCAGGGTCCTGCTATCCCTTACTTGCATCCAATTCTGCACTAAAACTGTGTTGGTAAACCCCTGGGGGATTTTGATTTGACTGGTACTCCTGAATATGTTATATGGCCTAAGGCAAACAAATACACACACAGCTGAAGATGTTCATGTTTATTACTTAGTTTTGTTTTTTTTTGTTGAAAATGCTACTTTGGTTTATTACAAGTAATAAGTTCAAGAATGGGAACATGTTCATTGCAGTCATTTTGGAGTTAAAAAGGTTTTCAAAATTTTTAGTGACACCTGTGTTGTTTGTTATTTGTTACATTTTCCATAGGCAGCCCAGAATGTTATTGTTACACTACAATATTGTTATACACAATTATTATTATTATAAAGCAGTATATTATGTATAATATTGTATAACAATACTGTTACACTATAATAAAAAGACTGAAAATGTGAAGTTGCACTTCAGCTTGTGTGAAATTGCTATACCTAAAGTAAATAAAATGTAAATAAAGTAAATAAAACTAATTTGATCCTACAGCTCCAACCTCGGTCCTAGAGGGCTGGTGTTCTGCAGAGTTTAGCTCCAACCCTAATTAAACACACTTGAACCAGCTCTTCAAGCTCTTCCTAGACACACTAGAAACTTCCAGATACGTGTGTTAAAGCCAGTTGGAGCACAAGTCTGCAGGGCATTGGCACCTCCAGGATCTAGTTTGGAGACCCCTGTCCTACAGAGTTGTTACTTTGCACATGCTTTTTGATCATTACAAATAATAATGCAAAATTATTTTCTTAGAATAGGAGATATGCTGTCTCTCGCATCACATATCAATAATTAAGCATGTGGTTTTGAAGAGGATCCTTTTTTTCTCTCATTTGGACTCGGTCTTGACTTGGACTCGAAATTTTTGGACTTGGACTTGACTTGGACTCGAGCCTCTTTGGACTCGGTCTTGACTCGGTCTCGACTAGTCCTGGTCTTGGACTTGTCTTGGACTCGACAAAGCTGGACTTGACTCCAGCTCTAGCTGATAGGCATTAGAAGTAAAAAGGGAATAGAGATCCACTTTATATTGTAAAGCACTCATTTGAGAAAAAAGATTCCTTTTGCATTCCAGTGAATTATTCATGGGATATACTATTGTAAAGTAAATTGGCTGAGCAGACCATAAGTGTGCGGTATATGCTGTCTTTTTCACATTGTTACAGTTGAATACAGAGGAAAGGGAGTAAATAATTCAGGAGCAAAACAAACAAAAAAAAAACAATACGGTAGACAGAAAAGTGGTCCTGCAACGGATATTTTTGTCAAATTAAATGTCACATTAAAGGTTACCTATTATGCCCCCTTTTGCAAGATATAAATTAAGTCTCTGATGTCCACAGAGTGTGTGTGTGAAGTTTTAGCTCAAAATACTCCACAGATAATTTTTTTAGTATTACAGTTTGTCAATCTAAAATGGTAATTGTGCATTAACAGCTGTCGACCATGTCAGTACACAAATGAGCGCTCTGAAATTATCTACACAGCACATGTTTTATTTTGGTTGCGCATACGCACCTGCGGACCACTTATGTGCACCCCTGTCAGGACAAAACAACACAAGATGCCTTCAGCCATTTGAAACCGTCTCAAGGCCAGTAGGTGGTCCTTGCAGAAGCATCCTCATGTACTATATACTGAATGAAATGCCTTTGAGATGTTAGATAAATATGTGTTCATTTTTCCTTTGTGTTTTTAGCCCTAGGCCACTTCTTGAAAATGGCAGAAATTAATGAACGTCTGAATTTGGTGTTACTGGGAAAAATGGGAGCTGGGAAAAGTGCATCCGGAAACACAATTCTGGGACGACAAGCTTTTGAATCAAAGGGAGGTTTCACTTCTGTCACACAAGACGTAGTTGTTGAATCTGGGACTGTTTGTGGACAACAGGTCACTGTTTATGACACACCAGGATTATATAACACAAAGCGGAGTGATGCAGAAATTCAACAAATACATGCAAGTGTTCTTCAGGAATGTGAATCAGGTCACTGTGTGTTTCTGATGGTCATCAAAGTTGGCAGATTCACTGAAAAAGAGACAAAAACTGTGGAGATGATTGAAAAGCTCCTGGGAGAAAAACACTTGAAGAAAACATGGATTCTCTTCACTGGAAAAGACAAACTGGAGGAAGACATGACAATAGAAACATTTATTAATGAAACTAAAGCACTGAAGAAACTAGTTCAGAAATATGATCAGCGATACCACGTGTTCAATAACAAGATAACAGGACAAGCTACACAAGTTCAAGAGCTGCTTACAAAAATATACAGGCCGACAGCATACCCTGACACAATAGGTGAGTTTTGTACAAAATATTGTATCAATATTTGGGGAAAAAAAAATGATCTTTGTATCACATTGGCAGGCCCGTTCTGGCCATCAGAATTTTCTATTCATCTTTTGTTGTTTGATTAATATTAAACACAGTCGGCAGCAGGAATATTAGCCCGCTGTCAATTTAAGAGCCACACGGATCCAATTTACTGTTACTCACGTATTTTCATTCTCAACTGTTTACGTTCACTTAGGGTTGTTAGGGGGGTTTCCCTACAGTGGTCCAGGCTGTAGGATTGCCGAATAACTAAAGAAACGTTATCAGCACAATGGTATAAAACTGTACATTTCTTGTCTATTACCACCCACTGCCACTTATACCAACGATGGAAATAAGCGCAGTTAAATAGCTAAATATGTGTGAGAGCGTTGCTATTGAGTGACTATATTGTATTGCAATAGGTAGCTCTTCAATGTTAAATGTGCCATAGAATGCATTGATACAGTATTTTAAATTCTTCTCTGATATCTACATAGAAGGTATGTGGCTCAGGTAAGGGCAAAAAATCTCCAGAAACAGTTTTACATGTGCATTTACAACACTAGGATTTCTCCCTAGAATAAAACGGTCTGTTATTGGCTTAATTGGCAGGGTCATGAATAATAATGAGCTCTGCTCTGATTGGCTGTTTCACAGTGCGGCTCATTTCAGTAGCTCACAGCAAGAAGGAAACACAGGAAGGAAAATATATATTTAAATGCTTTCCTTCGCAGTTATATCGGCGGGTAATTATACTGTATATAAAACGCGGGAATCAGGGAGCCATTAATAGTACGCGAGGCATTGAAACTGCTTTTGAACGATCGGTTGATCGCGTTATAGTTTCACTTTTTAAGATACGCAATCGCACGAACTATGTTTATATTATGGAGCTGCAGTACTTACCACACATTTTACAAGATCAGATGCTTGTCAGTGGTGCTCAGGATCTGTAAATCATTCTCCATCATCCTCAGTCATCTCTCCTTACTCTGTTTATGTGGTAAGTGAAATCTTATGTACTGTAATGTAACAGGCTACTGCTAGCAAGGAGCTAACCATGTGCCTTTAGTTGCTCGCGTTATTTTATTAGAATGCGTTATTTGCTTTCCGTGCCTTTCTGAATACAGACACCAACCCATCCCTGCACTTCACATTCCCTGCACAGACTGGAACATAACATTTATTTCCATGGCCTGCCATTTTTGCTATTGTAATATTAAACAGTCGGCAGCAGGAATATTAGCCCGCTGTCACTTTAAGAGCCACACGGATCCAATTTACTGTTACTCACATATTTTCATTCTCAACTGTTTACTTTCACTTAGGGTTGTTAGGGGGGTTTCCTGTAGGATTGCCAAATAACTAAAGAAACGTTATCAGTAGGCATGGGCCGGTATGACATTCTCACGGTATAACCTTAGATAAAAAAAAATATCACGGTTTCACAGTATCACGGTATTGCGATTACAGGTCTAAAATATGTTATTTTTAAATGTCTGGGTAAAAAACAAAAAAAATTTTTTCCCACTGAACACAATACATTTTATTTTTAAGAAACATATGAATAGTATTTATTAGAACATTTTGAAACAGTAAACATGTCAAGCTAAATAATTAAAATAAATAATTGAATTCTTCTTAATTAAATTAAGTGCAATCGCTTAAGTGAGCCTAAACCTGCAGCTCAACAATAATCAGAAAATAAATAAATTATTTTCTGTAAAAAAAATAAAATAAAAAAAGAAGAAATCCTTATAAATGAAAAAATAAAATAAAAAATGCAGTCACTTAAAGTGAGCCTAAACCTGCAGCTCAATAATCAAAACCATAATCAAAATATAATTTCTCTAAATAAATAAACATAAAGCAGCAGTCATTAAACCTGCAGCTCAACAGGGTTTTTAGAGACAGGATCACTTTCTACACATTCATCTTTCAGTCCAAGTTATGATGCAGGAATGTTCACCTTTAATTTTTTTTATTAATGCTGCATTCACGTGCTATCAGAATTATCGTAAATATGAGTTTCCTAGTAGGTAATTGGACATGAATGGCCTCTCTAGGCCTTATATGGCCATTTTCCGACTAGGAAACTAATATTTACGATAATTCCGATAGCACGTGAATGCAGCATAACACACAAACACACACATACACACACACAGCGCGTCTCTCTCCGTACAACACTCAAACAGCGGCAAAGTTAGTTTTTTATGTGGTAATTTTGAACAGATGTAAACAATGGCAGGAGCAGGGCCGGCGCCAGGGGGGGGGTATTCGCGGGACGTGCCCCCCCAAAGAGTTACTGTGCCCCCCACTTTCCATCCTCTCCCCTCCCTGCTGAATGTGATCGATTTCGAAGGCGAAAGTGAAACCGATAAAACAGCGCACATAAGAAAGCGATTGCATGCTTTAGCGAGCTTCAGCAACTGCACGCGATCACAGATTGCAGGCTTCCCACCCGAAACCCCCTCCCCCCACACACACAATGTGATTTGTGCCCCCCCTAGAAATTTAAATGTCCCTCTGATGGAGGACTGCTTGCACCAACCGGAGAGGGAGGGGTCGTGTGACTCGCTCTTCTCTGCACACAACTGAGGGAGTCCTGCACTCTCCGTCTTTGACGACATGTAAAAAAACTGCTCATACCGCAGAAACGGTATAACAGAAATTTTTTGTGGTTTTGAAACCGTGACTTTTCCAAACCGCGGGATACCTTGAAACTGGTTATCGTCCCATGTCTAGTTATCAGCACAATGGTATAAAACTGTAAATGTCTTGTCCGTCACCACCCACTGCCACTTATCCCAACCAGTGGCGGAGCCAGGATGTTTTCATAGGGGTAGCCAGGGAGGGGCCAGCAACCAGCCAGGGGTGGCACAGAAATCTTCATTATTTCAATATAAAAATATAAAACTATAAAATACTAGACTATTTTAGTGCCTTGGTTTTGCCACCAAGTACTAAGCCATGTTTTGCGAAGGGGTCAAATACTTATTTGACTCATTAAAATGCAAATCAATTTATAACTTTTTTGGATTGCGTTTTTCTGGATTTTTTTGTTGTTATTCTGTCTCTCACTGTTCAAATAAACCTACCATTAAAATTATAGACTGATCACTTCTTTGTCAGTGGGCAAATGTACAAAATCAGCAGGGGATCAAATAATTTTTTTCCCCACTGTATATCTTGCTACCTCACAATTCATTTCCAGACCACACAAAACTACATACATACTAAACAAGCAGATAGCAGACCTCTTATGTTACAGAATCAAATTTTGGGGGAAAAGCTTTAGGCTGTAAAACTGAAGCATGTCCTCTCTTACAGGTTCAACAGAGAGAGAAGATGATCTGAGGATTGTGCTGCTGGGAAAAACTGGAGTCGGGAAAAGCGAGGCCCTCTATGACAAAGAGAGAAAGAAAAGAGAAGAAGAGTTTAATGAGAGAGAAGAGAGATATAAAACACTACTGAAAGAGAAAGAAGAGAGCGAGGGAAAGATGCGTGAAGAGATGAAGAGAGAACGAGAGGAATGGGAGAAACAGAGACTAGAGGAAAAGATGAGAAGAGAAGAGGATGAGAAAAGAAGAGAGAAAGAACAGAAAGATTGGGCTGAATTTAATCACAGACTGCAACAGAGAGAGAGAATGGAAAGAGAGAAAAAAGATCTTCAATCTAAACATGAAGAGAGAATAATGAAGATTATAGAGGAAGAAAGAATAAATTCTGAAAAAGAGAAAATGAGAAAAGAAAAAGAATTCAGAGAGAGAGAAGAACAATATATAAGAGAAATGATAGAAAAGGAGATTCGGATGAGAAACGAGATGAAGAGAGAACAAGAGGAATGGGAGAAACCAAGACTAGAAGAAAAGACGAGAAGAAAAGAGGGGAACATCCGAAGAGTAAAAGATATTTGTTATTCGTTTTTTCTTATCATTTGTATTTGCATTGTCATTTCATTTCTAAATCTGTGATGATGTTTTTTATAGCTTTCTATATAGTTAAAATGTAGCCTAAAAATGCACATGTGAAAAATGTGGTGTAAACAAATCAACATGACTTATGTTTAGTGATTGGATGCTTAATAGCTTAAACCCGCCTCCCAAATAGGTGAATGTAACGCTATTGGGTAATTAAGAGGTGGGGCAGAGAGAGATAGACGGAGAAGAAAAGGCGTCATGAGAAGTTGGTCGTGAGTGAAAAACTGATGATATAAGAGAGAAAAAAAGTGATTTTAAGTTTGTGTTATTTAGTTTAAAACAAAGTATATTCGTTATTGGACTGTTGAGATACAGTTAACTCACAATATGGGTTAACATCGCTTTTCTTAGAGTTATACTGAGTTTCTACGTATATAGCTGCCTTTAATCGAGACAGCTCACCCATTTGCATTGTCTGTACTGAGGTGCATGTTGAAACTTTAGCACATTCGCTGCTGCTACCATTCTGTCGTGGGACGTTTCTTCGTGGGACACTGGGGACTGTGAAACGTGCTTTTGAAATCCGAAGGGGGGGGGGGGGTACTGTTGTGTGTGTGTGTGTGTGTTATTAATGTTTAATTCTGTTACCACTGATACTTAGAGGATATTTTTTGCAGAGTTAGGTTTTGAGTTATTCGTGCATTTAAGGATGCTGTCATAATTGAAAATAACCAAAACATTTACTGTGTCAATTGGTAAACCGTGTGCACTGCATAAGTGTAAAAGCTATTGGGTTTTAAGTGGTTTCAAGTGAATTGTAACTCCGTATTTCCTCTAATTTGAGCATATAAGTATTCTGCTTAACTTTCATTATCATTTAACATTTCTGTTTCATTAAATTACATATCTTTATTTGTTAAATCCTCTCTTTATTGGTTTGTGAGTATTGTTGTATTTGGGGAATACATCTTATTGAAGTAGAGCCCATACACAAAAGTAAGTTAAAGAGATCTTTATTCAGACAACACATATAGTAAGGAAAAGAGTATAGTGTAGTCAGAGAGGGGGGGCCTTAATCCAACAACATAAGGCATTTAGTTTCTGAACCTGGTGCTGCTCCTTACACATTTCTAGTTCAGAAAGGTAGGGGGCGCTACAACTACATTTCAGCAGCATATAGATGAGAGAAGCTGCTGTGATTTTCTCTGAATAGGACAGAACAGCAGTCAGTCATGAAGAACAAGAGAATGAGCTGCTATCTACTAACAATGAACAATTTAACTGTCTTTTTATGGCAAAACATATTATACAATGACTAAAAAAGAGAGCAAATGCATCAGTAACTTCATAAATGTATAATTAAAACAAGGACTATAGTATGTCTTGAATAGACTGATTTTACATTTTTGTCATTGAATATCTTTATGGTTAGCTGCTGTTGTTTTTGTCATTCACATTACATCTCAAGCTTGAACTTGTACCTGCACTTGTTGTTATTGTGTAATTTTACTATATATTGTTATTTACTCAATATAGCATTATCTTACTTAAAATATTATGTATGGTTATAAAAGTAATCAATAGACTGATCAATATGCTGATTATTACAATACTGGATGTCTTAATTCAGATTATGAGTCTTAAGGGGCCATCCAGTGGACAGTAGTGGTGTCTTCCATTAGATTGTACCAGTGAACTTAACCCAATGAACTTTGGGTGATTTCCAGGATATAACAGGTACAAGTAAACAACTTTGCCCTACCAACCCATGGCAAAAAATAAAAAATAAACAAACAAAATAACACAAGGTCTAGTAAACTCATGGTAGGGACTAGATCAGGGCTTTTAGGGCTGCCCAGAAAAAAAAAAAAAAAAAATAACAATAACCAAATGTACAACCCCAAATCAGAAAAAGTTGGGACAGTATGGAAAACGCAAATAAAAAAAGAAAGTAGTGATTTCTACATTTACTTTGACTTGTATTTCATTGCAGACAATATGAACACAAAATATTTCATGTTTTGTCTGGTCAACTTCATGTCATTTGTAAATATACATCCTTTCCTGTCATTCAGGCCTGCAACACATTCCAAAAAAAGTTGGGACAGGAGCAATTTAGGGCTAGTAATGAGGTAAATTGGTTAAATAATGATGTGATTTGAAACAGTTGATGTCAACAGATGATTGTAATTATGATTTGGTACAAAAGCAGCATCCAAGAAAGGTCTAGTCCTTTAGGAGCAAAGATGGGCCGAGGATCGCCAGTTTGCCAACAAATACGTGAGAAAATTATTGAAATGTTTAAAAACAATGTTCCTCAAAGAAAGATAGGAAGAGATTTGGATATTTCACCTTCAACAGTGCATAACATAATTAAAAGATTCAAGGAATCTGGAGGAATTTCAGTGCGTAAAAGGACAAGGGCGCAAGCCTAAGCTGAACAACCGTGATCTCCGATCCCTCAGGCGGCACTGCATCAAGAATCGTCATTCATCTATAAGCGATATCACCACATGGGCTCAGGACTACTTTGGCAAACCTTTGTCAAGTACCACAATATGTAGTTACATCCACAAATGCCAGTTAAAACTATACTGTGCCAAAAGGAAGCCCTATGTTAACAGTGTTCAGAAGCGCCGTCGACTTCTCTGGGCTCGGAGGCATCTGGGATGGACCATCACACAGTGGAAACGTGTACTGTGGTCAGATGAATCAGTATTTCAGGTATTTTTTGGGAGGAATGGACGCTGTGTGCTCCGGACCAAAGAAGAAAAGGATCATCCAGACTGTTACCAGCAACAAGTCCAAAAAGCCAGGGTCTGTCATGGTATGGGGTTGTGTCAGTGCCCTTGGCAAAGGTAACTTGCACTTCTGTGATGGCACCATTAATGCTGTAAAGTACATAGAGATTTTGGAGCACAATATGCTGCTTTCAAGAAGACATCTTTTCCAGGGACGTCCATGCATATTTCAACAAGACAATGCAAAACCACATTCTGCACACATTACAAAGTCCTGGCTGCGGAGGAAGAGGGTACGGGTACTTGACTGGCCTGCCTGCAGTCCCGACCTGTCTCCAATAGAGAATGTGTGGCACATTTTGAAGCGCAAAATGCGACAACGAAGACCCCGTACTGTTGCCCACCTTAAGACTTGTTTGCAGGAAGAATGGGACAAAATTACACCTGAAACACTTCATCACTTGGTGTCTTCAGTCCCTAAACGTCTTTTAAGTGTTGTGAAAAGGAATGGCAACATTACAAAGTGGTAAAGGCTTTACTGTCCCAACTTTTTTGGAATGTGTTGCAGGTCTGAATGACAGGCAAGGATGTATATTTACAAATGACATGAAGTTGACCAGACAAAACATGAAATATGTTGTGTTCATATTGCCTGCAATGAAATACAAGTCAAAGTAAATTTAGAAATCACTACTTTCTTTTTTTATTTGCGTTTTCCATACTGTCCCAACTTTTTCCTGATTTGGGGTTGTAAGATGTTCTCCCTTTACACTGTATGCGTGATCAGGGCCATATGCAGATTTTTATAAATACCGAGGTCCCAAAGTGGAGATTGGTCCAAAAGTGGAGATTGGTCCCAAAGTGGAAATTGGTCCCAAAGTGGAGATTGGTCCCAAAGTGGAGATTGGTCCCAAAGTGGAGATTGGTAGGGGGTTCAGTGGCATGCTCCCCCGAGAAAATTTAGATTTTCCTGACTTACATGTGTGCATTTTAAGATGTTTTAAGGCTCATAAATTGGATAATAATATAGGTTTAAAACCAAGTCAGTGGGCAGTAGCATAAATTATTTTTCAAGATAACAGATTCTTAAACATGAGAATCAGATTAAATGTTGTAATGATCCACGCTACATACTAGAAATAGAGAAGATATAGTTTGTTTATGAATTTAATAAAATCAGTTATAATTATCCTGGTAGCCTTCAGTAAATTCACGTGTCTAAAATGATTAAACATGAATATTATTATTTATTTTTTCCACACTCAAAGAAATTAATCTTTTCTAATAAGTTTAAACTGTTTTTTTTTTTTACATTTTATGGGCATTTTTATCTTTATAAAGCCATTTTTTTTCTAAAAGTGTCTATTATCTTTTGAGTCAAATTCTTACATTTAATCAGTGAATAATAATAATAATAATAAGACATTTGCTCTGTTACCAAGCAAATGAAATCAACACAGAAGCTGCATCTGAAGTGGGATTTAGATGTATTTACACACTGTTTCACGAGTTCACACTTACATATAATAAACTGAGTAAAGGGTTATGCATATTTGGCGTGCTGTCCGAGGAGAGGGCTCCGAGCTCGGTAATCATTCCCGAGGCCGTGGTACTCCCCCCGACCGGGGAGAGGGGTCCGAGCTCGGCGTGTAGCCCGGACCCAGAATGCTCCCCCCGAGTGCTCCTCCCTGTGCTGGGATGGAAACGGGCTGAAGGTGAGGAGTTGGTGTGGTGGAGGGACGCTGGAAGACGAGAGAAAATGAAGGTAAGACGGCTTGATTATTTATAGGGATTCTCTCTCGTGCTGATTGGATAGGTGGTGTGATTACTGATGATGAATTGGCCGTGTTAATTATCTGCACGTGCTCCTCCCGAAACTTGTTAATAAAACATCACTTCACGAGTTCTCACTTACATATAATAAACTGAGTAAAGGGTTATGCATATTTGGCATGCTGTCCGAGGAGAGGGCTCCGAGCTCGGTAATCATTCCCGAGCCCGGGGTACTCCCCCCGACCGGGGAGAGGGGTCCGAGCTCGGCGTGTAGCCCAGAGCCAGAATGCTCCCCCAAACGCTATTATCGCGGGACCGCAGCCAAAGTGGGCCAGTAAACCCCCCAAAATTTGCATAGCTTAGGGCTGACGGGATGCTGGACATTGCTTGTGGTAGTGGTACTTCTGCGGAGTCTAGAACGTAGAGATGGGAGGGAAGTGGAGATACAGGCTCCTGTGGGAGCAGACACTGCTGCGGCAGTGGAGGATTATAGAAAAGGCTCCTGCGGGAGCAGACACTGCTGCGGCAGTGGGGAAATACAGATAGCGCTCCTGCGGGAGCAGACACTGCTGCGGCAGTGGGGAAATACAGATAGCGCTCCTGCGGGAGCAGACACTGCTACGGCAGTGGGGAAATACAGATAGCGCTCCTGCGGGAGCAGACACTGCTGCAGCAGTGGGGAAATATAGAAAAGGCTCCTGCGGGAGCAGACACTGCTGCGGCAGTGGGGAAATACAGATAGAGCTCCTGCGGGAGTAGACACTGCTGCGGCAGTGGGGAAATACAGATAGCGCTCCTGCGGGAGCAGACACTGCTGCGGCAGTGGGGAAATACAGATAGAGCTCCTGCGGGAGCAGACACTGCTGCGGCAGTGGGGAAATACAGATAGAGCTCCTGCGGGAGCAGTCACTGCTGCGGCAGTGGGGAAATACAGATAGAGCTCCTGCAGGAGCGGTCACTGCTGCGGCAGTGGAGGAATATAGAAAAGGCTCCTGCGGGAGCAGACACTGCTGCGGCAGTGGGGAAATATAGATAGAGCTCCTGCGCGAGCAGACACTGCTGCGGCAGTGGGGGAGTATGGACAAAAGCTGGGTGTAGTGCTTTTGGTATGAATGGAGTGGGGATGGGCCGTTGTAGGTGGATTTGGGTGATGTTAAAGAGGGGGTGGCTATGGAGGGTCTGGAGTTTGAGGTCCTAGGGATATATTGTCATTAGAGGGGTTGGCTGATTAGGGTTTGATGAGCTTCCTTGATGTGGGAGCGGTCCGATCGAATATAGCTTTTGAAAGACGACCAGCGACCGAGTGCTTGTATCTGCTGTTGGGAAAGGCCTTTATGGGCCGCTGTGGTTGCTGCGCCTATTCTGAACGAATGGCTGGAAAAGTTTTCAGCTGGGGTACCAGATAGGAGCAGGACTGACTTAAGGTGCTTTTGGAACCAGAAGTGAGTGACGGGGCGGTTGGAGTCGTCTGTAAAAAGGGGGTCGGATGGGAGTTTGGACTGTGATTTCCTGAGGTGGAGGAAGGCTAGGAGGCTTTGGTATGGTAGTATGGGCGATTGGAGGTTGAAAATGTAAATGAAGTGGCCTTTCTTGTCTGGTCTGTCTTACTTTGCTTAATGAAGTAAGAGATGGTTTCATCGTCCAGCACCGCTAGATCAGAAATGGTGGGTTGGATGATTGGGTTAAATATCGATGTAATGGCGAGCTCAGAGCATCAGAGGAAGCTGAAAAAAGCCAGGATAAACATGGCATCGAGCGTGCAGGCGGTGTGGACGGAATGGTAACCTCTGCGGAGGGTGGAAATGCATTCGGTCAAAATCTTTAAGGTTATGGGCTGCCTGGAGTCTGGGCGGGTGGGATGGGCTTTTTGGATACCTTTGATGAGTAGGGAGGTCTGAGAATTGGCTATTTGGGGAGAAGGAGAGCCGTATAAAAGTTTGTGGAAAAATTGGATTCCGCTTAAATAACTTTTAATGGAGCTGATTTGGAGTTCTTTGTTGACATTAAGGTGAGAGATGAAAGAGGTGATGGAGAGCAGGGAAAAGTCGGGAAACAGCAGGTTGTAAGCAGAGTGAAAATTTTTAAAGCATTTCCATGCTGTTAGATAAGATTGGAGGGTCCTAGGGGAGACTGCTTGAAAAATCGAATTAAGGGAAGCTTCAAGGAGAGGTTTCAGAGGATGATTTACGGGAATATCAGCTCTGAATAGGGAGGTACCGGGGTTGGGAGCGGATCCGCCTCTGGTGCCAACAGTCTGATCTTCCATAAAATTTGTGTCCTGATGCTGCTGGCTACAGGGGGAGGGGGGGGTTCCAAGGCGAGAGCGTTCGGAGGGATGGGTAGGGGAATGGCGGAAGATGGTGAGAAAGAAGGGCGAGCAAGGGGAGGAAAAAAGGTAGCGGCCAAAGTCGCTATCGGAGGCATGCTCGCGCTTGGGAAAGCTCTGTGAACAGAGGAAAGGGAGGGGGAGAGAGGGTGAATGGCGGGTGCCGGGATTTGCGCTGTTAACGGCGGCAAGCTCACGCTTGGGAAAGCTCGGTGAGCAGAGGAAAGGGAGGGAAAGAGAGGGGTAATGGTGGGCGTCGGGGCTTGTGCCATTAGCGGAGGCATGCTCACGCTTGGGACGGCACTGGGAGCGGGAAAAATAGAGGGAACGGTGGGCGCCGGGGCCTGCGCTGCTAGCGGAGGCATGCTCACGCTAGAGTTGGACAGCGGGGCTGTAGGCCATGGGTAGGGGAGGGGGTTGGTAGTGGGGTGAGGCAAGGGTTATGGATGGGTCTGCGCTGCTAGCGGAGGCATGCTCACGCTAAAGTTGGACTGTGGGGCTGCGGGCCATGGGTAGGGAGGGGGTTGGGATTGTGGTAAGGAAAATGCTGTGGATGGGTCTGCACCACTAGCGGAGGCAGCTTCACACTAGCATCTGCTATGGAAGCTGGGGGTCACTGGAAAGGAAGAGAGGATGAAGTAACAGGATGAAAAGACATGAGGGCCTGTGTTGCAAGCCGAGGCAGCCTCACGCTTGTGTCAGCTGCTGTAGGTCGTGGGAAGGGAGTGGGGGTTTGTGACATCCTGCAGAGCCTGTATAGTCTGCACCGCTAGCAGAGGCAGCTTCACGCTAGCTTCTGTTATGGGAGCTAGAGGCAACTGAAAATGGAAAGGGGTTAGAAGTAACATGAGGAAAAGACATGCGAGGGCCTGTGTTGCAAGCGGAGGCAGCTTCACGCTTGCTTCAGCTGCTGTAGCTACAGGCCACGGGTTTTTGTGACATTCAGGGAAAAAGCTGTAGAGCCTGTGCAGCCTGCACCTAAGAGGGGCGGCCTCGCACTAGTGTCCGCTACAGGAGCTGGAGGCCGCTGAAAAGGAAAGTAGAAGGAAAGTCTGAGATGTGAGGGCCTGCGTTGCAAGCAGGGGCAGCCACATGCTTGCTTCTGCTGCTGTAGCTGTGGAAAAAAGGGGAGTGATTTGGGACTTTGGTGGGACATGCTGAAATGTCCGGGTAGCCTGCAGTGTTGCCAACTTAGCAATTTGTTTTTAGATTTAGCAATTTCTCAGACTACCATAACGACTTGAACTTGTTTTTCAAGGTGACTAGCGACGAATGTAGCTTTTTACATTTTGTATTGGCAAACTTTAAAAAGTGATAAATGATAAAAGCATGTGTTTTTCTCTTAACCACACGAGAGAAAAGTATTGAAACCGCTTTGAGAGAGGTGCCTAGCAGTACGCGCTTCATATGAATTAAGTAGCAGGTTGCACTTTGCTCAATACTTGTTTATGATACGCCTTTATTTTCATTACTGTTGGTCCACTGTGATCAGTGAAACTTCTCTTCCACTGTTGATCTTAACCACGAAACAAAAATGAATCTTATCCATCTTTCTATCCATTTATAAAAATGAAAGGAGTAAATTAAATACAGGTAAAATGCAGGTGAAAAATACAGAAAGTTTGAATAATTTGTGTATTCTAAGCACTTGCGTCATGGTTACATAATGACATTATAACATCCGATGATGTCGTGACATCATTTAACAACTTTTAGCAACAAGTGATCTGCCTTTAGCGATTTTAACATGAAAATTATTTGGCACGCTGGTGGCCTGCACCGCTAGCGGAGGCAGCCTCGGGCTAGCATCCGGAAACAGAAGAGGCCCGGCTGCATACGGCGCTACGGCCGAAAGAGCCGCGGTGAAGGCTGAGCCGAAGCGGGAAGCGAGTGAGGCTTTGCTGCGGTGAGAACTGGGGCGCGGCCCAGGCTCGTTGAAGGCCTGCTGCTGCTGCGACCCGACGCTCGCGGAGAGCCGGGTCTTGTGCAGGACACTGGTAGTGACGAGCGAGGCGAATTCGGGGCTTTGCTCGATCTTGCGGCTGGAGAGAATTTAGGAAGGAGGCTGGCTGATTTGCAGGGTGACGAATAGATTGTACAGATCCGTTTGTTTATCCTCCGCGAGAACGAAGCGTCGGAATTAATCAGCGTTTGCCTCTGGCTTAAATACAGTCTACTTTACGATCAAAGGAATTGTTGGCGCGGCCGAATGATACGAGGATGCCGGGGAAGTTGGAAGTTTCGGCAGTGGAGGTGAGGTTAAGCCCCGGTGTCGGAGAATCTTGTGGCTGGTCGAGCAGAGCGGCGGCCGCGATAGAGCCTGGAGCTCGGCGGCTGTGTCTGGTGGAGAAGGAGTTATCCTGGGGCTGGCGGATTGCGGCGGAAGATCCGAAAATCACGAGTATAGGTCTCATTGTTTGGACGGGAAAAATGGAGTCTGTGATGAAATGGCAAAAGGAGCGAACCGAACGCTGGAAGACGAGAGAAAATGAAGGTAAGACGGCTTGATTATTTATAGGGATTCTCTCTCGTGCTGATTGGATAGGTGGTGTGATTACTGATGATGAATTGGCCGTGTTAATTATCTGCACGTGCTCCTCCCGAAACTTGTTAATAAAACATCACTTAATGCAAGACATGAATGCATTTAACCTGCAGTTACAATTGCATAAATAATGTTTTGATATATTAAACATAAAACGTTGAATACTGATATTTGAAATTATATAAAACATGAAAAAAATCGGGGGTGAAAAGTCGAAATGTGGAATTAAAACCACCAATAGGTGACAGAAAATCACTGTTAATAAGTGAGTCATTGCGACTGAACCGAGTCATTTAAACGATTGATTCATTCGGGAACGAATCACAGTCATGTTGCTCAGAGACTCAAAACAGTGCTGTAGCTGTGTTTGGAGTTATTTATGTTGGCGAAATAGAGCAAAAACAGGCAATATGGTGTCTAAAACGTAAGTCTCTTAATTAACTTTACATTTATAGAACTGGTGTAAAAAATCAATATTACATTTGTAATCATGGTTATTTTTTCGAGAAAAAGAACAAACATGATGTCCACACACTGATATAACTGCTCCATAAAAGTATTTATTGCAGCATTTCGACCATTTCGTCAATTGGAGAAAAACACGCTCTTCGTGTGAAATTGATTAACTGTATGAAGTGGTAGATATATACATTTTCTGCCTCCATGTCTTGAATATTGTGATCAGTGTTCGAACTATACCGTGGGCTTTGGGGGAGCCCCCTTTTTTTATATATATAAGGGGGGGGGGGGGGGGTTCGTGCGCATACAATGAATTACAAAGATACATAACAGCTACAAGTGTGTGCACTACTTGCACTATTTAGGATAAATCACTATACAGGATTTATCCTATTATACTTCATCGACACGAATTGATAGGTGAAACAACAAACAGCCACCCACAAATAGTCTATTTAGCATCAGGCTGTCAATCGAGAGTCACGCAGACCTATAACAACCCAGCCACAACACAAATTGCGAATAACATGCCTTACCTTAACACAGAATGCCTTGTGTTCTTTTTGCCATGGTGGCTATATGATGCTATATGGTGCTAACTGCAGAATGGATTTCAAGGACTTCGCAGTTCGCGCGCAGATCAACAGCCTCCAACGTTTATATTTGTTTCTACAAATCTCTGAACAAAGTCACTTTAGTCTTTGCTTTGAGTTAACATACTAAACATGAGTAGAATTTGCACCGCAGCGCCCCCACACCTTGATGCTCATGACAAGAATAGCATGTACAGTTTCAAGTTTCAAGTTTCAAGTTTCAAGTTTTATTTGTCACATACACGACTATACAGAGACTGTATAACCAGCAGTGAAATGAGAGTCGGGTCCGCTCCATGGACAGTGCAAATATTGAAAAATACAACACAAGGGAAGTAAACATAAGATAAAATGAATGAAAAATAAGATATAAAGAATAAAATATAAAATATAAAAGAATGTGCATGACAGTAAGCTGTAGGACTAAATATTAATATAAGCATGACTGTACAGAGAGGAATGTGCAACAGGTTATACATGGTTGACATGAAGCAGCCAATCACAAAAAATAAAATAAATATAAAAAATAAGATACGATTTACAGATACAGAACGTGTTGTGTGCAAGTGTGCAAGTGTGCAAATGACACTGACAGTTATGAGGTAGTTATGAGGTAGAGAGTAATGAGTGTGTGATTAGTGATTTGAAGTAAGTCAGATGATGTTAAGAGGCTGACTTTGAGTTCAGGAGCCTGATGGCCGTGGGGAAGAAGCTCCTCCTGAGTCTCTCTGTTTTTGCCATCAGGCAGCGGAAGCGCTTACCAGATGGCAGCCTAGTGAAAAGACAGTTACCAGGGTGATTTGAGTCTTTGATGATTTTGTCAGCTCTGCCTCTGCATCGTTTGATGTAGATGTCCTGCAGAGAGGGGAGAGCCGACCCAGAGATAAGCTCAGCTAAGCGCACAACTCTCTGCAGGGCTTTGCAGTCTTGGCTGGAGCTGTTTCCATACCACACCGAGATGCACTGAGTCAAAACACTTTCTATGGTCCCTGCATAGAAAGTTTTCAGGATTGTTGGTGAGACCCTGAATTTTCTCAGCTGTCGCAGATGGTACAGTCTTTGCCTGGCTTTCTTAACCTGTGTTAGGATGTGTGTAGTCCAAGTCAGGTCCTCGGAGATGTTTACTCCGAGGTACTTGAAGCTGCTTACTCTCTCCACAGGGGTCCCGCTGATCACAAGAGGAGTGTAGGGCAGCAGGTGTCTCTTTCTGAAGTCCACAATCAGCTCTTTGGTTTTGCTCACGTTCAGAGAGAGACAGTTGTCCTGGCACCATGCTGTTAGTCTCTCCGCCTCATCCAAGTATGCGGTCTCATCATTGTTGGAAATGAGGCCCAGAACCACAGTATCATCAGCAAATTTGATAATAGAAGTGGAGCTGTGAGAGGACACACAGTCATGTGTGTAGAGAGAGTATAGCAGGGGACTCAGAACGCAGCCCTGCGGGGCTCCTACGTTCAGGGTGATGGAGTTTGAGGTGTACTGGCCTACCTTCACCACTTGAGGTCTGCCAGTGAGGAAGTCTAGAATCCAGTCGCAGAGTGAGGTGTTTAGGCCGAGGCCTGTGAGTTTATTAGTCAGCTTGATGGGGACTATGGTGTTAAAAGCTGAGCTATCTTTTATCAGTTATCTTTATTGAAGTGAATTAGGTTTAAATCGCCATCATGCATCGAATGATATTTTTGCAATTTTACACATAATAATCCACGATGATCACATTACACAAAACCGAAATTGCATGTCAAAAAAACACATTGTCAATATTTTTTGAGACCCCCCAAAATTTCACAAATCACTTTTTCAGGGGAGCCCATGTCTTATTAAGGGGAGCCGAGCTCCCCCTAGCTCCCCCGTAGTTCGCACCCTGATTGTGATCATTCTTAATGCATTTTATTAGACTGAATCATGCAGTGAAAGAACGCACTCTAAATGCGCTCGCGCTCTAGTCTAGACTTCATGTAATGTACGCGTGCGCTCTGTGGAGGTGTTTTATATGATTTTGCAAAATACTCGATAATGTCAAATCGCACATCGTTAAAACAACAATTACGATATTATCGCAGACGCTGAGGCATCTCAGATGAGAAGATCTGTTATATTGGCCTGCATATGGTAACTAGGCAACTACGCAAGAATTGTAGTATGGTTGCGTAAAGGGAAACAGACATTCCGAGGGGAACGGATCGACTGGTCAGAGCTTCAAGACACAACCCAAATTTTGAGGAAGTCTCCATTCCTGAGAGCTGCGCAGTTGTTTTGCACCATGGCGTCCGCAAGCGCTACAAAAGAGGGGAAAAGTAACTTTTTGTCTTTATTGTGGGATTACAAATTTATTAAATGATAGATTTAGGTTCCAATGTGTGTTTTACATTTTGAGGTGAAGATGATGACATTCTAAGAAAATCAATTCAGGCAGCCCAGGTGTCTGAGACATTAACCTTTTGTCTTTATGCACTTCCTGACCTAAGTTAAAGGTGAATGCTAAGCTCAAGGCACAGCTGTGCCTTTGTCTCTATGATAATGTGAAGGTATGGGCAATACTGTTAGGCTGATTGGAGTAGCACCTATGCATTTGAATGACACTGTTATGCTGATGAGGTCAGGGCTGGGGAAATTCTGGTAATGGGCTGATTCCTATACTGCATTTGCATGCTTTGTTTAGATGTCTCCACCTCTATGTATCCCTCCCCCTTGAAAGGTATAAACTCTACTGTGCTGAGCAATAGTAAGACTTGGATGACTGCAGCGACGCACAGAGAGTTCTCAATAAAGAGTAACTTCTGCTTGAAAGATATCCCAACGTCTCCTGGTCTCTGCTTCGAAGAGAAAAAAGTTCTCAACATTATTTTAAGATTATTTTTGGTCATAATAATTCTACTGACAATCATTTGTGTAATCTATTTGCATGCAAGTGTTTTACCACAGGATCTCCGTACTGTTTTACTTTCGATTAGCAGCGCACCCGTTATTTACTTCTGAAAACGAGCTGCATTAAAGCAGTGTGGGGCTGATTTATATCGACGCTCATTTTATTGAAGATATCAATGAGGGTCAAAGCACTTTAACGCACTTAAAACAAAAGGACATGAAACTAAGCTGTTGAAATGGAAAAATGCAGACTATGAAGTGATCTAAAACGGATCAAATAAATCTGCCCATTTCTCACATGCTTAATGTTAAGTTGCGCTTCACATTTACTATTTGAGTAGCGCCTAATAAGACTGGCCATGATCGGGAGCACCGGGAGATTTCCTTCTCAATGCACCAAAGTGATCATTTCTGATTTAGTCATTCCATAATAAATCGATAATAGGCCTGTTTGACTCTCAGGAGCACCCCATTATTATCATCAGTCAGAATACTGTGCTAAAGGACATCAGTATCGATTGTAAAGTTACATTAATAAATTTAGCAGATATTCACATGTTTTATTGTACAGGTAGTGAGGGAGCTAGAGCAGACTATAATAACTAATATTCAGCTAACTGAGTTGCATGGTTTTATATGTTGCTAAAATATGCATCATAAATATTTTTAGACAGATGAATTTGCTTTGATGCAAGAGCTATTACATCTGTTATGCTGACAAGCCCAAAACAGTTTTAAGAGTAAATGGGTGCCTTCCACTCCTCCTGTGTGTTTCTCCTTTTCACAGTCTGGCCGAAATGATGGGTGCTTCCAAAATATATGGTCACATGACCAGGGCCGGCGAGCTCAACTGCGCTCTGGGCAAAACCCTGCCGTGCCGCCCCCACTTCACTCTCACAATTAAATACGATTTTAAAGATGCATGTGAAAGACTGGAGAATGTTTATTGATACAACTGCATTCAAATAAAAGCAGACACGGGCATGTTTTCTGATTATTATTACTTTTTTCCCTACTGCAACGTAAAAAAATAATAATAATAAATAAATAACCACTATAGCTGCAAACACAAATGAAGAGTACAAGCCTGAAGTGTCCATGGGAAGATTTGGGAGAATTCCGGTGAGCAGCGCAAAACAGCTGGTGTGCACAGCTAGTCTAGTCAGGGCTTAATCTGAACAAACCCGGTCCGGATCCGGATCCTAAGAGTTCAGATCATCTCATTTGGCGGATCCCCTTCCAATGAAAGACATTTGTGTCAGGGTTATTATAGTTTTGCATTTTTAAATTCGTTTTTATTTTAATATTGCTTTCAATTTTCGCTATACATTTCAGTTTCTTTTTTATTATTATTATTTTTTTGTAATAATTTGGTTAATTTTAGTTTACTTCTTATTTTGTGAACCGATTTCTAGCCTATAGTTTTATACAGTTTTGTTTCCGTTTAAATTGTAGTTTTAGTAATTAAAGTTTAGCAGAATTAACAGGGCTGCGTTTCTCAAAAGCATCTTAACTTAAGTAGCACTTGAAAATCATCGTAGATCTACGAGTGCTCTGGAGTGATCATAAATCCATACGTGCATCTTAAGAAGACAGAATTATGAGGTCACCTGCAGGACAGTCGCAGATTACACCTTTAACTTTATTCAAGTGCAATGTGATTAGAATTAAAGCTTTTGATTGTACTTTATTGTACACTTTATCACTCGTTTTTTAATTTATATGAAATGAAATAATTAAAAAGGGCACAAAACAAAACAAAAATACACATCTAAATTAAAGGACTGAAAAAAAAGAAGTAATGTAGGAAATATGCTTCAAAGACCGGGAAAAATAGCTATAAACTCTGATATAAAAATCTGTCAATGTCTTGCTGACGTTCACGAAAACCAGCCATGTATTGACCCTCAAATAACGTCTTGCAGATATTATATACAATAATATATATTATTATTATATATATAATATATAACAAATATTGTTATATATTACATTATATTAACATTTAAATGTGTTAACATTTCAATAAACGAGGGTGTACTACAATTACGAGGCATTCTATAAATGGTCATCTCAGCACTTCACAAACAGATAGTGACTCCTGTAGCACTTAAGTGATGTTTTATTAACAAGTTTCGGGAGGAGCACGTGCAGATAATTAACACAGCCAATTCATCATCAGTAATCACACCACCTATCCAATCAGCACGAGAGAGAATCCCTATAAATAATCAAGCCATCTTACCTTCATTTTCTCTCGTCTTCCAGCGTTCGGTTCGCTCCTTTTGCCATTTCATCACAGACTCCATTTTTCCCGTCCAAACAATGAGACCTATACTCGTGATTTTCGGATCTTCCGCCGCAATCCGCCAGCCCCAGGATAACTCCTTCTCCACCAGACACAGCCGCCGAGCTCCAGGCTCTATCGCGGCCGCCGCTCTGCTCGACCAGCCACAAGATTCTCCGACACCGGGGCTTAACCTCACCTCCACTGCCGAAACCTCCAACTTCCCCGGCATCCTTGTATCATTCGGCCGCGCCAACAATTCCTTTGATCGTAAAGTAGACTGTATTTAAGCCAGAGGCAAACGCTGATTAATTCCGACGCTTCGTTCTCGCGGAGGATAAACAAACGGATCTGTACAATCTATTCGTCACCCTGCAAATCAGCCAGCCTCCTTCCTAAATTCTCTCCAGCCGCAAGATCGAGCAAAGCCCCGAATTCGCCTCGCTCGTCACTACCAGTGTCCTGCACAAGACCCGGCTCTCCGCGAGCGTCGGGTCGCAGCAGCAGCAGGCCTTCAACGAGCCTGGGCCGCGCCCCAGTTCTCACCGCAGCAAAGCCTTACTCGCTTCCCGCTTCGGCTCAGCCTTCACCGCGGCTCTTTCGGCCGTATGCAGCCGGGCCTCTTCTGTTTCCGGATGCTAGCCCGAGGCTGCCTCCGCTAGCGGTGCAGGCCACCAGCGTGCCAAATAATTTTCATGTTAAAATCGCTAAAGGCAGACCACTTGTTGCTAAAAGTTGTTAAATGATGTCACGACATCATCGGATGTTATAATGTCAATATGTAACCATGACGCAAGTGCTTAGAATACACAAATTACTCAAACTTTCTGTATTTTTCACCTGCATTTTACCTGTATTTAATTTACATTTACATTTACATTTACATTTATGCATTTAGCAGACGCTTTTATCCAAAGCGACTTACAGTGCATTATACATGGTTATACATTTTTTTATCAGTATGTGTTCCCTGGGAATTGAACCCACAACCTTTGCGCTGCTAACGCAATGCTCTACCACTGAGCCACAGGAACACTCCTTTCATTTTTAGAAATGGATAGAAAGATGGATAAGATTCTTTTTTTTTTCGTGGTTAAGATCAACAGTGGAAGAGAAGTTTCACTGATCACAGTGGACCAACAGTAATGATAGAGAGAAAAAAAATAAAGGCGTATCATAAACAAGTATTGAGCAAAGTGCAACCTGCTACTTAATTCATATGAAGCGCGTACTGCTAGGCACCTCTCTCAAAGCTGTTTCAATACCTTTCTCTCGTGTGGTTAAGAGAAAAACACATGCTTTTATCATTTATCAATTTTTAAAGTTTGCCAAATACAAAATGTAAAAAGCTACGTTCGTCGCTAGTCACTTGAAAAACAAGTTCAAGTCGTTATGGTAGTCCGAGAAATTGCTAAACCTAAAAACAAATTGCTAAGTTGGCAACACTGCAGGCTACCCGGACATTTCAGCATGTCCCACCAAAGTCCCAAACCACTCCCCTTTTTTCCACAGCTACAGCAGCAGAAGCAAGCATGTGGCTGCCCCTGCTTGCAACGCAGGCCCTCACATCTCAGACTTTCCTTCTACTTCCCTTAACCCCTTTCCTTTTCAGCAGCCTCCAGCTCCTGTAGCGGACACTAGTGCGAGGCCGCCCCTGTTAGCAGTGCAGGCTGCACAGGCTCTACAGCTTTTCCCTGAATGTCACAAAAACCGTGGCCTGTA
This sequence comes from Aspiorhynchus laticeps, assembly GCA_023376895.1. Lineage (NCBI taxonomy): Eukaryota > Metazoa > Chordata > Actinopteri > Cypriniformes > Cyprinidae > Aspiorhynchus > Aspiorhynchus laticeps. The sequence continues at coordinate 89,388,939 of CM041793.1, read as the reverse complement.
GCTACAGCAGCTGAAGCAAGCGTGAAGCTGCCTCTGCTAGCGGTGCAGACTATACAGGCTCTGCAGGATGTCACAAACCCCCACTCCCTTCCCACGACCTACAGCAGCTGACGCAAGCATGAGGCTGCCTCGGCTTGCAACACAGGCCCTCATGTCTTTTCATCCTGTTACTTCTAAACCCCTCTTCCTTTCCAGTGACCCCCAGCTTCCATAGCAGATGTTAGCGTGAAGCTGCCTCTGCTAGTGGTGCAGACCCATCCACAGCATTTTCCTTACCACAGTCCCAACCCCCTCCCCTACCCATGGCCCGCAGCCCCACAGTCCAACTTTAGCGTGAGCATGCCTCCGCTAGCAGCGCAGACCCATCCATAACCCTTGCCTCACCCCACTCCCAACCCCCTCCCCTACCCATGGCCTACAGCCCCGCTGTCCAACTCTAGCGTGAGCATGCCTCCACTAGCAGCGCAGGCCCCGGCGCCCACCGTTCCCTCTCTTTTTCCCGCTCCCAGTGCCGTCCCAAGCGTGAGCATGCCTCCGCTAATGGCACAAGCCCCGACGCCCACCATTACCCCTCTCTTTCCCTCCCTTTCCTCTGCTCACCGAGCTTTCCCAAGCGCGAGCTTGCCGCCGTTAACAGTGCAAATCCCGGTACCCGCCATTCACCCTCTCTCCCCCTCCCTTTCCTCTGCTCACAGAGCTTTCCCAAGCGCGAGCATGACTCCGATAGCGGCCTTTTTTCCTCCCCTTGCTCGCCCTTCTTTCTCACCATCTTCCGCCATTCCCCTACCCATTCCTCCGAACGCTCTCGCCTTGGAACCCCCCCCCCCCCTCCCCCTGTAGCCAGCAGCATCAGGACACAAATTTTATGGAAGTTCAGACTGTTGGCACCAGAGGTGGATCCGCTCCCAACCCCGGTACCTCCCTATTCAGAGCTGATATTCCCGTAAATCATCCTCTGAAACCTCTCCTTGAAGCTTCCCTTAATTCGATTTTTCAAGCAGTCTCCCCTAGGGACCCCCCAATCTTACCTAACAGCATGGAAATGCTTTAAAAATTTTCACTCTGCTTACAACCTGCTGTTTCCCGACTTTTCCCTGCTCTCCATCACCTCTTTCACCTCTCACCTTAATGTCAACAAAGAACTCCAAATCAGCTCCATTAAAAGTTATTTAAGCGGAATCCAATTTTTCCACAAACTTTTATACGGCTCTCCTTCTCCCCAAATAGCCAATTCTCAGACCTCCCTACTCAAAGGTATCCAAAAAGCCCATCCCACCCGCCCAGACTCCAGGCAGCCCATAACCTTAAAGATTTTGACCGAATGCATTTCCACCCTCCGCAGAGGTTACCATTCCGTCCACACCGAAACCATCTCTTACTTCATTAAGCAAAGTAAGACAGACCAGACAAGAAAGGCCACTTAATTTACATTTTCAACCTCCAATCGCCCATACTACCATACCAAAGCCTCCTAGCCTTCCTCCACCTCAGGAAATCACAGTCCAAACTCCCATCCGACCCCCTTTTACAGACGACTCCAACCGCCCCGTCACTCGCTTCTGGTTCCAAAAGCACCTTAAATCAGTCCTGCTCCTATCTGGTACCCCAGCTGAAAACTTTTCCAGCCATTCGTCCAGAATAGGCGCAGCAACCACAGCGGCCCATAAAGGCCTTTTCCAACAGCAGATACAAGCACTCGGTCGCTGGTCGTCAGAAGCTTTCAAAAGCTATATTCGATCGGAGCGCTCCCACATCAAGGAAGCTCATCAAACCCTAATCAGCCAACCCCTCTAATGACAATATATCCCTAGGACCTCAAACTCCAGACCCTCCATAGCCAACCCCTCTTTAACATCACCCAAATCCACCTACAACGGCCCATCCCCACTCCATTCATACCAAAAGCACTACACCCAGCTTTTGTCCATGGCTTTTCTATATTCCTGCCGCAGCAGTGACCGCTCCCGCAGGAGCTCTATCCGTATTTCCCCACTGCCGCAGCAGTGTCTGCTCCCGCAGGAGCCTTTTCTATATTCCTCCACTGCCGCAGCAGTGACCGCTCCCGCAGGAGCGCTATCTGTATTTCCTCACTGCCGCAGCAGTGTCTGCTCCCGCAGGAGCTCTATCTGTATTTCCCCACTGCCGCAGCAGTGTCTGCTCCCGCAGGAGCTCTATCTGTATTTCCCCACTGCCGCAGCAGTGTCTGCTCCCGCAGGAGCCTTTTCTATATTCCTCCACTGCCGCAGCAGTGACTGCTCCCGCAGGAGCTCTATCTGTATTTCCCCACTGCCGCAGCAGTGTCTGCTCCCGCAGGAGCCTTTTCTATATTCCTCCACTGCCGCAGCAGTGACTGCTCCCGCAGGAGCTCTATCTGTATTTCCCCACTGCCGCAGCAGTGTCTGCTCCCGCAGGAGCCTTTTCTATATTCCTCCACTGCCGCAGCAGTGTCTGCTCCCGCAGGAGCTCTATCTGTATTTCCCCACTGCCGCAGCAGTGTCTGCTCCCGCAGGAGCTCTATCTGTATTTCCCCACTGCCGCAGCAGTGTCTGCTCCCGCAGGAGCCTTTTCTATATTCCTCCACTGCCGCAGCAGTGACTGCTCCCGCAGGAGCTCTATCTGTATTTCCCCACTGCCGCAGCAGTGTCTGCTCCCGCAGGAGCCTTTTCTATATTCCTCCACTGCCGCAGCAGTGACTGCTCCCGCAGGAGCTCTATCTGTATTTCCCCACTGCCGCAGCAGTGTCTGCTCCCGCAGGAGCCTTTTCTATAATCCTCCACTGCCGCAGCAGTGTCTGCTCCCGCAGGAGCCTGTATCTCCACCTCCCTCCCAGCTCTACGTTCTAGACTCCGCAGAAGTACCACTACCACAAGCAATGTCCAGCATCCCGTCAGCCCTAAGCTATGCAAATTTTGGGGGGTTTACTGGCCCACTTTGGCTGCTGTCCTGCGATAATAGCATTTGGGGGAGCATTCTGGGTCCGGGCTACACGCCGAGCTCGGACCCCTCTCCCCGGTCGGGGGGAGTACCCCGGGCTCGGGAATGATTACCGAGCTCGGAGCCCTCTCCTCGGACAGCACGCCAAATATGCATAACCCTTTACTCAGTTTATTATATGTAAGTGTGAACTCGTGAAGTGATGTTTTATTAACAAGTTTCGGGAGGAGCACGCGCAGATAATTAACACAGCCAATTCATCATCAGTAATCACACCACCTATCCAATCAGCACGAGAGAGAATCCCTATAAATAATCAAGCCATCTTACCTTCATTTTCTCTCGTCTTCCAGCGTCCCTCCACCACCCCAACTCCTCACCTTCAGCCCGTTTCCATCCCAGCACAGGGAGGAGCACTCGGGGGGAGCATTCTGGGTCCGGGCTACACGCCGAGCTCGGACCCCTCTCCCCGGTCGGGGGGAGTACCCCGGGCTCGGGAATGATTACCGAGCTCGGAGCCCTCTCCTCGGACAGCACGCCAAATATGCATAACCCTTTACTCAGTTTATTATATGTAAGTGTGAACTCGTGAAAGCACCGCTACGTGTGATTGTGTTGAGTGCACTTCTGGGAGACGCGCGTGAAACAATAACGTTAAATGACTCTAGAAAACGCTCTTAAGTGCTCAGATCAATCGTTCTCGAGAAACCCAGCCCAGAACAGTTCCAGAGCGCAGACCAAACACATTTTAATTTGATGCAAACCTCTAGCAACACAAAATTAAAGCATGCTGAGATTGATTAGAAGACGATTGTTTATTTTTGATTATTCATTTATTTAGTTGCTGTTGGTTTCGTTTTATTTCTTTCTTTCTTGCCTTTATTTTCGTCAAATACAGTTCTTAATACAACATGTTTTACCCGTTTAAACATGTATACAACATTACATTTAAACTCGTTTAACAAGCATTTTAGAAGTAAAAATAAAACAATTCATAGTCGCAAAAAGACCGATGCGCCTCGTTTAGGTGACTTGGTTTCTTTTGCATAAAATAAAATGGTTTACTGTTTTCTAGATTAAATGAAACAAACCTATATTTGACCACAGAAATAAGTCTGCACTGAGAACTGCTCTCACCTAAAGAGAATGCAAAATACATGCGTGCCAAACGCTGGGTTGTTGCGACTGTCCTATCCCAGGAGCTGGGTTACACAAAAACTACCCAAACACTAACACAATGTTGCAATAAAATAACCCTGATTTTTAGAGTATATGTGCACACTATAAAAGCAACTGATGCAAGCTGGTAATCACTTCAACCAAGTGATTGCACGAATATCCCTTATATACCTCTCCATCCTCTGATGCTGGATCCGTCACCCCGCTTTATTCCACAAATTAAACTCTGTATAGCCTTATAAATATGATAAAGGTCTAAGTATTTAGTATTCTACTTGGCTAAAACAAAACACGGTTTGGATGTACCTAGGCCTATTTAATAGATAGCATTGCACTTGTGTTATCTATTATAGGCCTATGTCTCCCCCGCGCTTTCTCTCTCACAGACACACATTAGGCTATAATCGTACCTTTCAGAAGTGCGTATCAGGCTTTAAAACTCATCAGACATCACCAGCAGCAAAAGTCATTCATGTCTGGATAGTTTTATTCGTTTTGATGACATTTATGAATGCACATTAGGATGTTTTGCATGTAGAGTAGCCTATTGACGCCGCTCAGGTGGGTGGCGCGGGAGCGGCATTACTATGAAGCAAAGTTAACTTAGATTTAGAATAACTAAGGGGTGATAACTTGTTGATATGAGTGCAATAATTCCAAATGAATGCCACTTTATCTATCTCTTTTTTATTTTTCTACAATGTCCTCATTTGTATATCTGTATAGTTTGTATGTACATATGTTTAAACTGTATTATCTGTATTTGAACGTCTACTGTCAGTGTTTAATGTTAACTGTATGCACCAAGGGTCTGAGAGTAACGCAATTTCAATTCTCTGTATGTATGTGCTGTACATGTGGAAGAATTGACAATAAAGCAGACTTGACTTGACTTCACTAAGCATCTCAGACATTTACTTAGACCAGTTTTGCTGTTTTAATAATTTGTTCAAATGCTTTCTGTTGGGTGATGAAGATCAAATATAATCTTAGACTTTTGTGTCTTGCAGTGATTGTCGTCCACAATCGTCCTCGCAGGAGAAGATGGAGCAAACAAGAACCTCCTCATAGTAAGTCTTTATCTACATAAATGAAGTTATGTGTGGAAAATATAAACAATTTATCCCCATCAAAACACAAGTGTTTAAATTTATCTCCTGGTGGATTCTGATTATTTTGATCTGTGATGTTGGATTAAGATCAAGATACTGGCATCATAACATGTTACATATCACATGTGTTACTGTATGCAGTGAGGATTGTTCTTCTGGGGAAGAACGCGTCAGAAAACAGTCTGGTGGGAAACTTCATCTTAGGACGAGCAGCGTTTGACAGTGAAGCTCCTCCAGATGTTGTAGAGAGAGTCGGAGGAAGACTGAAGGACAGACACGTGATCATCATCAACAGTCCTCAGCTGCTCCAGACGAACATCTCAGATCATCAGATCACACAGACAGCGAGAGAGTGTGTGTTTCTGTCTGATCCAGGACCTCATGTGATCGTTCTGCTCCTCAAACATGATCAGTGTTCAGCGGAAGATCAGGAGTGTGTGGAGAAGGTGCTGCGCTCTTTCTCTGAGAGCGTTTATCAACACACCATGGTGCTCACAACACAAGAGCCCACAGAAACCAGTGACATCCTACAGAACATCATTCAGAAATGTGCAAACAGACACTTCAGTCTTCAGAGGAGCAGCTCTCCTGATGATCTTCTGCAGACGCTTGAGCACATTGTGAAGATGAATGATGGACAACACCTGGATTGTGCTGAAGGTTTACAGTATTTCACAATGGATGATATTGTGTGATGATATTTGATGTTTATATTGGTAAATTAACATGTTTTAATCTTCTTCTGTCAGTTTCAGAGGGTGTGAGGCTGAATCTGGTTGTGTGTGGGAGTGATGGCACATTAAAATCCTCCGTAACAGAGCTGATCCTGCAGCAGACAGACGTGGAGCTTCATGGACGTCAGATCAGTGTAATACAGCTTCCAGCTCTGATTAGTCTCTCAGAGGAGGAAGTGATGCGTCAGACTCACCGCTGTGTGTCTCTCTGTCGTCCTGGAGTTCATGTTTTCATCCTCATCATTCCCGATGGTCCAATTAATAATGAAGATAAAGCAGAAACGGAGAAGATCCAGAGGATTTTTAGCTCAAGAATCAACAAACACATCATGATCCTCATAAAGCAGGATTCAGAGCATCAGACAGAAGAACTAAATGAAGAAACACAGTCTGTCATTCAGAGTTTAGGAGGAAGACATCAGTTTATTGACCTGAACACACAAGTGTCTGTGTTGATGGAGAAACTGGAGCAGATGGTTGAGGAAAATAGTGGTGTTTGTTTCTCCACAGAGACACTGATGGAGACACAGATGGAGAAACTGCTGAAATTTGAAGACATGAGAAAGAAAATTAATTCACTAGAGACACCTTTACTGTCACAAGGTAACGAACAGAAAATCAGTTTGGGTCTTAAACTACAGAGCATGTTTTGAAATTGAATTTTCACTACAGTAGAGTTTGATTCTATATTAGAGTTTTATACAGTTGTATTTTAAACAGAAGAACTGGAATATTCAACAAGTTCCAAAATTCATAATTCATTTTAAAAATTCCAAAGTCAAACATTCTGATTGTACAAAAATAAGGTCAAAAGGTCAAGCGTTTCACAGGAAATGAAGATTATTACAATATTCAAACTGATCATTTTGGCCAATCACTGAGCTACTACTACAATGATCTGGAGCAGTGAAGCTGAAAACTGTAATCTCTGTGATGTTTCCTGATCCATATTAAACATGCAGCTCATAGTGAAACACATTTGTTATCTTTGTAAATCTTACTTCTTCACAATGCATTTCCAGGCACACAAAACTACATTAATACTAAACATGCTAGCGGACCTCTTTAATGTTACAGAATCAATTAGTGGTGGAAAAAAGCTTTAGACTGTAAAACTGATGCATCTCCTCTCTTACAGGTTCAACAGAGAGAGAAGATGATCTGAGGATTGTGCTGCTGGGAAAAACTGGAGTCGGCAAAAGTTCAACTGGAAACACCATCTTAGCAAGAGTAGCATTTACAGCAGAGACATCTCAAGAGTCTGTTACTAAAGAGTGTCAGAGAGAAACAGCTGAAATCAACAGCAGACACATTACTGTGATCGACACTCCAGGACTGTTTGATACTGAACTCAGTAATGAAGAAATCCAGAGAGAAATCAGTAACAGCATCCCCATGATCCTGCCTGGACCACATGTGTTCATCATTGTGCTCAATCTAGGACAACAATTCACTAAAGAAGAAGCAACAGCTGTGGAGATCATCCAAGAGACGTTTGGAGAGAAATCTTTAATGTTCACCATGGTGCTCTTCACCAGAGGAGACTTTCTGGAGAACAAAACCATTAAACAGTGTTTGGGAAAACCTGGATCTGCTCTGAATCAGCTGATTGAAGCGTGTGGAAACAGATATCACGTGTTCAATAATAAAGAGACTGGAGACCGAACTCAGGTGACTGATCTACTGCAGAAGATAGACAACATGGTGAAAGAGAACGGAGAGAGTTACTACTCATGTAAGATGTTCAGACAGATGGAGAGAGAAATACAAGAACAACAGAAGAACATACTGATGGAGAGAGTCAGAGAAAGAGAAGAAGAAATAAAAAAACTAGAAGAAGAGAAAGAGAGAATGAAGATGGAGATGGAGGAAGAACGACAGAATCAGGACAAAGAGAGAAAGAGAAGAGAAGAAGAACTGAAAAGAGAAATAAGAGAACAAGAGAAGCATCAGAGAGAGACACGAGACGAGATGAGACGAGAACGAGAGACATTCAGACATGAAATAGAGGAAAGAAAGAAAGAAAAAGAGAATGTGAAGAAAGAAAAAGAAAGACTACAGATCAAATACGACACAGAAATAGACAGACTGATGAACAGAATAGAGAATGAAAGACAGAATCATGACAAAGAGAGAAAGAAAAGAGAAGAAGAGTTTAATGAGAGAGAAGAGAGATATAAAACACTACTGAAAGAGAAAGAAGAGAACGAGGGAAAGATGCGTGAAGAGATGAAGAGAGAACGAGAGGAATGGGAGAAATGGAGACTAGAGGAAAAGAAGAAAAGAAAAGAAGAGGATGAGAAAAGAAGAGAGAGAGAACAGAAAGATTGGGCTGAATTTAATCAGAGACTGAAACAAGAGAGAGAGAGAATGGAAAGAGAGAAAGAAGATCTTCAATCTAAACATGAAGAGAGAATAATGAAGATTATAAAGGAAGAAAGACTAAATTATGAAAAAGAGAAAATGAGAAAAGAAAAAGAATTCAGTGAGAGAGAAAAACAATATAAAAGAGAAATGATAGAAAAGGAGATTCGGATGAGAGACGAGATGAAGAGAGAACAAGAGGAATGGGAGAAACAGAAAGAAGAGGAAAAGATGAGAATAGAAGAAGAATATAATGATAAAGAAGAACAATATAAAACACAAATACAAGAGAAAGAGAGAGAGATGAAGAGAGAACGAGAGGAATGGGAGAAACAGAGACTAGAAGAAAATACGAGAAGAGAAGAGGGGAACATCCGAAGATTAAAAAAATGTATTATTCGTTATTCGGTTTTTTTTATCATTTGTATTTTCATTGTCAGTTCATTTCTTTTACGTCATTACGTAATGTAGCGTAAAAGTTTGTTAAAAATGCACATGTGAAAAATGTGGTGTGAACAAATCAACATGACTTATGTTTAGTGATTGGATGCTTAATAGCTTAAACCCGCCTCCCAAATAGGTGAATGTAACGCTATTGGGTAATTAAGAGGTGGGGCGGAGAGAGATAGACGGAGAAGAAAAGGCGTCATGAGAAGTTGGTCGTGAGTGAAAAACTGATGATATAAGAGAGAAAAAAAGTGATTTTAAGTTTGTGTTATTTTGTTTAAAACAAAGTATATTCGTTATTGGACTGTTGAGATACATTTAGCTCACAATATGGGTTAACATCGCTTTTCTTAGAGTTATACTGAGTTTCTACGTATATAGCTGCCTTTAATCGAGACAGCTCACCCATTTGCATTGTCTGTACTGAGGTGCATGTTGAAACTTTAGCACATTCGCTGCTGCTACCATTCTGTCGTGGGACGTTTCTTCGTGGGACACTGGGGACTGTGAAACGTGCTTTTGAAATCCGAAGGGGGGGGGGGGGGGTACTGTTGTGTGTGTGTGTGTGTTATTAATGTTTAATTCTGTTGCCACTGATACTTAGAGGATATTTTTTGCAGAGTTAGGTTTTGAGTTATTCGTGCATTTAAGGATGCTGTCATAATTGAAAATAACCAAAACATTTACTGTGTCAATTGGTAATCCGTGTGCACTGCATAAGTGTAAAAGCTGTTGGGTTTTAAGTGGTTTCAAGTGAATTGTAACTCTGTATTTCCTCTAATTTGAGCATATAAGTATTCTGCTTAACTTTCATTATCATTTAACATTTCTGTTTCATTAAATTACATATCTTTATTTGTTAAATCCTCTCTTTATTGGTTTGTGAGTATTGTTGTATTTGGGGAATACATCTTATTGAAGTAGAGCCCATACACAAAAGTAAGTTAAAGAGATCTTTATTCAGACAACACATATAGTAAGGAAAAGAGTATAGTGTAGTCAGAGAGGGGGGGCCTTAATCCAACAACATAAGGCATTTAGTTTCTGAACCTGGTGCTGCTCCTTACACATTTCTAGTTCAGAAAGGTAGGGGGCGCTACAACTACATTTCAGCAGCATATAGATGAGAGAAGCTGCTGTGATTTTCTCTGAATAGGACAGAACAGCAGTCAGTCATGAAGAACAAGAGAATGAGCTGCTATCTACTAACAATGAACAATTTAACTGTCTTTTTATGGCAAAACATATTATACAATGACTAAAAAAGAGAGCAAATGCATCAGTAACTTCATAAATGTATAATTAAAACAAGGACTATAGTATGTCTTGAATAGACTGATTTTACATTTTTGTCATTGAATATCTTTATGGTTAGCTGCTGTTGTTTTTGTCATTCACATTACGTCTCAAGCTTGAACTTGTACCTGCACTTGTTGTTATTGTGTAATTTTACTATATATTGTTATTTACTCAATATAGCATTATCTTACTTAAAATATTATGTATGGTTATAAAAGTAATCAATAGACTGATCAATATGCTGATTATTACAATACTGGATGTCTTAATTCAGATTATGAGTCTTAAGGGGCCATCCAGTGGACAGTAGTGGTGTCTTCCATTAGATTGTACCAGTGAACTTAACCCAATGAACTTTGGGTGATTTCCAGGATATAACAGGTACAAGTAAACAACTTTGCCCTACCAACCCATGGCAAAAAAAAATAAAATAATAATAAAAATAACACAAGGTCTAGTAAACTCATGGTAGGGACTAGATCAGGGCTTTTAGGGCTGCCCAGAAAAATAAAAAAATAAAATAACAATAACCAAATGTACAACCCCAAATCAGAAAAAGTTGGGACAGTATGGAAAACGCAAATAAAAAAAGAAAGTAGTGATTTCTAAATTTACTTTGACTTGTATTTCATCGCAGACAATATGAACACAAAATATTTCATGTTTTGTCTGGTCAACTTCATGTCATTTGTAAATATACATCCTTTCCTGTCATTCAGACCTGCAACACATTCCAAAAAAAGTTGGGACAGGAGCAATTTAGGGCTAGTAATGAGGTAAATTGGTTAAATAATGATGTGATTTGAAACAGTTGATGTCAACAGGTGATTGTAATTATGATTTGGTACAAAAGCAGCATCCAAGAAAGGTCTAGTCCTTTAGGAGCAAAGATGGGCCGAGGATCGCCAGTTTGCCAACAAATACGTGAGAAAATTATTGAAATGTTTAAAAACAATGTTCCTTAAAGAAAGATAGGAAGAGATTTGGATATTTCACCTTCAACAGTGCATAACATAATTAAAAGATTCAAGGAATCTGGAGGAATTTCAGTGCGTAAAGGACAAGGGTGCAAGCCTAAGCTGAACAACCGTGATCTCCGATCCCTCAGGCGGCACTGCATCAAGAATCGTCATTCATCTATAAGCGATATCACCACATGGGCTCAGGACTACTTTGGCAAACCTTTGTCAAGTACCACAATACGTAGTTACTGTTATTGTCACGGTTCATAAATTCATGGGATCCTTCTCGTCTCGTGTAACTGTTGTTTTGTGTGTGTGGTGTGTGTTAGTGGGCGTTACCGCTTCATTCCGGCAGATCAGCGATCCAGCTGATCTCATTCATCATCACCAGCTGCAGCTCATTTACACACCTATAAAGCCTCACCACATTTTCCTCTCTTTGTCAGATCGTTGTCTATGTCTCTCGTGTGTGATCCTGTTCCTGCTGGTATTCCTGTTCGTGTTCCCGTTCCTGTGTCTCGTTTCACTGGATTACGTCTTCACCTGGATCATCGTTTCGGTTTCACTTCACGTCACGGATATCATCGCTGACCATCTAGTCCCTGTGTCACCAGTTGCTCACCACCTCGGACAATTTCTCATCACTTTACAATAAACTGAGCTTTTACTTGCATCTTTGCTTCCGTCCATTTTGTAAGCATGACAGAACGATCTGACCAAGCTAAGGAAGCAGCAAGTAATCCATCATCATTAGAAACATTTGTCAGCACCAGCATTCAACGTATGGACCATCAAGAGAGGAATCTCAACGACACAGCGAGAGCAGTTCAAGCGCTGGTGACACAGGTGTCTGAGCTCACCCAGCAGCTTCAACTTCTGCGAGGTCCCGCTGCGCCGCCCACACCGGCCGTTCCTCTTCCTCCACCGGACAATGCTTCCCAGTCAGAGCCCCGCCTTCCAGTACCAGAGTCTTACGCAGGTGAGCCCAATTTTTGCAGAACATTTTTAACTCGCTGCTCGATGCATTTCTCCCTGCAACCCAGGACTTTCTCCAGCGAATCTGCCAAGGTCGCGTTCGTGCTCACGCTTCTGACTGGGAAAGCTGCGTTATGGGGGACGGCGGTGTGGGAGAGACAAGATCGCTGCTGTACCTCGTTCCAGACACTCTCAGACGAAATGAGAAGGGTCTTCGATCGTGCCAGCACCGGGAGAGAAGCAGCCCGCATACTAGCGGAGCTCAAGCAGGGAGAGAGATCAGTCTCCGACTATTCGATTGAGTTCCGGACTCTAGCGGTAGAGTGTCAATGGAACGAGGAGGCGCAGTGGGACATGTTCCTGCATGGGCTGGCTGACCGCATCCAGAGGGAGATCTACGCCCTGGACCTGCCCACATCCCTCAACGGATTGATAGAACTGGCTCTTCGAGTAGACGCACGACTATCTCGGCTCGAGCGACGGATGCTGCCCAGTCGAGGGGCAGGAGGAGCCATGAGTCAGCGGTCCAGCGGCGGGGATGCGGCCAGTCCCGTCTACGATCCCGAGCCCATGCAGGTTGGGCGAGCTCGGCTTACTTGGGAGGAGAAGGAGAGGCGGAGATCCCAAGGGCTCTGTCTGTACTGTGGAGCGTCGGGACATTTTGCCTTCAACTGTCCAGCAAAAGGGCAAGCCCGGCAGTAAGCATGAGGCTACTGTCGGGTGGGACCTCCGCCGAGAAGACCTCATCTACATCTACGCTCCTCCCAGTAAGACTAAGATGGTCAGCCAACGAGCACGACTGTCAAGCACTGGTGGACTCTGGGGCCGAAGGTAACTTCATGGATTATTCATTTGCACACAAGTTTCAAGTTCCCCTCTTTCCACTCACCCACAAGATTGAAGTTCATGCACTCAACGGCCAAGACTTACCCAACATAACACTCACCACCGGACCCATCACGCTTGTCACGTCAGGCAACCACATTGAGACCCTTTCATTCTATATACTGGACTCCTCCCTCACACCCATTGTTCTAGGACACCCCTGGCTCATCACCCATAACCCCAAGATAGACTGGCAACAACGAGCAGTAGTGGAGTGGAGCACTAAATGTCATGAGTCCTGTCTTGTCTCTGCCTGTTCGTCTGTTTCTGTCTCTGTGTTTCAGGAGGAGCCAGTGGATTTATCTAACGTGCACGCGGAGTACCAGGACCTGAAGGAGGTGTTCAGTAAGTCTCGGGCTGCGTCTCTTCCTCCGCACCGTCCCTATGACTGTGCAATAGATTTACTACCAGGTACGACTCCGCCTAAGGGCAAATTATATTCGCTTTCTGTTCCAGAGAGGGGGGCCATGGAGAAATATATTTCTGATTCTTTAGCAACGGGGTTCATCCGCCCTTCCTCTTCTCCAGCGGGGGCAGGGTTTCTGACAGAGGACCCCAATTTGTGTCCAAATTTTGGCGAGAATTTTGTAAACTATTGGGGGCGACTGTTAGCCTGTCCTCAGGGTTTCATCCCCAGAGCAATGGTCAAACTGAGAGAGCCAATCAGGATCTGGAGAGAACGTTGCGATGTCTGGTCTCCAAGAATCCTTCCTCATGGAGCCAGCAACTGTCTATGGTGGAGTACGCCCACAATTCGTTACCAGTGTCATCTACAGGCCTATCTCCGTTTGAGTGTAGCGTAGGTTACCAGCCACAAATCTTTCCTAGTCTGGAGTCCGAAGTCGCGGTCTCCTCCGCTCACGCCTTCGTCCAGAGGTGTCATCGCACTTGGACTAGAGCCCGCGAGACTCTACTCCAAGTGGGAGTGCGCACCAAGGCCAAAGCCGATCGCCACCGGTCTAGGCCTCCCGTTTACGTCGCTGGTCAAAAAGTGTGGCTTTCTACCAAGAACATTCCTCTCCGCTCCGTTTCTAATAAACTTGCTCCAAAATTTATCGGCCCGTTTACTGTCACCAAGATCATTAGTCCGGTGGCAGTCCGCCTCAACCACCCTCCAGTGTACAGGAGAATTCATCCCGTGTTTCATGTATCCAAAGTCAAGCCCGTGTTTTATTCTCGAATTAATCCGCCAGCCCCGGTTCCCCCACCGCCGCGACTCGTAGAAGGGGAACCATCATATTCGGTAAATCGTATTCTGGACACAAGGCGGAGGGGACGCGGAGTCCAGTACTTGGTGGACTGGGAGGGTTACGGTCCGGAGGAGAGAAGTTGGGTGCCTGCCAGAGACATTCTGGATCACTCCCTTATTGATGATTACAATCAACAGGTAAGGGAGTCTAGGGACGCCAGGAGGCGTTCCTAGGAGGGGGGGTACTGTCACGGTTCATAAATTCATGGGATCCTTCTCGTCTCGTGTAACTGTTGTTTTGTGTGTGTGGTGTGTGTTAGTGGGCGTTACCGCTTCATTCCGGCAGATCAGCGATCCAGCTGATCTCATTCATCATCACCAGCTGCAGCTCATTTACACACCTATAAAGCCTCACCACATTTTCCTCTCTTTGTCAGATCGTTGTCTATGTCTCTCGTGTGTGATCCTGTTCCTGCTGGTATTCCTGTTCGTGTTCCCGTTCCTGTGTCTCGTTTCACTGGATTACGTCTTCACCTGGATCATCGTTTCGATTTCACTTCACGTCACGGATATCATCGCTGACCATCTAGTCCCTGTGTCACCAGTTGCTCACCACCTCGGACAATTTCTCATCACTTTACAATAAACTGAGCTTTTACTTGCATCTTTGCTTCCGTCCATTTTGTAAGCATGACAGTTATGGGGTTGACGAGACGTGAGACGAGAGGATCCATTCGCAAAGCTTTATTATAAAACATGGTCATATTCAGGCAGGGTCAGTAATCAGTAAACAGGTATGGCAGGGGCAAAACACAGAGCAGTCCGTAGAGCAAGCGTGGGTCGACGATCAGCATACAATATCCAGAGGGCTAGGCAGAGAGAATAATCCAGGAGTACGGGCAGGAATCAGAGCACGGGGAATCTAACTAGGAAACTTGGGAACGCTTGGTAAGTAGCTGGGCTAAACAATACTCGGCAGAGAGTAAGAGAAAGTCCAGAGTTTATATAGTGTGTGTGATTGGGTGATGGTGATGTGAGATTGTTAACAGGTGCAAGCGTGATCAGTGTGAACAGCTGTGTTGGTGCAGTGGATGATGGGAAATGCAGTCCTTGAGTGATCTGTAGCTGACTGTGTGGTGTGGTGTGAAAGTCAATGTGATGGGTGAGTGACCTCTGGTGAATAACCAGAAGTGCATGGCCAGGATTTGTGATATAGAGACCACCAGACCAGAGTAGGACCGTAGACCAGGCAGGAAACCATGACTGAGTCCGAGATCTGGGGGGAGACAGAGACAGACAACACAGAGAGAGCAGAGACAGACAACACAGGGAGAGTAGAGACAGACAACACAGGGAGAGCCTTCTTGGTTTCAGGGGCCGTGGCTGAGCAGGTCTGGGAATCACAGGTGGCCTCCATAGCCGTGCCAAGGCAGGACAGGAAATCCCAGATGGCCTCCATAGCCGTGACAGGGCCGGACAGGGAATCACAGACGGCCTCCATAGCCGTGACAGGGCAGGACAGGGAATCACAGGCAGCCTCTATAGCCGTGACAGGACCAGACAGGAATTCATAGGCGGCCTTCGTAGCCGTGACAGGGCAGGACATGGAATCACAGGCGGCCTCTATAGCCGTGACTGGGCAGGACATGGAATCACAGGCGGCCTCTATAGTCGTGACTGGGCAGGACAAGGAATCACAGGCGGCCTCTATAGCCGTGACTGGGCAGGACATGGAATCACAGGCGGCCTCTATAGTCGTGACTGGGCAGGACAAGGAATCACAGGCAGCCTCTATAGCCGTGACTGGGCAGGACATGGAATCACAGGCGGCCTCCTTAGCCGTGATAGGACAGGGCGAGAGTTCACAGACGGCCCCCTTAGCCGTGACAGGACAGGGCGAGAGTTCACAGACGGCCTCCTTAGCCGTGACAGGACAGGGCGAGAGTTCATAGACGGCCTCCTTAGCCGTGACAGGACAGGGCGAGAGTTCACAGACGGCCTCCTTAGCCGTGACAGGACAGTGGGAGAGTTCATAGGAGGGTACCACTGACACCTCTGGAGGTTCTACAGTGGTATCATCCGGAGATAGGTAAAGTTCATTACTGGGCGCCACCACCATACAAGGAGCTGAAATGAGCACCATTGCTTCAGGAGGTTCTGCAGCATGTGCTGCCACCTCTGAAGAAGCTGCAGCGAGTGCCATCACTTCAGAGTGCACCGCAGCGAGCGTCACCAACCCAAGAGGTTCTGCAGCATAAGCCGCCACCTCTGGAGACATTACAGTGGACGTCGCCACCTTGGGCAGTTCAGTGGTAGTGTATGCAGCCCAAACTCAACACAAAGCAATCCCCATCAAGGGAAGCGCTTCGAACAGGGGAATGAGTTCAGGGACAAGAGAGCTAAAGTGAGTGGATTTGGGGATACCAGCAGCACGTGCAGACACCAGCGGTGCATTCCTCACGCTGGATATCAGACAGGGAACTCGAAGGACTGACCTTAAATCTCTGGGTGTGACAGACTCTGGCAGTTCGGTGGAGACGTGACGTGGTTCTGGCTGCTCAGCCGTGACATGAGGTGGCTCTGGATGGTTAGCGGAGACATGAAGAGGCTCTTGCTGAAGAGCTGAGACGTGAAGAGGCTCTGGCTGAAGAGCTGAGACGTGAAGAGACTCTGGCTGGTCAGTTGTGATGTGGCGTGACTCTGGCTGGTCAGCTGTGACGTGGCGTGACTCTGGCTGGTCAGTTGTGACGTGGCGTGACTCTGGCTGGTCAGCTGTGATGTGGCGTGACTCTGGCTGGTCAGCTGTGACGTGGTGTGACTCTGGCTGGTCAGCTGTGACGTGACGTGACTCTGTGACGTGACGTGACTCTGGCTGGTCAGCTGTGACGTGACGTGACTCTGGCTGGTCAGCTGTGACGTGACGTGACTCGCGACGATCAACTGTGGCTTGGCTTAACTCGTGACGATCAACTGGGGTTTGGCTTGACTCGTGACGATCAACTGGGGTTTGGCTTGACTCGTGACGATCAACTGTGGCTTGGCTTGACTCGTGACGATCAACTGTGGCTTGGCTTGACTCATGACGATCAACTGTGGCTTGACTTGACCTTTTGACATAGGCTGTGACTTGACTTGGTTCTTTAACATCAGCGGTGACTTGACTTGGCTTTTTAACATCAGCGGCGAATTGACTTGGCTCTTTAACATCAGCTGGGACTTGACTTGGCTCTTTAACATCAGCTGGGACTTGACCTGGCTCTTTAACATCAGCCGGGACTTGACTTGGCTCTTTAACATCAGCTGGGACTTGACTTGGCTCTTTAACATCAGCTGGGACTTGACTTGGTTTGTGATTGGCAGCGATGACGCTACGGGGTGTTGTCGTGGCCGCCATTTTGTGAGCGTGCTCTAGCGCGGCTGTGATCTCACAATTGGGTGTGGAGTCTCGTTCGTCCGCGACCCCCACAGTGAATGCTGAACCCACAGTCCACAGAGCATAATCCAGGAAATGACTTAGTGACAAACGAGGGACATTTTGAATTATTTTTGCCTTTAACGGCTGGTTAAGGCCATCACAGAAAAAGTCTATTAATAAACAGTCCGGTAAATCTGAGCCATTAGCCAAAGCCAAATATTCCATGATGTAACCCTCAAGTGATCGAGTTCCCTGCTTGAGGGCTAGTAACAGGATCGCTGTATCCATACCTGACCAATGTTGGTTGGGAAAGCCGCTGGATCCTTGTTTGGCCGAGTATTCTGTTATGGGGTTGACGAGACGTGAGACGAGAGGATCCATTCGCAAAGCTTTATTATAAAACATGGTCATATTCAGGCAGGGTCAGTAATCAGTAAACAGGTATGGCAGGGGCAAAACACAGAGCAGTCCGTAGAGCAAGCGTGGGTCGACGATCAGCATACGATATCCAGAGGGCTAGGCAGAGAGAATAATCCAGGAGCACGGGCAGGAATCAGAACACGGGGAATCTAACTAGGAAACTTGGGAACGCTTGGTAAGTAGCTGGGCTAAACAATACTCGGCAAAGAGCAAGAGAAAGTCCAGAGTTTAAATAGTGTGTGTGATTGGGTGATGGTGATGTGAGATTGTTAACAGGTGCAAGCGTGATCAGTGTGAACAGCTGTGTTGGTGCAGTGGATGATGGGAAATGCAGTCCTTGAGTGATCTGTAGCTGACTGTGTGGTGTGGTGTGAAAGTCAATGTGATGGGTGAGTAACCTCTGGTGGTGAATAACCAGAAGTGCATGGCCAGGATTTGTGACAGTTACATCCACAAATGCCAGTTAAAACGGTACTGTGCCAAAAGGAAGCCCTATGTTAACAGTGTCCAGAAGTGCCGTCGACTTCTCTGGGCTCGGAGGCATCTGGGATGGACCATCACACAGTGGAAACGTGTACTGTGGTCAGATGAATCAGTATTTCAGGTATTTTTTGGGAGGAATGGACGCCGTGTGCTCCAGACCAAAGAAGAGAAGGATCATCCAGACTGTTACCAGCAACAAGTCCAAAAGCCAGGGTCTGTCATGGTATGGGGTTGTGTCAGTGCCCTTGGCAAAGGTAACTTGCACTTCTGTGATGGCACCATTAATGCTGAAAAGTACATAGAGATTTTGGAGCACAATATGCTGCCTTCAAGAAGACATCTTTTCCAGGGACGTCCATGCATATTTCAACAAGACAATGCAAAACCACATTCTGCACACATTACAAAGTCCTGGCTGCGGAGGAAGAGGGTACGGGTACTTGACTGGCCTGCCTGCAGTCCTGACCTGTCTCCAATAGAGAATGTGTGGTGCATTTTGAAGCGCAAAATGCGACAACGAAGACCCCGTACTGTTGCCCACCTTAAGACTTGTTTGCAGGAAGAATGGGACAAAATTACACCTGAAACATTTCATCACTTGGTGTCTTCAGTCCCTAAACGTCTTTTAAGTGTTGTGAAAAGGAATGGCAACATTACAAAGTGGTAAATGCTTTACTGTCCCAACTTTTTTTGGAATGTGTTGCAGGTCTGAATGACAGGAAAGGATGTATATTTACAAATGACATGAAGTTGACCAGACAAAACATGAAATATTTTGTGTTCATATTGCCTGCAATGAAATACAAGTCAAAGTAAATTTAGAAATCACTACTTTCTTTTTTTATTTGTGTTTTCCATACTGTCCCAACTTTTTCTGATTTGGGGTTGTAAGATGTTCTCCCTTTACACTGTATGCGTGATCAGGGCCATATGCAGATTTTTATAAATACCGAGGTCCCAAAGTGGAGATTGGTCCAAAAGTGGATATTGGTCCAAAAGTGGAGATTGGTCCCAAAGTGGAGATTGGTCCCAAAGTGAAAATTGGTCCCAAAGTGGAGATTGGTCCCAAAGTGGAGATTGGTCCCAAAGTGGAAATTGGTCCAAAAGTGGAGATTGGTCCCAAAGTGGAGATTGGTCCCAAAGTGGAGATTGGTCCAAAAGTGGAGATTGGTCCTAAAGTGAAGATTGGTGGGGGGTTCAGTGGCATGCTCCCCCGAGAAAATTTAGATTTTCCTGACTTACATGTGTGCATTTTAAGATGTTTTAAGGCTCATAAATTGGATAATAATATAGGTTTAAAACCAAGTCAGTGGGCAGTAGCATAAATTATTTTTCAAGATAACAGATTCTTAAACATGAGAATCAGATTAAATGTTGTAATGAATGATCCACGCTACATACTAGAAATAGAGAAGATATAGTTTGTTTATGTTTATGAATTTAATAAACTCAGTTATAATTATCCTGGTAGCCTTCAGTAAATTCACGTGTCTAAAATGATTAAACATGAATATTATTATTTATTTTTTCCACACTCAAAGAAATTAATCTTTTCTAATAAGTTTAAACTGTTTTTTTTCACATTTTATGGGCATTTTTATCTTTATGTGTCTATTGTGTCTATTATCTTTTGAGTCAAATTCTTACATTTAATCAGTGAATAATAATAATAATAATAAGACATTTGCTCTGTTACCAAGCAAATGAAATCAACACAGAAGCTGCATCTGAAGTGGGATTTAGATGTATTTACACACTGTTTCACGAGTTCACACTTACATATAATAAACTGAGTAAAGGGTTATGCATATTTGGCGTGCTGTCCGAGGAGAGGGCTCCGAGCTCGGTAATCATTCCCGAGGCCGTGGTACTCCCCCCGACCGGGGAGAGGGGTCCGAGCTCGGCGTGTAGCCCGGAGCCAGAATGCTCCCCCAAACGTTATTATCGCGGGACCGCAGCCAAAGTGGGCCAGTAAACCCCCCAAAATTTGCATAGCTTAGGGCTGACGGGATGCTGGACATTGCTTGTGGTAGTGGTACTTCTGCGGAGTCTAGAACGTAGAGATGGGAGGGAAGTGGAGATACAGGCTCCTGCGGGAGCAGACACTGCTGCAGCAGTGGGGAAATATAGAAAAGGCTCCTGCGGGAGCAGACACTGCTGCAGCAGTGGGGAAATACAGATAGAGCTCCTGCGGGAGCAGACACTGCTGCGGCAGTGGGGAAATACAGATAGAGCTCCTGCGGGAGCAGACACTGCTGCGGCAGTGGGGAAATACAGATAGCGCTCCTGCGGGAGCAGACACTGCTGCGGCAGTGGGGAAATACAGATAGCGCTCCTGCGGGAGCAGACACTGCTGCGGCAGTGGGGAAATACAGATAGCGCTCCTGCGGGAGCAGACACTGCTGCGGCAGTGGGGAAATACAGATAGAGCTCCTGCGGGAGCAGACACTGCTGCGGCAGTGGGGAAATACAGATAGAGCTCCTGTGGGAGCAGTCACTGCTGCGGCAGTGGGGAAATACAGATAGAGCTCCTGCGGGAGCGGTCACTGCTGCGGCAGTGGAGGAATATAGAAAAGGCTCCTGCGGGAGCAGACACTGCTGCGGCAGTGGGGAAATATAGATAGAGCTCCTGCGGGAGCAGACACTGCTGCGGCAGTGGGGGAGTATGGACAAAAGCTGGGTGTAGTGCTTTTGGTATGAATGGAGTGGGGATGGGCCGTTGTAGGTGGATTTGGGTGATGTTAAAGAGGGGTTGGTTATGGAGGGTCTGGAGTTTGAGGTCCTAGGGATATATTGTCATTAGAGGGGCTGGCTGATTAGGGTTTGATGAGCTTCCTTGATGTGGGAGTGGTCCGATCGAATATAGGTTTTGAAAGCTTCTGACGACCAGCGACCGAGTGCTTGTATCTGCTGTTGGGAAAGGCCTTTATGGGCCGCTGTGGTTGCTGCGCCTATTCTGAACGAATGGCTGGAAAAGTTTTCAGCTGGGGTACCAGATAGGAGCAGGACTGACTTAAGGTGCTTTTGGAACCAGAAGCGAGTGACGGGGCGGTTGGAGTCGTCTGTAAAAAGGGGGTCGGATGGGAGTTTGGACTGTGATTTCCTGAGGTGGAGGAAGGCTAGGAGGCTTTGGTATGGTAGTATGGGCGATTGGAGGTTGAAAATGTAAATGAAGTGGCCTTTCTTGTCTGGTCTGTCTTACTTTGCTTAATGAAGTAAGAGATGGTTTCATCGTCCAGCACCGCTAGATCAGAAATGGTGGGGTGGATGATTGGGTTAAATATCGATGTAATGGCGAGCTCAGAGCATCAGAGGAAGCTGAAAAAAGCCAGGATAAACATGGCATCGAGCGTGCGGGCGGTGTGGACGGAATGGTAACCTCTGCGGAGGGTGGAAATGCATTCGGTCAAAATCTTTAAGGTTATGGGCTGCCTGGAGTCTGGGCGGGTGGGATGGGCTTTTTGGATACCTTTGATGAGTAGGGAGGTCTGAGAATTGGCTATTTGGGGAGAAGGAGAGCCGTATAAAAGTTTGTGGAAAAATTGGATTCCGCTTAAATAACTTTTAATGGAGCTGATTTGGAGTTCTTTGTTGATATTAAGGTGAGAGATGAAAGAGGTGATGGAGAGCAGGGAAAAGTCGGGAAACAGCAGGTTGTAAGCAGAGTGAAAATTTTTAAAGCATTTCCATGCTGTTAGGTAAGATTGGAGGGTCCTAGGGGAGACTGCTTGAAAAATCGAATTAAGGGAAGCTTCAAGGAGAGGTTTCAGAGGATGATTTACGGGAATATCAGCTCTGAATAGGGAGGTACGGGGGTTGGGAGCGGATCCGCCTCTGGTGCCAACAGTCTGATCTTCCATAAAATTTGTGTCCTGATGCTGCTGGCTACAGGGGGAGGGGGGGGGGGGGGGTTCCAAGGCGAGAGCGTTCGGAGGGATGGGTAGGGGAATGGCGGAAGATGGTGAGAAAGAAGGGCGAGCAAGGGGAGGAAAAAAGGTAGCGGCCAAAGCCGCTATCGGAGGCATGCTCGCGCTTGGGAAAGCTCTGTGAACAGAGGAAAGGGAGGGGGAGAGAGGGTGAATGGCGGGTGTCGGGGTTTGCGCTGTTAACGGCGGCAAGCTCGCGCTTGGGAAAGCTCGGTGAGCAGAGGAAAGGGAGGGAAAGAGAGGGGTAATGGTGGGCGTTGGGGCTTGTGCCATTAGCGGAGGCATGCTCACGCTTGGGACGGCACTGGGAGCTGTAGGCCATGGGTAGGGGAGGGGGTTGGTAGGCAAGGGTTATGGATGGGTCTGCGCTGCTAGCGGAGGCATGCTCACGCTAAAGTTGGACTGTGGGGCTGCGGGCCATGGGTAGGGGAGGGGGTTGGGACTGTGGTAAGGAAAATGCTGTGGATGGGTCTGCACCACTAGCCAAGTCAAGTCAAGTCAAGTCACCTTTATTTATATAGCGCTTTTAACAATACAGATTGTGTCAAAGCACTTAACAGTATCAAGTTGGAGGATAGAGTGTCAGCAATGTATAACAATAAGACCAAACACTCAATTTTTCAGCCAAAGGCACCTCATTATTGAATTCAAAGATGTCATTGTCTAGCTAAGTTTAGTATAAATAATATCTATGAAATTAAATTGACGATAATCGCTAGAAATTAAGTGTCCCCAACTGAGCAAGCCAGAGGCGACAGCGGCAAGGAACCAAAACTCCCTCTGTGACAGAGTGGAGAAAAAAAAACCTTGGGAGAAACCAGGCTCAGTCGGGGGGCCAGTTCTCCTCTGGCCAGGATATTATTTTTTATTTATTGTTTTAATTAAGACTTTAAATTTATTATATTTCTATTTTAATATTGTTGCAATTTCTAACAATAATAGTATTATGTAGTTAGGTATTTTATTATATTTTTATTTATTTGTTTTATTGTATTTTAAGTCGAGGTCTTCACTGGGATTATGTCCCCGGGGCTCATCCAGGGGTCCGGCCTCCGCCGACAATCTGGGCCGCAGTCATCATCTCCCGGCGCCAATCCACCATCTGATCCGGACACGGACTGAGAAATAGAATAAGATAGAAACAGACTAATATTAGCGTAGATGTCCATATTTTTACGATGTAACAAGTACATCGTGTGTTATGGGAAGTGTTCCCGGTTCCGGTTGATCTAATTAATGCAGCCTAACAATCCTTTAATGCAGCCTAACAATCCTTTAACGGATTTGAATAATAGAAGTGTATTAGTGTGTTATGTGTACGCCAGGTTAAAGAGATGGGTCTCTAATCTAGATTTAAACTGACAGAGTGTGTTTAAAACGTAATTTATTATCGATGATAATACCCAGATATTTGTACTCTGACACTGAGGTAACTTGGCTCCCCTGAGAAGTCTGAAGAACAATAGAATTCTCTAAAGAAGTTCTAGAATTTGAAAATAGCATACATTTAGTTTTTTCAACATTTAAAACCAACTTTAAAGCACGAAACCTGTTTTGGATAATATCAAAAACAGACTGCAATGCAGTCACTGATTGTTGCTTAGAGGGAGCTGAACAGTATACAATAGTATCATCTGCGTAGAAATGAAACCTTGCTTTATCAATATTAAAGTCAAGGCAATTTATATATATACTGAATAATAACGGTCCCAGCACAGATCCTTGTGGAACTCCCTTGACAACCTCCAAAAGATCTGACTGAACACCTTCCACCTGGACACACTGGGTTCTACCCTTTAAGTAAGCAGTGAACCATAAAATAACATGTTCTGATAGTCCTACCCATCTAAGCCTATCTAATAATATGTTGTGATCCACAGTATCGAAGGCCTTTGATAAGTCAATAAAAAGACATGCACAATGTTGTTTATTATCTAAGGACTCCACGATGTCATTTAAAACTTTTAAGATGGCTGTAGTAGTACTGTGTCCTTTACGGAAACCAGACTGATTACTAGACAAGATGTTATAATCATTTAAATACTGTGTCAACTGTTTATTAACTAGATTTTCCAAAATTTTTGAGAGAATACATAGCTTTGATTTAGGTCTGTAATTATCCATTGAAGAAAGATCACCCCCTTTTGACAGAGGAACAACAAATGCTGATTTCCAAATCCTAGGAATTGTATTAGTTATTAATGAGAGATTAAAAAGATATGTCAACGAAGGAGAAATAAAATCAGCCGCTAGTTTTAGAAACAGAGGGGCAATATGATCAGGACCTGGCGATTTACTCACGTCTAATTCTCTTAAAGCAGAACAAACATCAAAGAGAGTAATGTGTTGGAAAACAAACTCTCTTGTCCATAAATTACGTTCAGCTTCAAGAAATTCTAAATCAGAAATCACATCATTACTCATTAGAAATAAAGACCCTGATGCAACAAAGTGACTGTTAAAACTATTAAGCATTTGCTTTTTATCTGTAATTTTAGTGGAATTTGTCAATATACAAGGGGGAATCTCTGTATATGTTTTAGTACCGGTTAGGAATTTAATATTCTTCCACAACTTCCTAGGATTTGTCAGATTTACTTCAGTTTTATCAAGAAAATAGTCGGATTTAGACTTTCTAATCGCTACTGTACATTTGTTCCGAAGCTGCCTAAAATGTAGCCAGTCAGAGTCTAAATGTGTTTGTCTGGCCTTAGCCCATGCTACATCACGCTCTTCGATGAGATCATACAGGGCAGCTGAAAACCAAGGATTGTCCCGGTGTTTAACTCTGTTTTTTCAAGGGTGCGTGCTTATTAATAATTGACATAAAACCATTATAAAAATAGTCCCAAGCACAATCCACATCTGGAATTAAATTAATTTTGTCCCAATCGATATGAGCAAGATCATGTAAGAAAGCTTGCTCATTAAAATATTTCATAAAACGCCTAGTAATGATTCTCGAGTTCTGCTTGGGTAGCTTCGTATCTCTGGCTACTGCCACAACACAGTGATCACTGACATCGTTTGCGAATACAGAAACTGAAGAATATTTATGCGGAACGTTTGTAAAGACAAGATCTATTAATGTAGATTTTTCGGGGAATTTCAAATTAGGCCTAGTGGGTGTATCTACCAACTGAAAAAGATTACGACTATCACAAAGCAATTTAAAATCATCAGATATTGAATGAGTCCAATTCAGATTAAAATCACCCATTACGATCAGTTCCTTGTAATTCAAAGAGGCCAATGAATCCATTATAGAATGTAAAACACAGCTAGAAGCTGAAGGAGGTCTATAACAACCAGCTAAGGTGAGCTGAAGGGTCTTAGACACTGAAAGATTTAAAGCTAATAGTTCATACTGTTTAGCTATCGACACTGAAAGTATTAATGATACCTCAAGATGTTCTTTGACATAAATTACTACCCCCCCACCCCTTTTTAACCTATCTGCTCTAAAAACCTTATAACCAGTAATACTAATGTCGTTGTCTGTAATAGATTTATTAAGCCAGGATTCAGATATGACTATAACGTCCGCATTTGTATTTTTAGCCCAAATATACACCATATCCAACTTAGGCAACAGACTACGAACATTTAAATGTATAAAACCCAATCCAGACCTTGATCTCAACTCGACTGGGGTAGTAAAATTTGAAGCAATGTGAGGTCCTGGGTTTGGAGATACATTCCCAGACATTAATAACATTAATACTATTAAACTCCTTCGTTTGACTGAATTACTCACTTCAAATCTAGTCGTCGGCCCCAAATAAAAATATATATTAAGCATACAATAATTTACCTCCCTCGATAAAGCACATCTCAAAAAATCAAAATACATAAAATTCATGGGGTACAACATCCCATGATATTGTTCAAAAATGACAGAATTGTTAAATACTCCATAATATGTCCGATTATCTAAATTTACCAATGATGAATTACACAATAAAAATTGACCTGAAGCAAACCCGCTGCCACTTACTTGACAAAATGTCCAAAATAAACTTAAAAAGAGCATACTTCCAGTGATTAAACACCGCATATTGTACACAAGCAAATTGAAGGCCACAAAACTTCAAATAAGCCTGTATAACAAAGGCACCTACCAAGTCTCTTGTGCGCTTGACAAAGAACCAAATCCCGTTCAAACAAAGTCACGATGGCCCAGAACTCCAGGAATCAGGCTCAGATGGTAACACACAGCCACACAAAAAACGAAATGGCTTAAGCCGGACAATTTGTAGACTGATGGCTTTGCGCGATGCAGCAAACGTGAAGATTTAAGCCTTTGCACGATACAGCAAACGTGAAGTTTGAAGCCTTTGTGCAATACAGCAGATTTATAGACAGATGCCTTTGCACGATGCAGCAAAGTAGACTGATGACTTTACGCGAAATGAAGCCTTTGCGCGATGCAGCAAACTTGTAGACTGATGCCTTTGCGCGATGCAACAAACTTGTAGACTGATGACTTTACGCGATTAAAGCCTTTGCGCGATGCAGCAAACATGCAGACTGGTGCCTTTGCGCGATGCAATAAACTTGTAGACTGATGACTTTGCGCGATTGAAGCCTTTGCGCGATGAAGCAAACTTGTAGACTGGTGACTTTGCGCGATGCAGCAAACTTGTAGACTGGTGACTTTGCGCGATGCAGCAAACTTGCAGACTGGTGACTTTGCGCGGTGCAGCAAACATGAAGATTGAAGCCTTTGCGTGATGCAGCAAATGCGAAGAATGCAACAGAAACAGTCAGATTTAAATCCAATTCCCGACCAAACAAAGCTTCGTGGTTTTAAAACTCCAGAATTAGGCCGAGGCGGCAGCACACAGTCATGTACAAACAAGATGGCTTGACTGGTAGTTATATATATATGCGATGTAATAAAAACAGTCAGATGTAAATCCAAATCGCGGTCATGCAAAACTTAGTTGGCTTACAACTCCAGGACTCAGGCCTAAACAGCAGCCCACAATCACGCACAGCTGCGGTGACTTGACACGCACCCGTCTGCAGGTGCAACACGCTGAATCCCCGTGGAGCACGAGCTGGCCACAACTCACTAGTTAAACACGGCGTCGACAGCTGGATCGTTTCAAATAAAGAAGATTATTTTCTTTTTTTTCTTTAAATTCAACACCACGTTTTATGGTGTTAATAGTCCACTTAAAACACAGAAAAATCAAAATAAACAGAGACAGATACTAACAGTAGCAAACTAACGAGCTGCCATCTTGGATTGCGACCTCTTGAATTACCTTCCTTACTGGAAGGTAAAACTGGGAATTGTATGATATTTCCCAAGGGTAACATGACATCAACTTCATGTCATTTGTAAATATACATCCTTTCCTGTCATTCAGACCTGCAACACATTCCAAAAAAAGTTGGGACAGTAAAGCATTTACCACTTTGTAATGTTGCCATTCCTTTTCACAACACTTAAAAGACGTTTAGGGACTGAAGACACCAAGTGATGAAGTGTTTCAGGTGTAATTTTGTCCCATTCTTCCTGCAAACAAGTCTTAAGGTGGGCAACAGTACGGGGTCTTCGTTGTCGCATTTTGCTCTTCAAAATGCGCCACACATTCTCTATTGGAGACAGGTCGGGACTGCAGGCAGGCCAGTCAAGTACCCGTACCCTCTTCCTCCGCAGCCAGGACTTTGTAATGTGTGCAGAATGTGGTTTTGCATTGTCTTGTTGAAATATGCATGGACGTCCCTGGAAAAGAGGTCTTCTTGAAAGCAGCATATTGTGCTCCAAAATCTCTATGTACTTTTCAGCATTAATGGTGCCATCACAGAAGTGCAAGTTACCTTTGCCAAGGGCACTGACACAACCCCATACCATGACAGACCCTGGCTTTTGGACTTGTTGCTGGTAACAGTCTGGATGATCCTTTTCTTCTTTGGTCCGGAGCACACGGCGTCCATTCCTCCCAAAAAATACCTGAAATACTGATTCATCTGACCACAGTACACGTTTCCACTGTGTGATGGTCCATCCCAGATGCCTCCGAGCCCAGAGAAGTCGACGGCGCTTCTGGACACTGTTAACATAGGGCTTCCTTTTGGCACAGTACAGTTTTAACTGGCATTTGTGGATGTAACTACGTATTGTGGTACTTGACAAAGGTTTGCCAAAGTAGTCCTGAGCCCATGTGGTGATATCGCTTATAGATGAATGAGGATTCTTGATGCAGTGCCGCCTGAGGGATCGGAGATCACGGTTGTTCAGCTTAGGCTTGCGCCCTTGTCCTTTACGCACTGAAATTCCTCCAGATTCCTTGAATCTTTTAATTATGTTATGCACTGTTGAAGGTGAAATATCCAAATCTCTTCCTATCTTTCTTTGAGGAACATTGTTTTTAAACATTTCAATAATTTTCTCACGTATTTGTTGGCAAACTGGAGATCCTCGGCCCATCTTTGCTCCTAAAGGACTAGACCTTTCTTGGATGCTGCTTTTGTACCAAATCATAATTACAATCACCTGTTGACATCAACTGTTTCAAATCACATCATTATTTAACCAATTTACCTCATTACTAGCCCTAAATTGCTCCTGTCCCAACTTTTTTTGGAATGTGTTGCAGGTCTGAATGACAGGAAAGGATGTATATTTACAAATGACATGAAGTTGACCAGACAAAACATGAAATATTTTGTGTTCATATTGTCTGCAATGAAATACAAGTCAAAGTAAATTTAGAAATCACTACTTTCTTTTTTATTTGCGTTTTCCATACTGTCCCAACTTTTTCTGATTTGGGGTTGTATGTTTCATCTGATATTTATTTAATGCCAGCCTTATTTTAGTGAAATTAAATAAGTTGAGGTACTAAAATTTAAAGCTAAATAGATGTATAAAAAATACTAAATACTAATCAAATTAATAGAAGCACATAGGAAAATTGCTATCAAACTAAACCTCGAAAAAACCTAGTTTATATATTATATACACACACACACACACGCGCGCGCACACACATAAACATATATAGTATATGTTGTGTGTGTGTGTATATATATAAAACGTGTGTGTGTGTGTGTGTGTGTATATATATGGAATAATTGACGTCGGTCTGTTGAATTATTAGAAAAATAATGTACGCGGAGTGGCCGTTACACCTCGGGTGTGCATTATTTTTCTAATAATTCAACAGACTGAAGTCAATTATTCTGCTTATACTACAGTTGCCACACTTCAAGACATTGATCAGATGCTATATTTCAAGACATTTGTCTGGTTTTCTCCTTAAATCACTATTGTGAGTAGGATGATTTCTTCCACATCTCATCCAATGACTCCGTTGCTGATTCCAAAACATCTGTTTAAACAGAGTAACGGAGGCTCGAGCCGTTGATAGCAGACTAATGCAGTTAATACAGTTAATAACTAAGTTATGAGAGATAGAGAGAGAGGTTACCTCTGTGAGTCTCTGTGTCTCAATAGTGTCCGGCAGCAATGTCTCTTGTTATAGTGAAACTTAAAGATCATTTTCTTCACGAACAGCGCCGTTGTTGTTACCTCGCTTGTGAGAAGTCATGTAGTTTTTAAGTTGAGCGCTTTATCATCGATTGCTACTTTATGACATACACCACACCGATCGAGTAAAGGTACTGTTGGTGGTGGAAACACAAGCTGGATAAGGTGATCGGTCCCGATCCGTACCGTACTGTACTGTACTGACCCGTACCGCTCGGTGGAAACCAACCAATCTATGTAACTGACTTCTGTATGATTAATTATGCAAACTGCGAAACTAGCATCGTGTATTTTGTGTGTCTGTATTGTATGTTACTGTATTGTGTTACTGTATGTCTTTTTTTGTGCATTGATGTTAAATATATTATAATAACAAAAAAAGAAACATCAAGGACAATGTGTACATCATTTCTGTATGAACATTTTCTATGAACAGAACTTTTGTCAAATATTTGTTGAGTTCTACAGTAAAATATAGTAAAATTGTCTGAGTAGTCTGAGATTTACGTCAGTATCTGTTCAAATTAAACATGTCACAAAATTAAATGTCAGTTATTTCTCTTTTTTTCCACATGTGACAATAAAGAGCATGAAAATGTCATGTATTCAAACTAAAGTTATTGTGTTTCCATTCCAGTAAAAAAGTTGATATTTATTGACGTGACGACTGCATTATGAGATGAGGATGTTTGAAATGACGTTCGTGTCACATTTACATTCTCCACGGCATCCCAAAATCACATCAAAACAAGAAATGATATCCTGGAGAACAAAATGAAGTCTATTGAGAAGTTTTACACTATTGAGATTATTCATTAGTTGATCTGATGGTTGTGTGTCTCCTCACTGGATGTGCTTTTGTCTGCATTAGTGTCTGTGACAAAATAACTCTCTTTTTTCTGGACAAAAATGCTGAATGATGTTCAGCTGCTTTTACATTTTGTTTTGTTCTTGGTAAAGACTTTAGGATCTGTGAATTTGCTTGACTATGTGTGAATGGACACAAATAAACACTGAAATATTCTCCAGTCACTCTATAAAACATCCACAGCATCATATTACACCAAAATCCACATAAAAGTTGATCAAAGCCATGATCTTTATTCTATGTGAGACATCTTTATACACACTTCATTTCTAGTCAAACTGGCCCTGAGTGAAGAATCAGCCGTTTATTCTCTTCGGTGCTGTAGTCCTGAACGACTCAGTGAATCTTTAAAGTGAATGAATCGTTCTCTCTATATAGTGTCATTCTCAAACTGTTTCTTATTATTGTCGAGTGTCGTCTGTAATGAAGTCTTTGAGGTTTTCAGTCAGTTGCTGAATTTCATCTCTAGATGTCAGTAAAGCTGCACTGATTTCACACGAGCAGCTGAAGGATTTCTGTTACACACAGTTATTAATTTACTCTGGAAGTATTGAAGTATCAGTGATGTGGTGTTTGTCAGATGTTCAGTGCAGGATCTGTTGATGGATCACTGTGTCTCTGGAGATCTGCTGATGTTTCTGAGTAAGTTTGCTGATCGTATCTGGAGGACAGAGATGCTGATGGACATCGGTTCAGTAACGTATATTTGAGAAATGATTGTTGTATCTGATTGTATTAGTCTATATAGAGTGATAATGTAAAAAGAGCAAATGAACACCAGTTGATTCATTGAGAATGATTCAGTTGTGTGATGTGTTTTGTTCATTACTCATGAATCAAGTCATACAATCAGAACAATTACACATTGTTGAAGGTAACAAAACCCATTAATGCAGAAAAATGCTGTTATTGTATATAAGCACGCCTCATAAGTCTACTACAGTAGTAGTACATTAGTCACTTGTGAGCCAGCGGTTCATTGCGCACTACTTTTGTACTTAATATACTAAAAATGATTCTTTAGTACTTCTTCAGATAAACTTAAGATCATCTAAGTGTACTCAGCTGTGCTATTTTGGGACACCATGAATATGAACTAAAATGCACTTTTAACATACTATCTTTGTATTTAAAAATGTATTTAGTCACCACTTGGTGTCACACCATCTGAGCCTGGTGCCTTGGTCCATCTCTTTACAGTCTTCTATCAACTACAGGTTTAGCAGATTTAAGTTTTTGCCTGTAGGTTGGTATAAGATGAACCAGGCAGTGATCAGAGAGCCCCAAAGCTGCCCTTTGAACAGAGTGATATGTATCCTTTATTGTGGTGTAACAATGGTCCAGTATATTACTTTCTCTGGAGGGACATGTAACATGCTGTCTGTATTTTGGCAGTTCATGTGAGAGATTTGCTTGACTAAAGTCCCCAAGAATGATTAAAACAGAGTCCGGGTGTTGTTGTTCTGTGTCTGTGATCTGATCAGCGAGTTTCTGTAAAGCTGAGCTCACATGCGCTTGCGGAGGAATGTAAACACTCACGAGAATGAACGAGCAAATCTCCCGCGGCGAGTAGAAAGGCTTACAGTTAATGAAAAGCGCTTCTAGATCTGGACAGCACATCTTCTTTAACACTGTTACATCTGTACACCACCTCTCACTGATGTAGAAACATGTTCCATATATACATATACATTCATATGCAAAGGTGCAGTAAATTATACATAAGCTGGATACGCAAATGTCATGGATGTGCATTGGATGGTATCCAGTGGTAGCAGATAGATTGTTGTATTAGTGCAGTGTGTACGTGTAGACCGGCTGGTGTAGATATCCTGGAGGGAGGGAAGCTCACCTTCAACAATGTGGCGGGCAGTTCGCACAACCCTTTGCAGAGCTTTGCGGTTGCCAGTGGTGCTGTTTCCAAACCAGGCGGTGATGCAGCCGGTCCGGATGCTCTCCACAGTGCATGTGTAGAATGTTCTGAGGATGCTGGGGCTCATTCCAAACTTCCTCAGCCGTCTCAGGAAGAAGAGGCGTTGATGTCTCATCTTCAGCACTGCATCTGTGTGAGCGGACCATGTGAGATCCTCAGTGATGTGAACGCCGAGGAACTTAAAGCTGTTTACCCGCTCCCCAGGTGTCTTGTCGATGGTGATGGGTGTGTGTTCTCTGCTCTGTCTCCTGAAATGCACCACCAGCTCCTTGGTCTTGTCGATGTTGAGAGAGAGGTGGTTCTCCTGACACCATTTAGTCAGGGTACTCACCTCCGCTCTGTAGGCCGTCTCATCGTTGTCAGTGATCAGGCCTATAACCCTTGTGTTGTCAGCGAATTTGACGATGACGTTGGAGCTGTGTGTGGCTGCACAGTCATGTGTGTACAGGGAGTACAGGAGTGGGCTGAGGACGCAGCCCTGAGGAGCACCAGTGTTGAGGGTCAGCGAAGATGAAGTGTTGTTGCCCATTCTGACCACCTGACTTCTGCATGTCAAAAAGTCCAGGATCCAGCTGCACAGAGATCTGTTTAGTCCTAGAGTCTGGAGCTTCGCAACCAGTGTGGCAGGCACTATGGTATTGAATGCGGAGCTATAGTCCACAAACAGCATTCTCACATAGGCGTTCTTGTTTTCCAGGTGGGAGAGAGCAGTGTGCAGGGTGAAGGCAATAGCATCGTCTGTGGAACGGTTGCTGCGATATGCAAATTGCAGCGGATCCAGTGAGGCAGGCAGCCCAGAGCAGATGTAGTCTCTGATGAGTTTCTCAAAACACTTGCTGAAGATGGGTGTCAGAGCAACGGGCCTCCAGTCATTCAAGCATGTGATTTTATTTTTCTTTGGTATGGGCACAATGGTGGATTTTTTGAAGCATAAGGGAACCACAGACAGAGAGAGGGAGAGGTTGAAAATGTCTGTGAAAACCCGGCTAGCTGGAATGCGCATGCTCGGAGCACACGGCCTGGGATGCCATCAGGACCCACAGCCTTGTGGATATTCACCCGTCTGAAGGATCGGGTTACATCCACGACAGAAATGGAGATTGCACTCGCCTCCTCTGCAACAGCCGCGGGAGTGCTCTCTGTGTGGGTGGTGTTGTGAGCCTCGAAACGAGCATAAAAAAGATTAAGCTTGTCCGGTAGAGAGGCGGCAATGTTCACTGTAGCTGGTTTATTCCCTTTAAAATCTGTGATGTTGTTGATGCCCTGCCACATGCTTCTTGCGTTGTTGGTGTTGAATTGTTCTTCAACTTTTTTTTATATTGTCGTTTGGCGGCTTTGATGGATTTCCTGAGATCGTAACTGGCTTGTTTTTGATCGTCAAAGTTCCCGGATTTAAAGGCAGCTGTCCGTGCTGACAAGGCTGCTCGAACATCGCTGTTAATCCACAATTTTTGGTTGGGGTAGATGCGGATTGTTTTTGTCGGCACTATGTCCTCTACACACTTCCTGATGAAACACATTACAGTATCTTAGAACGCCTCTATTTCGTCATCAGACGCTGCCCGGAACATGTCCCAGTCCACGTGATCACAAAAGTCTTGTAGTATAGCGTCCGATTGGTCCGACCAGCATTGAATTGTCCTGAGGGCGTGTGCTTCTCGTTTCAGTTTCTGCCTATAAGCAGGCAGGAGCAGAATGGAAGAATGATCCGATTTGCCGAAAGGTGGGCGGGGGAGCAATTTATAGGCGTCCCGGAAAGGAGAGTAGCAGTGGTCCAGTACACGATCACCACGCGTGTTTATTGTTCTGAAGTTGGCTTTGTTAAAGTCCCCCATAAAAATAAACGCTGCATCTGGGTACGCGGTTTCCTGCTCGCTTATATTCCCATACAGTTCCTTGAGTGCCTGGTCTGTGTTGGCTTGAGGGGGAATGTAAACAGCTGTGATTATGATCGCTGTAAATTCCCTTGGTAGCCAGAATGGTCGAAACAGATGCATATGAAATTCCAGATCAGGGGAGCAGAAGGATTTAATAGAGTGCAGATTCCTTTCATCACACCACGAGTTGTTGATAAAGAAACAAATGCCCCCACCTCTGCTTTTCCCTGTGAGCTCTTTCGTTCTGTCCGAGCGGTGCACGGAGAACCCCGTAAGCTCGATGGCTGAGTCTGGAACCACTGCAGACATCCAGGTTTCTGTGAGGCAAATAATGCAGCAGTTCCTTGTTTCTCGTTGGTATGAGATGCGCGCCCGCAGTTCGCAGAGTTTGTTGTCCAGTGACTGAACGTTAGCCAGCAAAATGGTTGGGAGAGGAGGTCGGAGGGGATGGCGTTTGAGTCTGACAAGGGCTCCGGCTCTCTTTCCCCTTTCCCGGCGGCGTTTCCTCGGTCATGACCATGCAGCCCAGACAAAGGGCTCTGATGCGGTGTCCGTAAACAAAGCGCCGGCGTTCAAGAACTCAAAGTCCGGTTTGAGTTGGCAGATGAAGGAACCAATGTTTAAAAGCGTGTATCTATCGTAGACAGTTATACTAACAACATCCAGCATGTAAAACAACAAAATAACAAATAAAACATATGGAAAACTGCAGAGTTTTCTTGGAGCTCACAACACGGCTGCCATTCTATCTTGGCCATAACTATTCATGAATGCATAATTAAAATAAGGACTAGTATGTCTCGAATAGATAGATTTTCCTCCATCTATTTTTGTCATTGAATATCTTTATGGTCAGCTGCTGTTGTTTTTGTCATTCACATTATGCCTCAAGCTTGAACTTTTGCCTGCACTTTTTGTCAGACCAGACAGACAGGAACAGGTTAGATTCCTTTGTAAAGTGAACGACTCTTCCTGCAAACTTCTTCCTGCTCACATTTTAGCAACATGGAAAGAAACGTCTACATGATGAAATCTCAAAACACAGGTATCATATTTGATTATAAATACTCTCTTTGTGTTTGTTATATGAAACTTAATTGTAGCAAGCTACATTAACTAATGACTTTAGTTCATTTATGAATGTAATAGCTGTATGAGCAGCAGTTTCACTTTCATCTTCTGTCAGAACTAAAGCAAATCTGTGTTCAGTGTTTAGAAGCAGAAACATTGTCTCTCGTGAAGTGTTTTTGGTTTATGTTCACTTGACTTCTGAAAAATTCTGAATGTAGAGATAAAAGTGATTCAACATTTAATAGCATTCTTTCAATCATTCAGATAATTGAGTTCAGTCTGTTTTAAGTAATCCAAAGAGTGTCTTATTTCTATCACATATGAGCAGTGTTGGGCTCGTTACTCAAGAAAATGTAATATATTACTCATTACTAGTTACTCCTTTAAAAAGTACTATTATTACTTTACTTATTACCAGGGGCGGACTTAGTGATTTGGGGGCCCTAAGCAAATTTCAGGTACGGGGCCCCAACACAATAACTATATGCCCTTTTATGCCTAACCCTTATTTTGCTCGCTAGCTCTCTCTCATTATAGCTATAACTATTATTTATTATAATTATAACTATTACCCCTTCACAACTTAAGTAGCCTAAATAGTTAGTCAACCTGATGCTATTCTAAAGCCATATTAAGCTACCTTATTTTTTTCAGATCACAAAAGAAGACATTATATAAAAAAATGCTTGCACTTGTCCATTTTATGAATTGTAAACTTCTTCAATCTTTTTACAAAAAGGATTAAAAATGATCCCATGCAACTCATTCCATATTCCAAGTGCTCTTAAGGCATACGTTTTAGTTTATAGTTCATTTGCATTTATAGTTTGCGCTGGCGCGCCTAGGAAATCACACAAGACAGTCATTCTGAAACATCAAGACAAATAAAATTATGACTTGAAACGCAATCATTTCTTTACTGAGTTGAATATATCTGTTCTGAGACAGTCGAAACAGCTTAGAATGCGCACAAGCTGTCACTCACTTCAGTTCATCGCGATCTCAAGACATTCCGTTAATAAGCTCTCTGCACAAAGAATCTCTTATTTACATCTTATCTACACGTTGCTATAATGAGAGGATTCACAAGTTTGCAAAACTTTGCACCTGACAAAAACTCGCCGTTTTGAGTGGTGCGTGAACATTTGATGCTCTCCATAACACAAATACATACTGGTGCATTTGCCAAGTATGTTTCGCGAATATCAGACGGGGCCCCCTGATTCCCGGGGCCCTAAGCGGCCGCTTACCTCGGCTCTTGGTTAAGTCCGCCCCTGCTTATTACTCCTGGCCAACAGTAACTAGTTACATTACTTTTCCATTACCCCTCCCCCACACAAAATTAGTATTTGTATAATTTTTGCAGCTTGTGAATCCATGAAAGTTAGAGTTAAATGAAGAGTACAGCTGGCTCAATCTGATGACAAGCCACACTTTTTAAACAACTTCTGTTATTTAATAAAGCAGCAACACAGTAAAATCTCCAACATGGCTCAAGCAGGAACCAACCAAACATGCTGGCAGAAGGAAAAAGAGGCCAACAAGTTCCAGCACATTTAATCTGCTGATGAAATAAGTTTATACAGAAGTATACAATGTATCTGGCAACAACAATTAATGGAATGTGGTCTTTGAATGTTTCACTTAAGTAATGACCTAAAAAACTTGTACAGTATACAAATAAAACAGTATAGGCACACAGCAACAATTAAGTTAAATTCAATTATAAGTGATGTAATTGCATTTATGCGTAATTTTAAACTCGTTTTTTAAGCCTATTGCTCACCACAAGTTTTCACTGCTCACACTTGAAGCGCAGATTATATCTCATCAGGAGAAGCCTTTCAAACCTTTTATAGGACAGTCTGTTTCTTCTTGGTGTCAGAACCAATCTTCCTAAGCTAAACAGTCTTTCCACAGGTGTGCTGGTTGGAGTGGGGGTGTTGTATTTCAAAACTTTTTTAACCCTTGGGTATTGATTGAGGGTCTCAATCTCATGTCCTGCCCTCAAATAGTCCATCACATCTTTTTCTGCAGAGTAGACATGCTCTGACTCTGTAGCAAATGAAAAAAATTTTTTTTCGTTGTTTGAGGCCATGGATACCGATGTTGAAGTGGTCGGTACGGTTTCCAGGGAGCAATGCGTGACACTCGGAGATCAGCAACTCTTTAGTGCGCTCTCTCCTAGCCTCCTCTTCTATCCAGCGCAGTTTAAACTTCGGCAAACTTACAGCAACCAGCAACTTTACTCAAGCTTTAACTGTAATAATAGGCTACATCAAAACAAGCACACGGCAGGGCTAAAAAATGTTTTTATCGCATTTAATGCATTGCAGAAAATTATTCTGTAGCTTACAGAAACAAATCAATTTAAAATATATATGCTATGGACACCACAAGGCTAAAATACATCTCTGCATTTGGCAGCGCGTTTTGTAAATCAGGGTCTGTCCTTCAAAGAAACGCACCTCGTCGTGACACACAGATTCCCTCGTGCACGCTGATTTTGGTCGTTCGTGGGCAAAAATAATTTTCACAAAATGCTAGAAAAACATTTTTATAAAATATTATAATACAATTTACTATTTTGTAAAATCAGGGACAAATTCACTACGCACACACTAAATACATTTTCTGCATAAATCACATAGCTCAATTAGCCTATATATTTTAGCTTAAAATCTTACAAATTAACCAAAAGACAACAGCTGGAGGCACTATTTATTTTGTACATACAATAATTGCGGATTTTTATTTATTTTTTGGTCTTGTGGAAGTTGCTTTCAAAATCCACTTGACGTGGGATGACGCATCTGCCTTAATGCAGTGTAAACGCTTTGGATAGAATTGTGTCTGCCTAATGCATAATGTAATGTTTGTCAATAAACTAAATGAACTGTGTTAATTGAACGTTTTCATTGTGTTTTCTTTGTCTGTTCGATTTTTCTTTACATTTTCATTTTTTATGCTCATTTCAAAATAATTTCAACAATAATTTAATTGCAAAACAAAATTACATTATAATTAGCCTACATTGCATTGTTTGACCCACCTGTACAATAACGTCAGGTAGTCCAGCTGTCATAGAAAGACTAGCTTTCATGGAAAGCATCTTAGACATCAGGATTTCAAGTGTCGGAAGGAGAGTTCCATAAAAACAGTGCTCCTCCCCTTGTAAGATGTCCAATGCAAGGGTAAGCGGCTTCATGACAACACAATACTCCTTTAGGAATTGATATTCGTTGTCGGTGAAGCCCTTTATTCCAAATTTGATGCACAGGCCATTCAGATCACTGATGGAGATCTCTGTGATTCGGGAAACTAGAAAGAATAGAAAGAATGCCATCTTGTGGACGTGGGCACCACAAGCTTTCTAGGACTCATGTCCTCCACAAGCTCTGATGCCACAGTGGAGCAGCTTGCCTTGGTCCAAAGTGCTGTGCACTTAGCAATACCACTTCTATAGATAGCTTTAGTATCAGGACTAGCTAACAACTGCTTTTCAACATCAGTGGTAGAGATAAGGTTCAGAGTATGCAATGCGCATCTCTGATGAGGGGGAAGAGAAAATTGATCATCTAGTTCATTGGAGAGGGCCTCCATCATGTCAGTAAATGTGGCTTCTTCATCATTAGTCAGTCCTTCCTCTTCAGGTTCAGAGTCAATTGGCTGGTACATTTTAAAGGCTTTTACAAAATTTGATCCATTATCGGTTATAGTCGTCGTCACTTTGCTTGAAATTTCATAAAATGGACCTGTTCAATCTCTGCAGCGACAACATTATATGTGTGTTTCCCCCTGATCTGTTTGCATGCCACAGCAGCTTTCTCACGCTGCAAACTCGACCTGTTGATCCAATGAACTGTCATGCCAAGAAAGCTTTTATGGTTAGCAGTCCAGATGTCGGCGGTTGTAGAGACGTAGTTTATTTCTTTAAATGATTCCTTCAACTCAGCTTCCATCAGTACATATTCATTGTCTAGATAGCTTGCAAAGGATTTTTTACCTGGGTTTTTTTGTTGCCTGTGACAGGTACTTTCCAAAGGATCTTCCTGAAAGATGGGGAGTCAATCGTGGAGACAGGCAACATTTCATCCACCACATACCCAGCTACAAGCTTCATTAGTTCTGTATCGCTTGTTGTAGCCCCAGCATGATAAAATTCTTTTTTTTTTTAAGCCTTTTTAGGGCTACAGCCATCATCCGCGGCCTCTTTCGTGGGTTTTTTTCAACGAGTTTTATGTTGACGTGCTGTTGCAGAAGGTGTTTCAGGAGATTTGAAGTTGTGTTGATCGCAGTAGACAAAGTCTTAGTGCCACTACACAATTTGCATGTGACACTGATGTTTTTGTCGTCCTTTCTCCCAACAAAATTAAAATAATGGCTGTATTTCCAGCCGCTAAATGTGGTGGGCTTCTCCATCTTCCGACGAATCTAGCTTGCTGCGTTGGTGGCGTCGTGCGCGTACCGTACACCCACGAATAATAATGAAAATTGATAGGGATAATTACATTTTTGAATTTCAAATCATTAGCGACTGTGACAAAAAAGTAACTAGTAATTAGCCATTTTTTTATGGTAACTGTAATATTATTACTTTAATTTTATTAATAATCAGTTACACTACTACAACCCCAAATCAAAAAAAGTTGGGATAGTATGGAAAACGCAAATAAAAAAAGAAAGTAGTGATTTCTAAATTTACTTTGACTTGTATTTCATTGCAGACAATATGAACACAAAATATGTCATGTTTTGTCTGGTCAACTTCATGTCATTTGTAAATATACATCCTTTCCTGTCATTCAGACCTGCAACACATTCCAAAAAAAGTTGGGACAGTAAAGCATTTACCACTTTGTAATGTTGCCATTCCTTTTCACAACACTTAAAAGACGTTTAGGGACTGAAGACACCAAGTGATGAAGTGTTTCAGGTGTAATTTTGTCCCATTCTTCCTGCAAACAAGTCTTAAGGTGGGCAACAGTACGGGGTCTTCGTTGTCGCATTTTGCGCTTCAAAATGCGCCACACATTCTCTATTGGAGACAGGTCGGGACTGCAGGCAGGCCAGTCAAGTACCCGTACCCTCTTCCTCCGCAGCCAGGACTTTGTAATGTGTGCAGAATGTGGTTTTGCATTGTCTTGTTGAAATATGCATGGA
Organism: Aspiorhynchus laticeps; assembly: GCA_023376895.1. Lineage (NCBI taxonomy): Eukaryota > Metazoa > Chordata > Actinopteri > Cypriniformes > Cyprinidae > Aspiorhynchus > Aspiorhynchus laticeps. The sequence goes on along the minus strand of CM041793.1, from coordinate 89,348,199 downwards.
CGTCCCTGGAAAAGATGTCTTCTTGAAGGCAGCATATTGTGCTCCAAAATCTCTATGTACTTTTCAGCATTAATGGTGCCATCACAGAAGTGCAAGTTACCTTTGCCAAGGGCACTGACACAACCCCATACCATGACAGACGCTGGCTTTTGGACTTGTTGCTGGTAACAGTCTGGATGATCCTTTTCTTCTTTGGTCCGGAGCACACGGCATCCATTCCTCCCAAAAAATACCTGAAATACTGATTCATCTGACCACAGTACACGTTTCCACTGTGTGATGGTCCATCCCAGATGCCTCCGAGCCCAGAGAAGTCGACGGCACTTCTGGACACTGTTAACATAGGGCTTCCTTTTGGCACAGTACAGTTTTAACTGGCATTTGTGGATGTAACTACGTATTGTGGTACTTGACAAAGGTTTGCCAAAGTAGTCCTGAGCCCATGTGGTGATATCTCTTATAGATGAATGACGATTCTTAATGCAGTGCCGTCTGAGGGATCGGAGATCACGGTTGTTCAGCTTAGGCTTGCGCCCTTGTCCTTTACGCATTGAAATTCCTCCAGATTCCTTGAATCTTTTAATTATGTTATGCACTGTTTTTTTGTTATCAACAATTTTTTATTTTCATTTTTTCACAAACAACACAACATAATATCCAAAATAAAACAAAAAAAAACAGCAGACACATACTCAACATCTCAAAGTTCAATCAAAAGGGAGGGAGAGAGGGAAGGACAACAAGAACACAAAAGTTACTCCTTTAAATAATCACGTATATTCAGTAAAAAACACTGCCAAGCCTCAATGGTTGAAGGCCTGGCCCCACCGACTCGCGCCATTGTACACCCACATGAGACAATTTGCAGGAGGCTACGGATCCAATATGCCTCTCTACACATGTGCGGTGTAAACCAGTTCTGAATTATTGTCTTCTTCACAGCTGTAAAACCAGCAAACAACATTCTCTTTTGCATTGAACTAATACAGAGACCCGAATCATCATTAAGAAGACATAAACTTGGGTTAACAGACCAATCAATTCTCAGTAATGATGACAAAACCAGGTTTACATGTGTCCATAGACTGATGACGACAGGACATTCCCAAAACATATGCAGAAAAGTGCCTGATGATGTAGTGTTACATATATGGCAGTTAAAATTTGACTGCAGTTTCATTTTAAATCTTTTGTAAGGAGTTATGTATGCTCTATGAATGACTTTGAAGTGAATAAGACGATGAGCCAGATTTTTAGATGTTAAGCTGAGATTAGACCACACTCTCTCCCAGTCGACAGATAAATTAAGATCAGATAATTCCCTATTCCAAATAGTTTTAATAGAAAGAGGTTTTGTAATACAATCAATAATTTTATTATATATTAAGGAAACAGATGGCCGACCAGCAGATGGTGCAATCCAGTCCCGCATAGGATGAGAGGAAATGGAAGAAGACCAAGGAAAGCCATACGCTTTGAGAGCAGAACGTAATTGAAGAAAAACAAAATATGCAGATGCTGGTAGACAAAATTTGACTCTCAATGCCTGAAATGAACAGAGGCCCTGGTTATCATACATATCACCGCACGTGTTCACACCTAAAGAGGACCAAGAGGGTTGGACAAATGGACGATTTCCACATACAAAGTTAAAATTGTGCCATAAAGGTGTACTGTTACAGAATTTGAAGGGTACACCTATCCGACGTTCAACCGTTTTCCAGATTTTAGCCACAGTTAGCCACAACCGGACCAAATTTATAATTATCCCTTTTTTTTCCTATGTCAGTAAATAAAATATCTTGAAGTCTATTTGGTTTAACCTTGTCAGCTTCAATCACCCTCCATGAAACTGTAGATTGAGGATCAACCCAATTATGAAGGGCCTTAAGCTGGAATGACCAATAATATAATTCAAAATTTGGTACAGCCAGTCCTCCTGCGCTATTAGGATGTTGTAATGTGGTAAGTTTAATTCTGGGACATTTATCATTCCAGATAAACTTAGAAATTATGGAGTTGATCTCCTTAAAGTAACCTGGAGGGGGAGAAAGTGGTAGCATAGAGAAAAAAAAATTAAATCGAGGTAACAAATTCATCTTAACAGTGGATATTCTTCCTTGGAGAGAGACTTTAAGATTCTTCCATCTTTGAATGTCATTTTTGACCTTAACTAAAATGTTATTAAAATTGTCTCTGGCAATCTTATGAATGTTTTATATATAGTAATGCCCAAATAGATGAAAGATTCCTTAATAGGGATAAATGAGGGAATAGAAAAATTAACCTTAACATTGTTAATTGGCATTAAAGCAGATTTGCTCCAATTTATTTTATATCCTGATAGGCTACTAAAATTATAAAATTCCTTAATTACACTAGAGACTGAAACTATTCTAAATATAGAATAATATCATCAGCGTATAATGAAATACAATGATTATGGTCATGAATCTTAATCGATACTTCAGATTTCCTGATGGCTTGTGCCAAGGGTTCGAGAGATAGACAAAACAATAAGGGGTAAAGTTGACACCCCTGTCTCGTTCCCTGCTGTAAAGGGAATGAGGGGGAAATAATATTACCAGTTATGACTGATGCTGCAGGTGAGAGGTATAATGTCTTAATCATAGAAACGAAGTGTTCACCGAAGCCGAAACATTGCAGAACTGCCCACATATAATTCCACTCTAGCCTGTCAAAGGCTTTTTCTGCATCAAGTGAAAAGACCGCACAAGGTGTTGGGTGGGAGTCCGCAAAGTCAAGAATATGAAGGAGTCGACGCATATTGTCAGATGCATTGCGCCCCTTGATGAAACCAGTTTGGTCCTCCTTGATGAGACTGTGAATTACCTTCTCCAAACGAGAAGCAAACACTTTAGCATAGATTTTTAGATCACATGGGATAAGCGAAATCGGTCTGTAGCTGGAACAATCTAATGGATCTTTCCCTTTTTTAAGAAGGAATGAAATCAGTGATGTTTTTTGATCTCTATGAAATGCCCCATGTTCAATTGCGAAATTAAATGAGTTAAGCATAAGTATCCCTACCAAATCCCAAATTTCTAAATATAATTCAGGGGGGAGACCATCTAGACCCGGCGATTTGCCCTTTTGAAGGCTTTTTAGAGAGACGTGAAGTTCCTCCAAACTTAATGGGGCCTCCAAAGATTCTTTATCCATCTGTGAGATCCGAGGTAGTTCCAATTTATCTAAATACTGCTTACAAATTGGTTCATAAAAATCTGTTTCGGCTTTATACAGATTTGTGTAAAAACCTTTAAATATGTCATTAATTGCCACAGGGTTCGTGGTGACCTGATTATCCGATGATTTTATTGCGCTAATATATGTCTTAGATTCGCATTCTTTCAACCTAAGGGCCAATAAATGACAAGGGGTCCGTTCTTCGTACCTCGCTTATTACATCTAAGATGATGTGAAAGATGCCAGATCTTCTAATCCTGATAACTGATCTTTGGCTAATTTGGTTCTTCAAACGAATTTGCGTATTAGATTAAAATATCTGGATTAAGTTGTCTAAGATTACTGCACGTTCTCGTGTTCCCCGAAAAGGGCAAATGTATCGATACTCGAAACCACGATCAGCAATGCAGCGATTGGCTGGCGGCAAGACAGCAACGTAATGACATCATATCATTAAAAAAAGACACCTGACGGAAAAGTTTACAAATTTCTGGACTTTTATGAGGAAACAGTCAAACGAATAAAACTACATAAATGTTATAATAGATAAATGAAATGTTTTTTAATTTATTTGTATTTTTTTTTACATGGTTCCCAATTATTTATATTCACGATTTCTAGCATTTGTACAGGCTTTACATTTTTACTTCAGTGTTGTAATTAGCAATTAATTTAATTTTATCTTTGAAACAGATTTGTTACGTGACAGCATTAATTACAGTTTCTTAGAGATCAAGTTTTCTGCATCTCCTCCTGTGCTCCATCAAGCCCCTCCCATAATATCTGTCACCACTCAAATTAATGCACGGCTCAGATTAACTGTATAGCATGTGTGTAAGACTCCAATACAATTATAACGTAATTATTTCATCACTAAGAAATCTTTCAGTGAGTAAAACTGGCTGTGTCTATAGTGTTATAGACTTCACAACATTGTTATCTTATTTTCAAATTCATTTTTAAATTATTTGTATTTTAAATGATTGTCCCTGGACCAGCAGGGTACTCTTATAATAAAGTAGCAGTGGCAGATTTTAAGTATCAATTCTGCTTAAAAAGATGCGATCTAATCCTGTTTACATGAAATAAGCCTGCTCCCGAGCAGGTTTAAGCTTACGGACCTGTTGCTATGACAGCAAGTCCAGGATGAGCTTCGAAGAACCAAATGATCCAAGATCAAGCGAAATCGGCAACAATCAAATCCAGCTAACTGAGTTAGCGACGTACAAACAACGGACCCTAGGTCTCTCTGATTCAAAATAATATTTTTGTCTAGTCCTATGTAAAATAAATTCTGCCTTTGAGTGTGAAAGTAAATCATATTCTTCTTTTAAAGAGGACAGCTGTGTAGCCTGTTGCTCAGTAAAATGTTGTTTTTGTAGGTTTTGTAATGATTGGATTTTATTTTCTAATTGTGTAAACTGGTGAGTTTTCGCTTTGGCAAGAGTAGAAGAGAAAGATATACAGAAACCTCGTATAGCACACTTAGTCGTTTCCCACAGTATTTGAGGATCCACATCAGAGGGCATATTAATTTCTATAAAGTCCTTAATATATTCTTTTAGAGAGGTAATGAAAGTCTGATTACTTAATAATGATATGTTAAAGCGCCATCTAGGGGACTTGGCTTTGACATCGGAAAGAGGAACACTGCACAACACAGCAGAATGATCAGATAATAAAATTGGTAATATAGATATAGATGAAATTAAAGATGGGCTGAGAAATATGTAATCTATCCTAGAGAAAGTCTTGTGTCTATTAGAAAAAAAAGTGAAGTCCCTAGCTTTAGTATTCTGAATTCTCCACGAATCGATTAAGTTAAGCTCAGTGATAAATTTATTCAATAATTTAGAGGATGGATTGGCTGTTGTATCAGATTGAGATTTATCTAAAGCAGGATTTATGACAGCATTAAAATCACCACTCACCACTAGACCAATGCTAACCTATTATTATATATTTTGCATCGGATAAAAACAAATCTACCCTTCTCATCACTACCAAGGTGTTCAATTGTTAAATTTAACTTCCTGTTAACAAGGATATGCACCCCCCTTAGTTTTATTTTGAGCGCAGGAAAAAGCTATTAATTTGTAATACTTATTCTGGAAACGTGCCACGTCAGATTGTTTTAAATGTGTCTCTTGTATTAAGGCACAAGAGATAGATTTACGGTGTAAATATTCTAACACACGGGTTCTTTTAACAGCAGAATTTAAACCATTCACATTCAGTGATAAAATATTTAAAGTATGCATTGAATATTCATAATCCCAAGAATGTACACAATAAATGCAAAAAAACAAACAAACAAAAAAAAAACAGAAGCACTTCCATTCCGTAAATAACACGTAAACACTGATGTGCATTTTAGATACCAAACCTCCTATATGAAAAATCCCTTTAGAAATAATGTAAAATAGATAAAAGTATAAATGTCTGCTGTAAAAAACAAAAACAACATAAAAATGTGAACAATCGACAACCATAAACAAAGAACAACTCAGACCGCACATTACCGAGAACATAGGTCTGACTGAGCAACAAAAAACGGTGATAGGTCGTGACCGATCCACTCCAACGCAAGACATGTCTCCCGAAAGGCTCACACTGCCAAAAAAAAATATTTTTTATTCATTAAACCTACACCAAAACCATTAGTCCCCTCCAAAACAGAAAAATGGAGTGTCAGTCTTATCAGCAAAGAGATCGTTGTACCGGATAAATAAGGACAATATCCAAGTATAAGAGAAGAAAACGCAAACAATAGGTTTAGCAAGCATCCGTGTTCATCCTGCTATCATCCCCTTCTGGGCAGCTAGGGCCAAGTCCATCCCGGCCGTCACGCCCCTCCCGTCGAACTGGAGAAATAGCGGCCGCTGCTCCCCCGTCGTCCCCCCGTAGTGCTGCGGCATAGGACTTCTGCTGAGACATGGTACTGATAAAATCCTCCGCTTTCTGAGGGGAATCGTAGCTTCTCTGTTCCCCTTTGTGCCGTAGCTTAATCACCGCTGGATAGATGAGGAAGGGCTGGAGACCAAGTGCAGTCATCTTCTTCAAAACTGGACCAAATGCCTTTCTCCTGATCGCTGAAGCCGAACTAAAGTCAGGAAAAAACAGCAGTGTGACATTGTTCTGTGCGCACTTCACCGGATACGCCTGCCGAGCATCTTTCAGGATATCTGATCTGTCATGCCATCTCAGCACACGGAAGATGAGAGTGCGCGGCCGATCGGAGCCCCTTCCTCCGTCATACACGCGATGCGCCCGATCAATCTCAATGTCACGGCCCCTCAAGGAAGGAATCCACTTGGAAAGATTAGCTCGGAGGAAACTAGCTGCATCTGGACCTTCCATCCCTTCTGGGAGTCCCACCAATCTAACATTGTTCCGCCTGCACCGGTCCTCCATATCTGTCATCTTCTCAGTGAGTCACTCCAACTGATCCTTTAAGTCCGTGACTGTTCTCTTATCTTCCCACGCCGCTGCTTGAACAGAATCAACGCGGTCACGTGTCTGCTTCGTCTTGGTAACTATGGCCTCAAACTCCTCTCTTAGCTCTTTAACAGACATATTGGTCGCTAGTATTTCCTCACGCAGTTCGCGCAATGCTGGAATCAGCACAGAGTCCATCGCATCTCTCACTTCCGAGTTCACAACCGAAGTCAAAGTGCTTTGGTGTTCTTTAAATGCTAGTTCAATGCGGCTAGCAATAGCACTGTCCAGGTCTTCACTGGAGATGGCTGAATCTCTGAATTTTTTCTTCATTGGCGACCGCTCAATCACTCCTCTCCGATCTCCTTTGTCTGCCTTAGCACTCATGATGGGTCTAATGCAGAGTGGTTCAAATTTAACTGACAGGATCGCAAAATATGTGGCAAAGCGAGCGGAGTGAAAAACTAAGCCTGCATCACCGCCGATGGGTCACGTGATCCCCATGTTATGGACTGTTGAAGGTGAAATATCCAAATCTCTTCCCATCTTTCTTTGAGGAACAATGGGTCTCATTCACTAATAATTGCGTATGTTTTTCGTATTTATACGCACATTTTAACTTCTCACGAAAACTTTCCGCCTAATTCACAACACGAGCGTACGCACATGAATTTGTTCTTACCTCGTTCTTATGTTCGTGAATTTGGAGTAATTCTAAATGAGCGGCCGCGTGCACGAGGTTAGTCATTTGCATAAAACACGCCCAAATTATCTCCATATAAGGGCTTTCCGCATTTATTCAGAGCAAACGCGCTCACGTCAGATCTTTGAGCATTTCAAGTGTACCATTCTCACCAGTTCAAACACAAAAACAAACGTTCATACAGACCCAGACTACAGACCTCTCGGGAGCCAGCTCTACAGAGAAACCTCGCAGCTGAACAAAACGCAACTTTTCCTACACTTTCACTATATGATGAAATATATGATGACAAGATTAAATTGTATTATTAAATAAATTTGTTATATAATTTTGTATATGGATTATATAACACAATTATTTAGTAAACATGCTTTAATATAATCATAGTCGTATTTAGATGAAATATAATATCTTAACATGATTATAAGGCCGTGCAGAGTAAGTGCTTTCTGCGTACATGTGGTTTCAGTTGTTCCTATAATTTTTCGTAAATGTAGAATAAATTTTAGTACGAAATTTTTGGTGAATCGTGGTTTGTTCTTAAAATCATTCGTACGCACATTTCATGCACAAATTAGTGCGTACGCATGCTTAGTGAATGAGACCCATTGTTTTTAAACATTTCAATAATTTTCTCACGTATTTGTTGGCAAACTGGCGATCCTCGACCCATCTTTGCTCCTAAAGGACTATACCTTTCTTGGATGCTGCTTTTGTACCAAATCATAATTACAATCACCTGTTGACATCACCTGTTTCAAATCACATCATTATTTAACCAATTTACCTCATTACTAGCCCTAAATTGCTCGTCCCAACTTTTTTTGGAATGTGTTGCAGGTCTGAATGACAGGAAAGGATGTATATTTACAAATGACATGAAGTTGACCAGACAAAACATGAAATATTTTGTGTTCATATTGTCTGCAATGAAATACAAGTCAAAGTAAATTTAGAAATCACTACTTTCTTTTTTTATTTGTGTTTTCCATACTGTCCCAACTTTTTCTGATTTGGGGTTGTAGTTCCCAGGGAAAGTAATATTATTACTGTAACGCATTACTGCCCAACATTGCATATGAGTGTCATCAGTGTGTGTTTGGTCAGTGGAAATCAAACCTGTGATTCACAGCAGGTTTACAGCAAGAGCTTGAGATTCAAGCTACTGTAGTTAAACAGAAAACTGAACGACAAACAGCAGGCACAAAAGCTACAGAACAGTGATGGAGCTTCACATAGTCTGGACGAATGAACAGAGACTGTGTTACAGTTTGAAAAACACTAAAATCTCTTACAGGACGATGAACAGACAGACGTCAAGCGTTAGAGAAGATGATCAGCTGAAGACTAAAGAAAGAACAGAATATCAACATGTCAACATCTGATACCACGGGTAAAAATCACAGTCACATCATTGTTTAAAATGATCCTAAAAGAACAATTTCATTCAGTTGTCAACAAAATTTTAATTTCTTGAAGCACTTTATTTACGTCCAGAGGCATCATATCTAGGAAATCCATTTGTTTTTGCATATTTATAGTGAAAATTATCAAAATTATTTTCATCTCCTCAACAAACTCCAAACATATTTATTCTGATGCGACTTCTAAGCATCTCAGACTTTCACTTAGACCAGTTTTGCTGTTTTAATAATTTGTTCAAAGATGTTTTCTGTTCGGTGATGAAGGTAAAATATAATCTAAGACTTTTGTTTCATACAGTGATTGTCGCCCACAATCCTCCTCGCAGGAGAAGACGGAGCAAAGAAGAACCTCCTATGAGTAAGTCTTTATCTACATACATTTACATTTAATCATTTAGCAGATGCTTTTATCCAAAGTGACGTACAAATGAGGAGAACAATAGAAGCAGTCAGACCAAGGTTCAAGGTTCAAGGTTCAAGTTTATTTGTCACATACACAATCATACAGGGTATAATCAGTAGTGAAATGGAGGTCAGGACAGGTCCGCTCAATGGACAGTGCAAAAAAATAAAAGATGATACATAACACAGGAGCATATATTTAAATATAGGTAGGAATAAGATTAAAAAAGATAAGTAAAAAAGATAAGTAAAAAAAACAACAACAAAAAAAACAATAAAATAAGGAGTAAAATGTGCAATGAACTAGAATGTGCAAAACAGTCTACTGTGGATTTAATAAATATTAATATAAACAGGGATGTGCAAGAGGAATGTGCAAACAGGTTGTACTGGGTATGTACACATAGCAGCAATGCGGATGATGGAGAATGATGGGTGTTACAGTTAATTAACCGAGTCCTGTAGATGTTATGAGACTGAGTTTAGGAGCCTGATGACCTGAGGGTAGAAGCTCCTCCTCAGTCTCTCAGTTTTTGCCATCACACTTCTGAAGCGCTTGCCAGATGGCAGTGTGATGAAGAGACGGTTACCGGGGTGATTTGAGTCCTTGATTATTTTTGCAGCTCTGCTTCTGCAGCGTTTCAGGTAGATGTCCTGCAGAGAGGGGAGGGCAGACCCAGAGATGCGCTCAGCTAGGCGCACGACTCTCTGCAGAGCTTTGCAGTCCTGATTTGTGGCATTGCTATACCACACTGAGATGCACTGAGTCAATACACTTTCTATGGCCCCTGAATAGAAAGTTTTCAGGATTGCTGGAGAGACCCTGAATTTCCTCAGCTGTCGCAGATGGTACAGTCTTTGCCTGGCTTTCTTGACCTGTGTTTGAATGTGTGCAGTCCAAGTCAGGTCCTCGGAGATGTTTACACCGAGGTACTTGAAGCTGCTCACCCTCTCCACAGGGGTCCCGCTGATCATGAGAGCAGTGTAGGGCCGCTGCTGTCTCTTCCTGAAGTCTACAATCAGCTCTTTAGTTTTGCTCACGTTCAGAGAGAGACAGTTGTCCTGGCACCATGATGTTAGTCTCTCTACCTCACCCAAGTATGCGGTCTCATCATTGTTGGAAATGAGGCCCAGAACCACAGTATCATCAGCAAATTTGACAATAGAAGTGGAGCTGTGAGAGGACACACAGTCGTGTGTGTAGAGAGAGTAGAGCAGGGGACTCAGAACGCAGCCCTGCGGGGCTCCTATGTTCAGGGTGATGGAGTTGGAGGTGAACTGGCCCAATTTCACCACTTGAGGTCTGCCGGTGAGGAAGTCTTGGATCCAGTCACAGAGTGAAGTGTTTAGGCCGAGGTCTGAGAGTTTGACAGCTAGCTTGGAGGGGACTATAGTGTTGAAAGCTGAGCTATAGTCAACGAATAGCAGTCTGACATAGTTGCCATTTTTGCTGTCAATATGTGTGAGGGAGGAGTGCAGTACCTGAGAGATGGCATCATCAGTAGACCTATTTGGGCGATAGGCAAACTGAAGAGGGTCCAAGGTAGCGGGGATGGAGGAGCATATGTGCTTCTTTAAAAGTCTCTCAAAAACCTTCATGACTGTTGATGTGAGGGCAACTGGACGATAGTCATTCAGGCAAGAGGGTTTACTGTTCTTAGGCACAGGGATGATGACAGATTTCTTAAATGAGGTGGGAATCACAGAGGTAGCAAGGGACTCATTAAAGATGGAAGTAAACAAACCAGCAAGCTGATCGGCGCACGATCTCAGGACGCGTCCGGTAATCCCATCAGGTCCGGCGGCTTTTCTGATGTTTACTCTCCTTAATTCTCTCCGAACCTCGTCCTCCGTCACGGTGATAACATGATCAACATCGCTGCTCTGTCTGCCGCTTCCTGACGCGCTGATCGGCACAGTCGCGCCGCCGTTGCGTTCGAAGCGGCCGTAGAAGGTGTTTAGCTCTTCGGCCAGCAATGGATCTGCTCTCACCTCGGCGGAGGAGTTATTTCCAGAGGAGCAGATGGTCTTCAGTCCCTGCCACATGCGTCGAGAGTCATTGAGCTGAAAGTGTGACTCAATTCTCTCTCTGTATCGGAGTTTAGCAGCTCTAACTGCCCGTCGGAGAGCATAACATGATGCTTTGTAGTCGTCCATGTTTCCTGACAGAAGACCAGCGTTGTATGCGGCAGTGCATTGGTTAACCGCAGCACGGATTGTTCTGTCCACCCACGGTTTCTGATTAGAGAATGTCCTTATTGTTATCGTTTCAGTGGCTTGGTCAGTTAGCATGTAAACAAAGCTTAATGCTACATCCGTGAACTCGCTGACGTCAGCTGAACTCGCCCGGAACATGTCCCAGTCGACGTCATCAAGAGACGCCTGCAGCATAGCTTCAGAGTGGGAGGACCAGCGCGTCACTTCCCTCACCCCCGGGGATTCCTGAACGATCCTTTGTTTATATTCCGGTGTGAGGAAAATGGCCGCGTGGTCAGACTTACCGAAGGGTGGCAAGGGACGAGCTTTGTAGGCATTTTTGAACTGAGTGTAGCAGTGATCCAGTGTATTCGGTCCTCTGGTTGGACAGGATACATGCTGATGGAAGTTCGGCATGACCTTCCTGAGGTTGGCTTTGTTAAAGTCCCCTGCGATGATAGAGGCTGCATCAGGGTGTTTGTTGATGTAGCCGCTGATCTCCTCGTGGAGTTTGGACAAAGCCAAGCTCGTGTCTGCCTGAGGTGGAATGTAAACGGCAGTAGCGATGACCGCGGAGAACTCGCGGGGTAAATAGAATGGGCGGCAGATAATGGAGAGATGTTCCAGATGAGGCGAGCAGGAACGCGACAGAATGGAGATATTCCTGGGGTCGCACCATTTCTTGTTAATCATGAAACACACTCCACCGCCCTTGATTTTCCCGGCCTCAGCTGTTCTGTCCATCCGTAAAACAGAGAAGTTATCAGAAGGTGTTACAGCTGTGTCCAGGACCGAGGGAGTGAGCCATGTTTCAGACAAACAAAGGATGTTACAGTCCCTAATGTCCCTTTGGAAACTTGTCCTGGCTCTAAGATCGTCCATCTTATTTTCCAAGGATTGGACATTAGCGAGCAGAATACTGGGGAGAGGAGGTCTGTGGGCTTTTTTCCTCAGTCTGTCACGGATTCCAGCGCGTCGTCCGCGGTGTTTCTTTCGCCTCCTGGGATTATTCGGGTGGCCTTTGTTAGCCTCGGCGTTCCGAAGAATCTCCACTGGCCACGCTGGATCCGTGAATAAAGTGTCCTGAAGCAGGTTAGTGCAGCGGTGTCCAATGTCCAAAAGTGTTCTTTTGTCATAGGTAAATAGTGCAGACGTTAATCGTGTAAAAAGAGAAAGTAAAAATACGTAAAAGAGTATATAAAAACACAAATTGAGCGGAGCCATCCTTTAACGTCGACTGAACACAGCAGCGCCGGAAGCGGAAGCAGGACCATCGAGAGAGCAACAGTATACAAGTGCCATGACAAGTCTCAGTTAGTCTAGCACAGTACACGTAGCTAGGAATTTTTTTTTTTTTTTTTTTTCTTTTTTTATTAAATAGAATAGGCAAGTGTTAGTATTAGTTAGTCAGGTGCTGGCGAAAAAGATGTGTCTTTAGATGTTTTTTGAAAATGGCTAAAGACTCAGCTGTTCGAATTGAGATCGGGAGGTCATTCCACCAGCTGGGCACAGTCCAGGAAAAGGTCCGTGAGAGTGATTTGGTACCTCTTTGGGATGGCACCACAAGACGTCGTTCACTTGCAGAACGCAAGCTTCTGGAGGGCGCATAAGTTTGAACTAGCGAGTTTAGGTATATTGGTGCAGTGCCAGTTGTGGTCTTGTAGGCAAACATCAGTACCTTGAATTTGATGCGAGCGGCTATTGGTAGCCAGTGTAACCTGATGAAGAGAGGGGTAACGTGAGCTTTTTTTGGCTCATTAAAGACCACTCTGGCTGCTTCATTCTGGATCAGTTGCAGAGGCTTGATAGTACATGCGGGAAGGCCCGCCAAGAGAGCATTACAATAGTCCAGTCTGGAGAGAACAAGAGCTTGGACAAGGAGTTGTGCAGCTTGCTCTTGCAGGAAGGGCCTAATCTTCCTAATGTTGTATAAGGCAAATCTGCAGGACCGGGCCGTTGTAGCAATATGGTCTGTGAAGCTTAACTGGTCATCGATCACAACTCCAAGGTTCCTGGCAGTCCTGGAAGGAGTTATGGTTGACGAACCCAGCTGTATAGAGAAGTTGTGGTGAAGTGATGGGTTGGCGGAGAACACAAGCAGTTCTGTCTTAGCAAGATTGAGCTGAAGGTGATGGTCCATCATCCAGCTAGAAATGTCACTCAGACAGGCTGCAATGCGATCAGTTACCTTCGGATCATCTGGTTGGAATGAGAAGTAGAGTTGAGTGTCATCAGCATAGCAGTGGTAGGAAAAGCCATGCTTCTGAATAACCGATCCTAATGACGACATGTAGATGGAGAAGAGAAGTGGTCCAAGCACTGAGCCTTGAGGAACTCCAGTAGCAAGAAGTTGTGAGTTTGAAACCTCACCCCTCCAAGACACCCTGAAGGACCTATCTGAGAGGTAAGACTCGAACCACAGGAGGGCGGTTCCTGAGATGCCCATCTTTCTGAGGATGGACATGAGGATCTGGTGGTTAACTGTCAAAGACAACAGACAGATCCAGCAAGATGAGTACAGAGGATTTGGAAGCTGCTCTTGCCAGTCTTAGGGCCTCTGTAACCGAGAGTAGGGCAGTCTCAGTTGAGTGTCCACTTCTGAAGCCAGATTGGTTGTTGTCCAGAATGTTGTTCTGTGCAAGAAACAGAGAGAGTTGGTTGAACACAACTCGCTCAAGTGACTTTGCAATGAATGGAAGAAGGGATACCGGTCTGTAGTTTTCTAAGAGTGCTGGATTTAGAGCAGGTTTTTTAAGCAGTGGGTTTACCCGAGCCTGCTTAAATGCTGTGGGAAATGTACCAGTGTGAAGCGAGGTGTTGATAATGTGAGTAAGCGCAGGTATGACCGAAGAAGAAATAGCTTGAAGGAGGTGAGTGGGGATAGGATCTAGCGGACAAGTAGTGGGATGATTGAAAAGGATGAGTTTGGAAACCTCCGTCTCCGAGAGAGGAGAAAAGGAGAAAAGTAGGTGAGAGATTGTGTATTTGTCGTTATGAAGTTATTATTAGTTTGCGGTGTGAGGAATTGGTCACTGATGGTTTTTGTTTTATTTGTGAAGAAAGTTGCAAAGTCATCAGCTGTAAGAGTTGATGAAGGAGGAGGGGGAGGTGGACAGAGAAGAGAAGAGAACGTTTTGAAGAGTGCGCGAGAGTCGGAACAGTTGTTAATTTTGTTGTGGTAGTATGTCATTTTTGCAGTGGAGACATTTGCAGAGAAGGAAGAGAGGTGTGACTGATACACACGAAGGTCAGTAGAGTTTTTGGATTTGTGCCATTGAGGATGGGCGAGAGGGAGAGAGCGAGCGTAGGTTACGTCGAAAGGTGACCTGCGAAGGAGCGTGTGCTATGTCAGGAGTTAGTGTGAGGTTAGAAGTGATGAGGAAGTGGTCTGAGGTGTGCAGCGGAGTTACTAATGTGTTGTCAGTGGAGCAGTAGCGTGTGTAGATGAGGTCCAGTCGGTTACCTGATTTGTGAGTAGCCGTAGTAGACTCTCGTTTGAGATCAAATGAAGTGAGAAGAGTGTTGAAGTCAGTAGCCTGGGGTTTTTCTAGGTGGATGTTGAAGTCACCGAGCAGTACCAGAGGAGTACCATCTTCAGGAAAGTTTGACAGTAACACATCCAACTCCTCCAAGAAGTCACCCAGTTGACCTGGGGGACGATACACAACTACAACGTGGATTTTAGCAGGGTGGGTAATAGTAATTGCATGAGATTCAAATGAACTGTTGCCTGTAGGAGATGGTAGAAGTTCAAATTTCCATTCATTTGAAATAAGGAGACCAGTGCCTCCACCCCTCCCAATCGTGCGAGGGGTGTGGGAAAAAGTGAAATTAGTGGAGAGAGCTGCAGGAGTGGCAGTGTCCTCAGGTTTGATCCAAGTCTCAGTTAGGGCCATGAGGTTGAGACCGGAATGGGTAGCAATAAAAGGAATAAAATCTGCTTTGTTTACAGCAGACTGGCAGTTCCAAAGACCAATTGGAACAGAGAGTAAAGTAGTAGAGGACAGAGGGACCGTTCGTAGATTATTAGGATTGGCCTGCCTCCAACGTACAGCGCGTGCTCTCCGAGTGTTAGTAGTGATAGTACAGATTTGAAAGCACATAGTGAGTACAATTGATTAAACAATTAGATGAGTACAAGTTAGACAAAAAGTAAAGAAAGATGAGAAAGCAATACTCAAGTGCCTTGTCGGTGTCCTTGCTCGGTGCAGTCGTGCAAGGTAGAGTCGATCGTCTTTACACTCGTCGGTCTTCACACGAGGAGGGCTTCAGAAGAGGGCTGCCGCGACCGCTGCCGCGGTGTAAAAAACAGTTTTATACTTGCCTAATTACTAGTCCCTGAAGTCAGCTGACCACGCCTTCCTACTTAGCAAACCGAAACTGGGAACTCCCGCGATAAGCACGAGAACAAACGCGACTTGCGAACGCGTTTACCAGGTAAAACACAGTATGCAAAAACAATGTTTCCTAGCATAATTAAATGAAGTTATGTGTGGAAAATATAAACAGTTTATCCCCATCAAAACACAAGTGATTAAATGTATCTTCTACCAGTGGATTCTGGTCATTTTGATCTGTGATGTTGGATTAAGATCAAGATTCTGGCATCATAACATGTTACATATCACATGTATTACTGTATGATGTGAGGGTTGTGAATGTCTGATTTGACTCTGCAGTGAGGATTGTTCTTCTGGGGAAGAACGTGTCAGAAAACAGTCTGGTGGGAAACTTCATCTTAGGACGAGCAGCGTTTGACAGTGAAGCTCCTCCAGCTGTTGTAGAGAGAGTCGGAGGAAGACTGAAGGACAGACACGTGATCATCATCAACAGTCCTCAGCTGCTCCAGACGAACATCTCAGATCATCAGATCACACAGACAGTGAGAGAGTGTGTGTTTCTGTCTGATCCAGGACCTCATGTGATCGTTCTGCTCCTCAAACATGATCAGTGTTCAGCAGAAGATCAGGAACGTGTGGAGAAGGTGTTGCTCTCTTTCTCTGAGAGCGTTTATCAACACACCATGGTGCTCACAACACAAGAGCCCACAGAAACCAGTCACATCCTACAGAAAATCATTCAGAAATGTGCAAACAGTCACTTCAGTCTTCAGAGGAGCAGCTCTCCTGATGATCTTCTGCAGACGCTTGAGGACATTGTGAAGATGAATGATGGACAACACCTGGATTGTGCTGAAGGTTTACAGTATTTCACAATGGATGATACTGTGTGATGATATTTAATGTTTATATTGGTAAATCAACATGTTTTAATCTTCTTCTGTTCTCAGTTTCAGAGTGTAAAAAGCTGAATCTGGTTGTGTGTGGAAGTGATGGCTCATTAAAATCCTCCGTATCAGAGCTGATCCTGCAGCAGACAGACGTGGAGCTTCATGGACGTCAGATCAGTGTAATAGAGTTTCCAGCTCTGATTGGTCTCTCAGAGGAGGAAGTGATGCGTCAGACTCACCGCTGTGTGTCTCTCTGTCGTCCTGGAGTTCATGTTTTCATCCTCATCATTCCCGATGGTCCAATTAATAATGAAGATAAAGCAGAAACGGAAAAGATCCAGAGGATTTTCAGCTCAAGAATCAACAAACACATCATGATCCTCATAAAGCAGAATCCAGAGCATCAGACAGCAGAACTAAATGAAGAAACACAGTCTGTCATTCAGAGTTTAGGAGGAAGACATCAGTTCATTGACCTGAACACACAAGTGTCTGTGTTGATGGAGAAACTGGAGCAGATGATTGAGGAAAATAGTGGTGTTTGTTTCTCCATAGAGACACTGATGGAGGCACAGATGGAGAAACTGCTGAAATTTGAAGACATGAGGAAGAAAATTAATTCACTAGAGACACCTTTACTGTTACAAGGTAACAAACAGAAAATCAGTTTGGGTCTTAAACTACAGAGCATGTTTTGAAATTGAATTCTCTCTACAGTAGAGTTTGATTCTATATTAGAGTTTTATACAGTTGTATTTTAAATAGAAGAACTGGAATATTCAACAAGTTCCAAAATTCATAATTCATTTTAAAAATTCCAAAGTCAAACATTCTGATTGTACAAAAATAAGGTCAAAAGGTCAAGCGTTTCACAGGAAATGAAGATTATTACAATATTCAAACTGATCATTTTGGCCAATCACTGAGCTACTACTACAATGATCTGGAGCAGTGAAGCTGAAAATTTGAATCTCTGTGATGTTTCCTGATCCATATTAAACATGCAGCTCATAGTGAAACACATTTGTTATCTTTGTAAATCTTACTTCTTCACAATGCATTTCCAGGCACACAAAACTACATTAATACTAAACATGCTAGCAGACCTCTTTAATGTTACAGAATCAATTAGTGGTGGAAAAAAGCTTTAGACTGTAAAACTGATGCATTTCTTCTCTTACAGGTTCAACAGAGAGAGAAGGTGATCTGAGGATTGTGCTGCTGGGAAAAACTGGAGTCGGCAAAAGTTCAACTGGAAACACCATCTTAGCAAGAGTAGCATTTACAGCAGAGACATCTCAAGAGTCTGTTACTAAAGAGTGTCAGAGAGAAACAGCTGAAATCAACAGCAGACACATTACTGTGATCGACACTCCAGGACTGTTTGATACTGAACTCAGTAATGAAGAAATCCAGAGAGAAATCAGTAACAGCATCCCCATGATCCTGCCTGGACCACATGTGTTCATCATTGTGCTCAATCTAGGACAACGATTCACTAAAGAAGAAGCAACAGCTGTGGAGATCATCCAAGAGACGTTTGGAGAGAAATCTTTAATGTTCACCATGGTGCTCTTCACCAGAGGAGACTTTCTGGAGAACAAAACCATTAAACAGTGTTTGGGAAAACCTGGATCTGCTTTGATGAAGCTGATTGAAGCGTGTGGAAACAGATATCATGTGTTCAATAATAAAGAGACTGGAGACCGAAAACAGGTGACTGATCTACTGCAGAAGATAGACAACATGGTGAAAGAGAACGGAGAGAGTTACTACTCATGTAAGATGTTCAGAGAGATGGAGAGAGAAATACAAGAACAACAGAAGAACATACTGATGGACAGAGTCAGAGAAAGAGAAGAAGAAATTAAGAAACTAGAAGAAGAGAAAGAGAGAATGAAGATGATGATGGAGGAAGATCATGACAAAGAGAGAAAGAGAAGAGAAGAAGAATTTATTGAGAGAGAAGAACGATATAAAAGAGACATTAAAGAAAGAGAGGAACAAGAGAGAAAGTTACGAGAAGAGCTGAAGAGAGAACGAGAGGAATGGAAGAAACAGAGACTAGAGGAAAAGAAGAGAAGAGAAGAAGAGGATGAGAAAAGAAGAGAGAAAGAACAGAGAGATTGGGATGAATTTGACCAGAGACTGAAACAAGAGAGAGAGAGAATGGAGAAAAAATATCTTCAATCTAAACATGAAGAAGAAAACAAGATGAAGATCCTGATGGAGAGACTGAACAGAGAAAGAGAAGAACCGATGAAGAAACATGAAGAAGAGCAACAGAGAATGAAGAAGATGGAGGAAAAACGACAGAATCAGGACGAAGAGAGAAAGAGAAGACAAAAGGAAAAAATGCGAAGACTAAAAGATTTTTGTTATTCATTTTTTTTTATCATTTGTTTGTGCATTGTCGGTTCATTTCTAAATCAGAGATGTTTTTTATAGCTTTCTATACTTTTACATTTCTACTTATGTATGTCATTACGTAATGTAGCGTAAAAGTTTGTTAAAAATGCACATGTGAAAAATGTGGTGTGAACAATCAACATGACTTATGTTTAGTCATTGGATGCTTAATAGCTTAAACCCGCCTCCCAAATAGGTGAATGTAACGCCAGGGCCATCCTTTGGGCGGTGCAACTGGTGCGGTGATGAACAGATGATTGTAATTATGATTTGGTACAAAAGCAGCATCCAAGAAAGGTCTAGTCCTTTAGGAGCAAAGATGGGCCGAGGATCGCCAGTTTGCCAATAAATACGTGAGAAAATGATTGAAATGTTTAAAAACAATGTTCCTTAAAGAAAGATAGGAAGAGATTTGGATATTTCACCTTCAACAGTGCATAACATAATTAAAAGATTTAAGGAATCTGGAGGAATTTCAGTGCGTAAAGGACAAGGGCGCAAGCCTAAGCTGAACAACCGTGATCTCCGATCCCTCAGGCGGCACTGCATCAAGAATCCTCATTCATCTATAAGCGATATCACCACATGGGCTCAGGACTACTTTGGCAAACCTTTGTCAAGTACCACAATACGTAGTTACTGTTATGGGGTTGACGAGACGTGAGACGAGAGGATCCATTCGCAAAGCTTTATTATAAAACATGGTCATATTCAGGCAGGGTCAGTAATCAGTAAACAGGTATGGCAGGGGCAAAACACAGAGCAGTCCGTAGAGCAAGCGTGGGTCGACAATCAGCATACAATATCCAGAGGGCTAGGCAGAGAGAA
Source organism: Aspiorhynchus laticeps (assembly GCA_023376895.1). Classification (NCBI taxonomy): domain Eukaryota; kingdom Metazoa; phylum Chordata; class Actinopteri; order Cypriniformes; family Cyprinidae; genus Aspiorhynchus; species Aspiorhynchus laticeps. The sequence goes on along the minus strand of CM041793.1, from coordinate 89,328,362 downwards.
TAATCCAGGAGCACGGGCAGGAATCAGAACACGGGGAATCTAACTAGGAAACTTGGGAACGCTTGGTAAGTAGCTGGGCTAAACAATACTCGGCAGATAGTAAGAGAAAGTCCAGAGTTTATATAGTGTGTGTGATTGGGTGATGGTGATGTGAGATTGTTAACAGGTGCAAGCGTGATCAGTGTGAACAGCTGTGTTGGTGCAGTGGATGATGGGAAATGCAGTCCTTGAGTGATCTGTAGCTGACTGTGTGGTGTGAAAGTCAATGTGATGGGTGAGTGACCTCTGGTGAATAACCAGAAGTGCATGGCCAGGATTTGTGACATAGCCCCCCCCCAAGGAGCGGCTTCCAGACGCTCCTATATGATCCAGAGTGGAGTGGACGGAGCAGGAGCCCACCAGGGCGGAGCGGACGGAGCAGGAGCCCACCAGGGCGGCGCGGACGGAGCAGGAGCCTACCAGGGCGGCGCGGACGGAGCAGGAGCCCACCAGGGCGGAGCGGACGGAGCAGGAGCCCACCAGGGCGGAGAAGACGGAACCGGAGCCCACCAGGGCGGAACAGATGGGACCAGGGCCCACCAGGGCGGAGCAGATGGGACCAGAGCCCACCAGGGCGGGACATACGGGACCACAGCCCACCAGGGCGGAGCAGACGGACCTGGAGCCCACCAGGGTGGAGAAGACGGACCGGAGCCCACCAGGGCGGAACAGACGGGACCCGAGACCACCAGACCAGAGTAGGACCGTAGACCAGGCAGGAAACCATGACTGAGTCCGAGATCTGGGGGGAGACAGAGACAGACAACACAGAGAGAGCAGAGACAGACAACACAGGGAGAGTAGAGACAGACAACACAGGGAGAGCCTTCTTGGTTTCAGGGGCCGTGGCTGAGCAGGACAGGAAATCCCAGATGGCCTCCATAGCCGTGACAGGGCCGGACGGGGAATCACTGACGGCCTCCATAGCCGTGACAGGGCCGGACAGGGAATCACAGACGGCCTCCATAGCCGTGACAGGGCAGGACAGGGAATCACAGGCAGCCTCTATAGCCGTGACAGGACCAGACAGGAATTCATAGGCGGCCTTCGTAGCCGTGACAGGGCAGGACATGGAATCACAGGCGGCCTCTATAGCCGTGACTGGGCAGGACATGGAATCACAGGCGGCCTCTATAGTCATGACTGGGCAGGACAAGGAATCACAGGCGGCCTCTATAGCCGTGACTGGGCAGGACATGGAATCACAGGCAGCCTCCTTAGCCGTGATAGGACAGGGCGAGAGTTCACAGACGGCCCCCTTAGCCGTGACAGGACAGGGCGAGAGTTCACAGACGGCCTCCTTAGCCGTGACAGGACAGGGCGAGAGTTCATAGACGGCCTCCTTAGCCGTGACAGGACAGGGCGAGAGTTCACAGACGGCCTCCTTAGCCGTGACAGGACAGTGCGAGAGTTCATAGGAGGGTACCACTGACACCTCTGGAGGTTCTACAGTGGTATCATCCGGAGATAGGTAGAGTTCATTACTGGGCGCCACCACCATACAAGGAGCTGAAACGAGCACCATTGCTTCAGGAGGTTCTGCAGCATGTGCTGCCACCTCTGAAGAAGCTGCAGCGAGTGCCATCACTTCACCGGCTTCCGCTTCCGGCGCTGCTGTGTTCAGTCGACGTTAAAGGATGGCTCCGCTCAATTTGTGTTTTTATATACTCTTTTACGTATTTTTACTTTCTCTTTTTACACGATTAACGTCTGCACTATTTACCTATGACAAAAGAACACTTTTGGACATTGGACACCGCTGCACTAACCTGCTTCAGGACACTTTATCCACGGATCCAGCGTGGCCATTGGAGATTCTTCGGAACGCCGAGTTTAACAAAGGCCACCCGAATAATCCCAGAAGGCGAAAGAAGAAACACTGCGGACGACGAGCTGGAATCCGTGACAGACTGAGAAACAAAGCTCACAGCCCCCCTCTCCCCAGTATTCTGCTCGCAAATGTCCAATCCTTGGAAAATAAGATGGACGATCTTAGATCCAGGACAAGTTTCCAACGGGACATTAGGGACTGTAACATCCTTTGTTTGTCTGAAACATGGCTCACTCCCTCGATCCCGGACACCGCTGTAACACCGTCTGATAACTTTTCTGTTTTACGGATGGACAGAACAGCTGAGGCCGGAAAAATCAAGGGTGGTGGAGTGTGTTTCATGATTAACAAGAAATGGTGCGAGCCCAGGAATATCTCCATTCTGTCGCGTTCCTGCTCGCCTCATCTGGAACATCTCTCCATTATTTGCCGCCCATTCTATTTACCCCGCGAGTTCTCCGCGGTCATCGCTACTGCCGTTTACATTCCACCTCAGGCAGACACCGGCGTGGCTTTGTCCAAACTCCACGAAGAGCTCAGCGGCTACATCAACAAACACCCTGACGCTGCCTCTGTCATCGCAGGGGACTTTAACAAAGCCAACCTCAGGAAGGTCATGCCGAACTTCCATCAGCATGTATCCTGTCCAACCAGAGGACCGAATACACTGGACCATTGCTACACTCAGTTCAAGAATGCCTACAAAGCTCGTCCCTTGCCACCCTTCGGTAAGTCTGACCACGCGGCCATTTTCCTCACACCTGAATATAAACAAAGGATCGTTCAGGAATCCCCGGGGGTGAGGGAAGTGACGCGCTGGTCCTCCCACTCTGAAGCTATGCTGCAGGCGTCTCTTGATGACGTCGACTGGGACATGTTCCGGGCGAGTTCAGCTGACGTCAGCGAGTTCACGGATGTAGCATTAAGCTTTGTTTACATGCTAACTGACCAAGCCACTGAAACGGTAACAATAAGGACATTCTCCAATCAGAAACCGTGGGTGGACAGAACAATCCGCGCTGCGGTTAACCAACGCACTGCCGCATACAACGCCGGTCTTTTGTCAGGAAACATGAGCGATTACAAAACATCATGTTATGCTCTCCGACGGGCAGTTAGAGCTGCTAAACTCCGATACAGAGAGAGAATTGAGTCACACTTTCAGCTCAATGACTCTCGACGCATGTGGCAGGGACTGAAGACCATCTGTTCCTCTGGACTGAAGACCATCTGTTCCTCTGGAAATAACCCCTCCGCCGAGGTGAGAGCAGATCCATCGCTGGCCGAAGAGCTAAACACCTTCTACGGCCGCTTCGAACGCAACGGCGGCGCGACTGTGCCGATCAACGCGTCAGGAAGCAGCAGACAGAGCAGCGATGTTGATCATGTTATCACCGTGACGGAGGATGAGGTCCGGAGAGAATTAAGGAGAGTAAACATCAGGAAAGCTGCCGGACCTGATGGGATTACCGGACGCGTCCTGAGATCGTGCGCCGATCAGCTTGCTGGTTTGTTTACCTCCATCTTTAATGAGTACCTTGCTACCTCTGTGATTCCCACCTTATTTAAGAAATCTGTCATCATCCCTGTGCCTAAGAACAGTAAACCCTCTTGCCTGAATGACTATCGTCCAGTTGCCCTCACATCAACAGCCATGAAGGTTTTTGAGAGACTTTTAAAGAAACACATATGCTCCTCCATCCCTGCTTCCTTGGACCCTCTTCAGTTTGCCTATCGCCCAAATAGGTCTACTGATGATGCCATCTCTCAGGTACTGCACTCCTCCCTCACACACATTGACAGCAAAAATGGCAACTATGTCAGACTATTATTCATTGACTATAGCTCAGCTTTCAACACTATAGTCCCCTCCAAGCTAGCTGTCAAACTCTCAGACCTCGGCCTAAACACTTCACTCTGTGACTGGATTCAAGACTTCCTCACCGGCAGACCACAAGTGGTGAAAATGGGCCAGTTCACCTCCAACTCCATCACCCTGAACGTAGGAGCCCCGCAGGGCTGCGTTCTGAGTCCCCTGCTCTACTCTCTCTACACACACGACTGTGTGTCCTCTCACAGCTCCACTTCTATTGTTAAATTTGCTGATGATACTGTGGTTCTGGGCCTCATTTCCAACAATGATGAGACCGCATACTTGGGTGAGGTAGAGAGACTAACATCATGGTGCCAAGACAACTGTCTCTCTCTGAACGTGAGCAAAACTAAAGAGCTGATTGTAGACTTCAGGAAGAGACAGCAGCGGCCCTACACTCCTCTCATGATCAGCGGGTCCCCTGTGGAGAGGGTGAGCAGCTTCAAGTACCTCGGTGTAAACATCTCCGAGGACCTGACTTGGACTGCTCACATTCAAACACAGGTTAAGAAAGCCAGGCAAAGACTGTACCATCTGCGACAGCTGAGGAAATTCAGGGTCTCACCAGCAATCCTGAAAACTTTCTATTCAGGGGCCATAGAAAGTGTATTGACTCAGTGTATTTCAGTGTGGTACAGTAACGCCACAAATCAGGACTGCAAAGCTCTGCAGAGAGTCGTGCGCTTAGCTGAGCGCATCTCTGGGTCTGCCCTCCCATCTCTGCAGGACATCTATCTGAAACGCTGCAGAAGCAGAGCTGCAAAAATAATCAAGGACTCTAATCACCCCGGAAACCGTCTCTTCATCACACTGCCATCGGGCAAGCGCTTCAGAAGTGTGATGGCAAAAACTGAGAGACTGAGGAGGAGCTTCTACCCTCAGGTCATCAGGCTCCTAAACTCAGTCTCATAACATCTACAGGACTCAATTTAAATTAACTATAACACCCATCATTCTCCATCATCCGCATTGCTGCTATGTGTACATACCCGGTACAACCTGTTTGCACATTCATCTTGCACATCCCTGGTTATATTAATATTTATTAAACCCACAGTAGACTGTATTGCACATTTTACTCCTTATTTTATTTCTTGTTTTTACTATTATTATTATTATTTTTATTATTACTTTTATTTTTTATCTTATTCCTACCTATATGTGTATATACAGGTGCTGGTCATATAATTAGAATATCATCAAAAAGTTGATTTATTTCACTAATTCCATTCAAAAAGTGAAACTTGTATAATGTATACATTCATTCCACACAGACTGATATATTTCAAGTGTTTATTTCTTTTAATTTTGATGATTATAATTGACAACTAATAAAAACCCCAAATTCAGTATCTCAGAAAATTAGAATATTGTGAAAAGGTTCAATATTGAAGACACCTGGTGCCACACTCTAATCAGCTAATTAACTCAAAACACCTGCAAAGGCCTTTAAATGGTCTCTCAGTCTAGTTCTGTAGGCTACACAATCATGGGGAAGACTGCTGACTTGACAGTTGTCCAAAAGACGACCATTGACACCTTGCACAAGGAGGGCAAGACACAAAAGATCATTGCAAAAGAGGCTGGCTGTTCACAGAGCTCTGTGTCCAAGCACATTAATAGAGAGGCGAAGGGAAGGAAAAGATGTGGTAGAAAAAAGTGTACAAGCAATAGGGATAACCGCACCCTGGAGAGGATTGTGAAACAAAACCCATTCAAAAATGTGGGGGAGATTCACAAAGAGTGGACTGCAGCTGGAGTCAGAGCTTCAAGAACCACTACGCACAGACATATGCAAGACATGGGTTTCAGCTGTCGCATTCCTTGTGTCAAGCCACTCTTGAACAACAGACAGCATCAGAAGCGTCTCGACTGGACTGCTGCTGAGTGGTCCAAAGTTATGTTCTCTGATGAAAGTAAATTTTGCATTTCCTTTGGAAATCAGGGTCCCAGAGTCTGGAGGAAGAGAGGAGAGGCACAGAATCCACGTTGCTTGAGGTCCAGTGTAAAATTTCCACAGTCAGTGATGGTTTGGGGTGCCATGTCATCTGCTGGTGTTGGTCCACTGTGTTTTCTGAGGTCCAAGGTCAACACAGCCGTATACCAGGAAGTTTTAGAGCACTTCATGCTTCCTGCTGCTGACCAACTTTATGGAGATGCAGATTTCATTTTCCAACAGGACTTGGCACCTGCACACAGTGCCAAAGCTACCAGTACCTGGTTTAAGGACCATGGTATCCCTGTTCTTAATTGGCCAGCAAACTCGCCTGACCTTAACCCCATAGAAAATCTATGGGGTATTGTCAAGAGGAAGATGCGATATGCCAAACCCAACAATGCAGAAGAGCTGAAGGCCACTATCAGAGCAACCTGGGCTCTCATAACACCTGAGCAGTGCCACAGACTGATCGACTTCATGCCACGCCGCATTGCTGCAGTAATTCAGGCAAAAGGAGCCCCAACTAAGTATTGAGTGCTGTACATGCTCATACTTTTCATGTTCATACTTTTCAGTTGGCCAAGATTTCTAAAAATCCTTTCTTTGTATTGGTCTTAAGTAATATTCTAATTTTCTGAGATACTGAATTTGGGGTTTTCATTAGTTGTCAGTTATAATAATCAAAATTAAAAGAAATAAACACTTGAAATATATCAGTCTGTGTGGAATGAATGTATACATTATACAAGTTTCACTTTTTGAGTGGAATTAGTGAAATAAATCAACTTTTTGATGATATTCTAATTATATGACCAGCACCTGTATATATGCTCCTGTGTTATGTATCATCTTTTATTTTTATTTTTTTGCACTGTCCATTGAGCGGACCTGTCCTTACCTACATTTCACATTTCACTACTGATTATACCTTGTATGATTGTGTATGTGACAAAAATAAACAAGAACCTTGAACCTTGAACCTTGAACCTTGAACCTTCAGAGTGCACCGCAGCGAGCGTCACCACCCCAAGAGGTTCTGCAGCATCAGCCACCACCCCTGGAGACATTACAGTGGACGTCGCCACCTCGGGCAGTTCAGTGCTAGTGTATGCAGCCCAAACGCAGCACAAAGCAATCCCCATCAAGGGAAGCGCTTCGAACAGGGGAATGAGTTCAGGGACAAGAGAGCTAAAGTGAGTGGATTTGGAGATACCAGCAGCACGTGCAGACACCAGCGGTGCATCCCTCACGCTGGATATCAGACAGGGAACTCGAAGGACTGACCTTAAATCTCTGGGTGTGACAGACTCTGGCAGTTCGGCGGAGACGTGACGTGGTTCTGGCTGCTCAGCCGTGACATGAGGTGGCTCTGGATGGTTAGCGGAGACATGAAGAGGCTCTTGCTGAAGAGCTGAGACGTGAAGAGGCTCTGGCTGAAGAGCTGAGACGTGAAGAGACTCTGGCTGGTCAGTTGTGATGTGGCGTGACTCTGGCTGGTCAGCTGTGACGTGGCGTGACTCTGGCTGGTCAGTTGTGACGTGGCGTGACTCTGGCTGGTCAGCTGTGACGTGGCGTGACTCTGGCTGGTCAGCTGTGACGTGGCGTGACTCTGGCTGGTCAGCTGTGACGTGGCGTGACTCTGGCTGGTCAGCTGTGACGTGACGTGACTCTGGCTGGTCAGCTGTGACGTGACGTGACTCTGGCTGGTCAGCTGTGACGTGACGTGACTCTGGCTGGTCAGCTGTGACGTGACGTGACTCTGGCTGGTCAGCTGTGACGTGACGTGACTCGCGATGATCAACTGTGGCTTGGCTTGACTCGTGACGATCAACTGTGGCTTGGCTTGACTCGTGACGATCAACTGGGGTTTGGCTTGACTCGTGACGATCAACTGTGGCTTGGCTTGACTCGTGACGATCAACTGTGGCTTGGCTTGACTCGTGACGATCAACTGTGGCTTGGCTTGACCTTTTGACATAGGCTGTGACTTGACTTGGTTCTTTAACATCAGTGGCAACTTGACTTGGCTTTTTAACATCAGCGGCGACTTGACTTGGCTCTTTAACATCAGCGGCAACTTGACTTGGCTCTTTAACATCAGCTGGGACTTGACTTGGCTCTGTAACATCAGCTGGGACTTGACTTGGCTCTTTAACATCAGCTGGGACTTGACTTGGCTCTTTAACATCAGCTGGGACTTGACCTGGCTCTTTAACATCAGCCGGGACTTGACTTGGCTCTTTAACATCAGCTGGGACTTGACTTGGCTCTTTAACATCAGCTGGGACTTGACCTGGCTCTTTAACATCAGCCGGGACTTGACTTGGCTCTTTAACATCAGCTGGGACTTGACTTGGTTTGTGATTGGCAGCGATGACGCTACGGGGTGTTGTCGTGGCCGCCATTTTGTGAGCGTGCTCTAGCGCGGCTGTGATCTCACAATTGGGTGCGGTGTCTCGTTCCTCCGCGACCCCCACAGTGAATGCTGAACCCACAGTCCACAGAGCATAATCCAGGAAATGACTTAGTGACAAACGAGGGCCATTTTGAATTATTTTTGCCTTTAACGGCTGGTTAAGGCAATCACAGAAAAAGTCTATTAATAAACAGTCCGGTAAATCTGAGCCATTAGCCAAAGCCAAATATTCCGTGATGTAACCCTCAAGTGATCGAGTTCCCTGCTTGAGGGCTAGTAACAGGATCGCTGTATCCATTAGGGCTGCAACAAACGATTATTTTGATAATCGATTAATCTAACGATTATTAGAACGATTAATCGACTAATCGTTGATTAGTCCCACTGATTAATCTGTAGACTTTGATCGATTATTCAGTTTTTGCAATTAGTTAGAATATTAAGTTATACATATTCTAACATAAATAAAGGTCACTTCAGCTTTAGAAAAGCATATTATGTAATTACAATTATTACACAATTAATTGGTAACACTTTACATTAAGGTTCATTAGTTAACATTAGTTAACATGACTGCTCTGTATTTTATGTATAATCATTTTCTATTCGTAACGGTTTTAAATTAATTTTTATATAATTTCCTTGTTTTTATTGTTGTGATTATTATTTTTTTTAATTCCTTGTTTTTATTGTTGTGATTATTATTTTTAATGTCTATTTAACTTCCTTTTATGTAAAGCACTTTTGTGTTTTTGAATTTTTTTTGTGTATGAAATGTGCTATATAAATAAACTTGCCTTGCCTAACATGAATTAATAATGAACAATACTTCTATAGCATTTGTTAATCTTAATGTTAATTTCAGCATTTACTAATGCATTATTAAAATCACAAGTTGTTTTTTTACATTGATAAATGCATTGTGAACATGAACAACTGTATTTTTATTAACCAACATTAACAAAGATTAATACTTAAATGTAATAAATGTATTGTTCATTCATGTTAATTAATACATTAACTAATGTTAACAAATGATACCTTATTGTAATGTTACCAATTCATTATAAAAATAGATGGCACACAAAATGAGATGACAGACAGAGACACTCTCTCACCATTTAATTAGCTTCATGAAAAAGTAACTGAATGACACATTCTGCCTAACATCTCCTTTTGTAAGTCATATAGATAAGAAACAAAATAAAGGTAAGTGATAAGATGCTTTGGATAAACTATTTTATTCACAACATAATGTCTTAAAATACCTTATAGGGTTATGATAATCAAAACAGCCCTGAGCTAGATCAAGCTTTGATCTCTGCAAACCAAACTGTCACTTTAATGAAATTATTATTTTTCCCACTAATAAAAATATTTTATCATTAGCTAGCTCACACTGGAGAGCTGCTTTATAACAGAAAATCAAGTTGTAATTCTAACTGAAAGCGACACTGACTTTCATGTTTTTCATGTTTAATACCGTAAAGCTGCTTCAATTAAGGCTATTGCATAAAGTACTATATAAATAAACATAATTTGACCGAACTCTACTGGAGTAATGTTACGTTACTGAACTGCAGAGCTCATGCAAACATCCACATCGTTGTAATCAGATGCATTTTTAACTGTTGCTTTCACACTGCTGTCAGTTTTTGTTGTTTATTTCGTTACTGAGAGGAAAGCGCACAATATATATTTACATATTCATCAAAACGCCGCTCAAGTGCTGTGAGTGTGTTCTTCTCTTGATCTGCAGCAGCATCCAGGAGGGCTGAACTAGAGTCTTGCGCTACAGCGCCACACTGGTCAAACCGCAGTATTGCAGGCTCTTACATTAGGTCATATGAGATCAAACGACTACTCGACAACAAAAATATTTGTCGACAATTTTTTATTGTCGACGTGGTCGATAATGTCGACTAATCGTTGCAGCCCTAGTATCCATACCTGACCAATGTTGGTTGGGAAAGCCGCTGGATCCTTGTTTGGCCGAGTATTCTGTTATGGGGTTGACGAGACGTGAGACGAGAGGATCCATTCGCAAAGCTTTATTATAAAACATGGTCATATTCAGGCAGGGTCAGTAAACAGGTATGGCAGGGGCAAAACACAGAGCAGTCCGTAGAGCAAGCGTGGGTCGACGATCAGCATACAATATCCAGAGGGCTAGGCAGAGAGAATAATCCAGGAGCACGGGCAGGAATCAGAACACGGGGAATCTAACTAGGAAACTTGGGAACGCTTGGTAAGTAGCTGGGCTAAACAATACTCGGCAGAGCGCAAGAGAAAGTCCAGAGTTTATATAGTGTGTGTGATTGGGTGATGGTGATGTGAGATTGTTAACAGGTGCAAGCGTGATCAGTGTGAACAGCTTTGTTGGTGCAGTGGATGATGGGAAATGCAGTCCTTGAGTGATCTGTAGCTGACTGTGTGGTGTGAAAGTCCATGTGATGGGTGAGTGACCTCTGGTGGTGAATAACCAGAAGTGCATGGCCAGGATTTGTGACAGTTACATCCACAAATGCCAGTTAAAACTGTACTGTGCCAAAAGGAAGCCCTATGTTAACAGTGTCCAGAAGTGCCGTCGACTTCTCTGGGCTCGGAGGCATCTGGGATGGACCATCACACAGTGGAAACGTGTACTGTGGTCAGATGAATCAGTATTTCAGGTATTTTTTGGGAGGAATGGACGCCGTGTGCTCCGGACAAAAGAAGAGAAGGATCATCCAGACTGTTACCAGCAACAAGTCCAAAAGCCAGGGTCTGTCATGGTATGGGGTTGTGTCAGTGCCCTTGGCAAAGGTAACTTGCACTTCTGTGATGGCACCATTAATGCTGAAAAGTACATAGAGATTTTGGAGCACAATATGCTGCCTTCAAGAAGACATCTTTTCCAGGGACGTCCATGCATATTTCAACAAGACAATGCAAAACCAAATTCTGCACACATTACAAAGTCCTGGCTGCGGAGGAAGAGGATACGGGTACTTGACTGGCCTGCCTGCAGTCCCGACCTGTCTCCAATAGAGAATGTGTGGCACATTTTGAAGCGCAAAATGCGACAGCGAAGACCCCGTACTGTTGCCCACCTTAAGACTTGTTTGCAGGAAGAATGGGACAAAATTACACCTGAAACACTTAATCACTTGGTGTCTTCAGTCCCTAAACGTCTTTTAAGTGTTGTGAAAAGGAATGGCAACATTACAAAGTGGTAAATGCTTTACTGTCCCAACTTTTTTTGGAATGTGTTGCAGGTCTGAATGACAGGAAAGGATGTATATTTACAAATGACATGAAGTTGACCAGACAAAACATGACATATTTTGTGTTCATATTGTCTGCAATGAAATACAAGTCAAAGTAAATTTAGAAATCACTACTTTCTTTTTTTATTTGCGTTTTCCATAATGTCCCAACTTTTTTCTGATTTGGGGTTGTAGAACCATGCATGTTTAATTAGGCCTATACTAAGCTTTAAAAAATGAAAGCCACTTAATGTAATTTTGTAATAATTTAAGTTCAAATGTCAACAATCTCAGAACTCTGGTGAACATTCTGCTAAGATCCTCTTAAAATTATGAACATTATTCCAATAATGTTAATAGAATGTTTGTTCAAAGTTATCTGGTCTTTAATAATGTTAGCACAAAATCATATTTATATATCATTCATGCAACTATTTCTTCTGAAACGCTTGAGCTGCAGTTCAGTTGCTGACAGTTCAATAGAAATCAGTTGAAAGCATCCAGTGTCTCATACCATTGAAGAAAATGTTCAGTTTATCAGGATATATTAATAAATATTTGAGAAATGATTGTTGTATCTGATTGTATTAGTCTATATAGAGTGATAATGTAAAAAGAGCAAATGGACACCAGTTGATTCATTGATAATGATTCAGTTGTGTGGTGTGTTTTGTTCACTACTCATGAATCAAGTCATACAATCAGAAAAATTACACATTGTTGAAGGCAACAAAACCCATTAATGCAGAAAAATGCTGTTATTGTATATAAGCACGCCTCATAAATCTACTACAGTAGTAGTACATTAGTCACTTGTGATCCAGCGGTTCAGTGCTTTATGTATTAGCATATATCCAATACTACATTTAGAATGTATTTTACACTTCAAGGGGTCCAACTATATTTTATAAACCCATTAAAATGTTTTTTTAAAGGCCATCAATTTAATAGTGAGTAATGCTGAAGCAGCACAGACGTTCCCAGATGAAAAAAAGTACACTACACTTCCACAATATACACGTGCATCTCGATAAATTAGAATGTCGTGGAAAAGTTCATTTATTTCAGTAATTCAACTCAAATTGTGAAACTCGTGTATTAAATAAATTCAATGCACACAGACTGAAGTAGTTTAAGTCTTTGGTTCTTTTAATTGTGATGATTTAGGCTCACATTTAACAAAAACCCACCAATTCACTTTCATTTCTTCACATTATGGTTGACATTGTTATTACAAAGCAACTTTAATTGCATTTCTATTTTGGACTGGGATGCTCAGTTGGGTGTGATAGTCAGGTCAGGTGTCTATGTATGGGTTTTTTATCTTTGCAAATCATTGAGCTGTTTTTACCATACTAACATGCACCATACTGCAAACTTTTTCTGTAGTACTTCATATTGATATTTCACCTGGATCAATCTCGACACAACATATTGCTACAACAGGGTGGCCAGCAATTTATCAGCTACCGAAATGTTCAGTAGCTATAAAAATAAAAAGACTTGAGAGCAGAGATTTTTTTCTTTGACAGGACAAAGCAACCAAAACTAATTCAAGGTCTGTTTGATTAGATGTGCACATATACACGGTGATTTAAAAATGCAGTAAGCTGATCATTTTAGAGAATGATGAGGGTAAAAATGTTTTCTCTGTTTTCAGGTATTCAACAGTGAACACAACATGGTGTCTTCAGCCTTTGTTACCAAATATCAGTTCTTGAGAGAAAAGACTGCAGAAGATGTGCTTAAAAACAAATTCATTAAAAGAAAGATAACCTTTGATTGGTGTTGAAGAAATAAATGAAATGTGTAGCAGGTTCAGTAAAGTAAGGAAACCGGTCACTTCATCACTAAAAATATGCCAACCGTTGTAGAGGTACGTCTGCCAAATTTAGTCACACTTTAATACTTACGTTTCATATATGTTTTTTTTTTCAATTTCTGTCACCTGATGCCCTTTAGAAATAAAAGTGGTTTAACATTTTCATGCTCTTTATTATGTGTGGAAAAAAGAGAAATAACTGACGTTTATTAATTTTGTTACATATTCACACTGTGAAGTCAAATTTTATAATATTTCATAAAAAATATAATTTGAACAAACATAATTCCCACTGTCTGACTTACTTTTTTTTTTTTTTATTTACAAGAAACCGTCTTTATACATGCTGAACACAAGAGTATTTGACCATGAGCTTCTGCATGAAGATAAAAGGTTTTAAAGGGGACCTAACGCACACCGTTTCACCCAATCTCATGTTAATCTTGAGTACCTATAGAGTAGTACTGCATCCTTCATATCTCCAAAAAGTCTTTAGTTTTATCATATTTATAAAAGAAAGATACAGATTTACGATTCTCTCCGAAAAAAGCCGAGCTCCTGGAGGCGTGCCGTGTGGGCGGAGCTAAAGAGTGACGGTGTGCCGTGTGGGCGGAGCTAAAGAGTGAAGGCATGTCGTGGGCGGAGCTAAAGAGTGAAGGCATGTCGTGGGCGGAGCTAAAGAGTGAAGGCATGTCGTGGGCGGAGCTAAAGAGTGAAGGCATGTCGTGGGCGGAGCTAAAGAGTGAAGGTATGTCGTGGGCGGAGCTAAAGAGTGACGAGCACTTGCTCCGATCGCCAACAAAACACAGTCATTTGATGCCGTTTCACTCACCGTCTGCAGTTCTGAATCATGACCGGGATCTTTTATAGCTGGGACCGCTCCATCTTTCAGTATTAAACGATGTGCAAATCCAGCGTCGAATTGGGCCTTGTTTATAAAACGTTCCTCAACAAAACACTTGAGAAACTCCATTGCTGCCCCAGAAAAACAAACTATATCCACTGTTCACGTAAAGCTGGGTTGTTTTGGGAAGCTGAACAAGGTTATCTTTCCCTCACAACCAAAAACACACTTCTTTAGAGACGTTCTTCCCGAGCGAGTCCCGTGCAGCGCTGCCGATTGAAGCGTGTTGATTGGCTGCTCTCGCTCCGGTCGATGCGTGCAGGGGCGTGTTCTTCCGGGAGAAATGCCCATATAAGGAGTTCCACCGTCATTTACGTCATAAAGAACAACGATCGAAAAAAACTCTCCGAAACTTGTACGAACCCGGAAGTGAGATTTTTGGCACAGAAATACTCTGTTATACGTCCAATTTTGTTTTTTTAAACTTTGTCCATGCTTAGCATGAGAATCCAACTCTTTAACAGTGTAAACAACTCTGAATGCATGAAACAGCATTGTACCCCCCCTTTAAGACACAAATCCAGCTGATAAACATGATCCAGTTATTGAAGTGATTTATGAAAACACAAAATCTCTAACATTACTGTATCTGTGATATAGATGAGATTCTGTGGTCTGAGCCAGACTACAGGCCTCTTACTGATTCACAATACATCTCATTTATATTCTTAGTACATTCAACAATTATCTGATGTAGAATATCTGTTTGTTCACATGCAGATATCTGTTTGATAATAGATGAGAGAAGCTGCTGTGATTGTCTCCGAATAGTACTGAACAACAGTCAGTGATGAAGAACAAGAGAATGAGCTGCTATCACATTGAGCAATATAACTGACTTTTTTTTTATAGCAAAACATATTATACAATGTCTAAAAAAGAGAGCAAATGCATCAATAACTTCATAAATGCATAATTAAATTAGGACTAGTATGTCTCGAATAGACTGATTTTCCTCCATCTATTTTTGTCATTGAGTATCTTTATGGTTAGCTGCTGTTGTCTTTATCATTTATTCACATTATGTCTCAAGCTTGAACTTTGACCTGCACTTGTTATCAGACCCTGAAGACATGAACATGTTAGTTTCCTTTGTAAAGTGAACGGCTCTTCCTGCAAACGTCTTCCTGTTTTCATTTTAACAACATGCAAATAAACATCTACATGATGGAATCTCAAAATACAGGTATGATATGCTCTCTTTGTGTTTGTTATATGAAACTTAATTGTGACGTGCAACATTAAATAATGACTTTAGTTCATTTATGAATGTAATAGCTGCATGAGCAGCAGTAACATCAGTTTCACTTTCATCTTCTGTCACAGAAATAAAGCACATCTGTGTAAAACAAAATATGTTCAGTGTTTAGAAGCAGAAACAGTGTCTCTTGTGAAGTGTTTTGGTTTATGTTCACTTGACTTGGAAAACATGCTGGGGCAGAAACATGCTTCATCTACTAGTTGAGATTCAAGCTACTGTAGTTAAATAAAATTGAACGACAAACAACAGGCACAAAAGCTTCAGAACAGTGATGGAGCTTCACATAGTCTGGACGAATGAACAGAGACTGTGTTACTGATTGAAAATCACTAACATCTCTTACAGGACGATGAAGAGAGACATCAAGCATCAGAGAAGATGATCAGCTGAAGACTGAAAGAAATAGATGGAGGAGAGAACAGAATATCAACATGTCAACCTCAGAGACCACAGGTAAACATCATAGTCACATCATCGTTTAAAATGATTGTAAAATAACATTTTCATTCAATTCTGTCCAAATTTAACGTTCTTGAAGCACTTGGTTACACTTTATTTTAAGGTGTCCTTGTTACAGTGTAATTATACATTTAAGTACGGAGTAATGTTCATAGATGCAAACTCCTCACCTTTCAGTGACAACTCACTTTTTTACTTTTTTGAGATCAAAATATGTCACCTATGAGATTTGCTAAAATCCAATGAGGATCTGGGGGGGGGGGGGTCTTACAAGGGTACTTGTGATCATACAAGGGTAAATAAAGAACTGGATGTTTTGCATAGTATTTTCTTTATTCTTTACTTCAAAGACTATGTCTAAAAAGCGTAATATTTGATGTATTTGAGGTCTGAGATGTGGGAACGGTGAAGAGAGAGAGAGAGAGAGGGCAAACATTTAGCATTTTAGGTCAGCATTGCTGTCTAATCAGCCAATATTGTCTGCATAGCACTTCATCTTTTATAACATGGGATTGTGACCCAATATATCCAATCTTGATTTTTGTAAAATGTTGCAACAAGATTTTTTTTTTGTGTGAAATTACAGTTTTGGACATGTAAGGTAATAAAACATATTTTAAAAAATACCTTAAAGTAACTACAAATGAGCATGTAAAACAAATATATTTTTTCCCCCTTACCTGTTTGCATCTCTGAATATTATTAAAACATGACAACTCTCTGAAGATTTTAGCATGGTGATGGATATGACAATTGGCGGAATAGATCTGCTACGCTGCTGCTGAATTGCTGCTGCTGTTGTTTATCGCTGTAGTTGTAGATTATTGCTGCTGCAAGTAAGTACAGGAACTTGCTACTGCCAATGCATACGGCGATACGGTGCTGCATTTAAGCATTTAAGACATACTGCTGCTGCACAAATAGCATATAATATAACCCATAGCAGATCTATACAGGTGGAGCTGGGGAAGGTGGAGAAGGGCTTCAGAGAAACACTGAAAGTGCGCTGCAGGAATCTCAAGTGAATACTTGCCAGCCGTATAAATGCAAGGCAGTAAGCTCATTGGCTGCATGTGCAGAATGAACCAATCAGCTTGTGCCAAGTCGTTTAACTCTCCGAATATCATCAGTTGCGTTAACAACACGTCAGCCTGCGCCATCTAGAGTTTCACGACTGAACTAAATATTTAACTACATGTACTAACTATATGGTTAGTATTAGGGTAACTTGCATGTAATTATGCATAATTTATTGTTATCATAACAGTAAGTACATGTAACATGTGTAACAAGGACACCATAAAATAAAGTCTTACCAAGCACATTATTTATGTTCAGAGCCAGTATACATCATATGTAAGGAAATCTTTAAAAATATATATTTTTGCATATTTGGTGAAAATTATTTTCATCTCATCAAACTTATGATGCAACTTCTTAGCATCTCAGACTTTCACTTAGACTAGTTTTGCTGTTTTAATAATTTGTTCAAATATGTTTTCTGTTGGGTGATGAAGATCAAATATAATCTTAGACTTTTGTTTCTTGCAGTGATTGTCGTCCACAATCCTCCTCGCAGGAGAAGACGGAGCAAAGAACATCCTCCTATGAGTAAGTCTTTATCTACATATATAAATGAAGTTATGTGTGGAAAATATAAACAATTTATCCGCATCAAAACACAAGTAATTAAATGTATCTTCTACAGGTGGATTCTGGTTATTTTGATCTGTGATGTTATGATGCTAGGATCTTGATCTTAATCCAACATGTTACATATCACATTTGTTACTGTATGATGTGAGGATTGTGATTTGACTCTTTACAGTGAGGATTGTTCTTCTGGGGAAGAACGTGTCAGAAAACAGTCTGGTGGGAAACTTCATCTTAGGACGAGCAGCGTTTGACAGTGAAGCTCCTCCAGATGTTGTAGAGCGAGTCGGAGGAAGACTGAAGGACAGACACGTGATCATCATCAACAGTCCTCAGCTGCTCCAGACGAACATCTCAGATCATCAGATCACACAGACAGTGAGAGAGTGTGTGAATCTGTCTGATCCAGGACCTCATGTGATCGTTCTGCTCCTCAAACATGATCAGTGTTCAGCAGAAGATCAGGAGCGTGTGGAGAAGGTGCTGCGCTCTTTCTCTGAGAGCGTTTATCAACACACCATGGTGCTCACAACACAAGAGCCCACAGAAACCAGTGACATCCTACAGAACATCATTCAGAAATGTGCAAACAGACACTTCAGTCTTCAGAGGAGCAGCTCTCCTGATGATCTTCTGCAGACGCTTGAGCACACTGTGAAGATGAATGATGGACGGAGCCTGGATTGTGCTGAAGGTTCACAGTATTTCTCAATGGATGATATTGTGTGATTATATTTGATGCTTATATTGGTACATGAACATGTTTTCATTTTCTTCTGTTCTCAGTTTCAGAGGGTGTGAAGCTGAATCTGGTTGTGTGCGGGAGTGATGGCTCATTAAAATCCTCCGTATCAGAGCTGATCCTGCAGCAGACAGACGTGGAGCTTCATGGATGTCAGATCAGTGTAATAGAGCTTCCAGCTCTGATTGGTCTCTCAGAGGAGGAAGTGATGCGTCAGACTCTCCGCTGTGTGTCTCTCTGTCGTCCTGGAGTTCATGTTTTCATCCTCATTATTCCCGATGGTCCATTAACTGATGAAGACAAAGCAGAAATAGAGGAGATCCAGAGGATTTTCAGCTCAAGAATCAACAAACACATCATGATCCTCATAAAGCAGGATTCAGAGCATCAGACAGCAGAACTAAATGAAGAAACACAGTCTGTCATTCAGAGTTTTGGAGGACGACATCATTTCATTGGCCCTAATACACAAGTGTCCACATTAATGGAGAACATCGAGCAGATGCTGGAAGAAAACAGAGGAGAGTTTTTCTCCACAGAGATGTTTCTGGAGGCACAGATGGATGAACTGCTGAAATTTGAAGAGATGAAGAAGAAGATTCAATCACTAGAGACACCTTTACTGTCACAAGGTAATGAGCAGAAAATCAGTTTGGGTCTTAAACTACAGAGCATGTTTTGAAATTGAATAAATTTTTGCTACAGTAGAGTTTGATTCTATATTAGAGTTTTATACATTTGCATTTTAAACAGAAGAACTGCAAAATTCAACATTCTAAATTTCAAAAATTCAAAATTCAATTAAAAAATTCCAACATATTCTGATTTTACAAAAATAAGGTTAAAGGTCAAGTTTATTTTGGCCAATCACTGAACTACTACAATGCTCTGGAGCAGTGAAGCTGGCAGTTTTACTGTAATTTTACAATCTGAATCATTTGTTTTTTTAAATAAATTATGAAATATGCTACAAAATAATTCAGCTTCAAAAATGTAAATCTCTGTATTGTTTCCTGATCCATATTAAACATGCAGCTCATAGTGAAACACATTTCTTGTACTGCATATTTTCTCTAAAATATTTGCACTAAAATGCTAATTTTTAAACTGTGCAGATAATGTGAATTTGAAAATCTTACTTCCTCACAATACATCTCCTGGCACACAAAACTACATAAATCAGGGGTGTCCAAACTCGGTCTTGGAGAGCCAGTGTCCTGCAGAGTTTAGCTCTAACCCTAATTAAAACAAACCTGAAGCTAATCAAGCTCTTACTAGGCATACTAGAAACTTCCAGGCAGGTGTGTTGTGGCAAGTTGGAGCTAAACTCTGCAGGACACCGGCCCTCCATGACCAAGTTTGGACACCCCTGACATAAATACTAAACAAGCAGATAGCAGACCTCTTTAACGTTACAGAATCAACTTTTGGGGGAAAAACTTTAGGGTGTAAAACTGATGCATCTCCTCTCTTACAGGTTCAACAGAGAGAGAAGATGATCTGAGGATTGTGCTGCTGGGAAAAACTGGAGTCGGCAAAAGTGCAACTGGAAACACCATCTTAGCAAGAGAAGCATTTTTATCAGACTTTTCTCAAACATCTATTACTAAGGTGTGTCATAGAGAGACAGCTGAGATCAGCGGCAGACGCATTACTGTGATCGACACTCCAGGACTGTTTGATACTGATCTGACCAATGAGGTGATCCAGAGAGAAATCAGACACTGCATCTCCATGATTCTGCCTGGACCACATGTGTTTCTCTTACTGATTCCACTGGGACGATTCACTGAAGAAGAACAAAGAGCAGTGAAGATCATCCAAGAGACGTTTGGAGAAAACTCTTTAAAGTACACCATGGTGCTCTTCACCAGAGGAGATGATCTAAAGAGGAAAACAATTGAGCAGTTTCTGGAGAAACCTGGATCTGCTCTGAATCAGCTGATTGAAGCGTGTGGAAACAGATATCATGTGTTCAATAATAATGAGACTGGAGACCGAACACAGGTGACTGATCTACTGCAGAAGATAGACAACATGGTGAAAGAGAACGAAGGGAGTTACTACTCATGTAAAATGTTCAGAGAGATGGAGAGAGAAATACAAGAACAACAGATGAACATACTGATGGACAGGGTCAGAGAAAGAGAAGAAGAAATGAAGAAACTAGAAGAAGAGAAAGAGAGAATGAAGATGATGATGGAGGAAGATCATGACAAAGAGAGAAAGAGAAGAGAAGAAGAATTTATTGAGAGAGAAGAACGATATAAAACAGACATTAAAGAAAAAGAGGAACAAGAGAGAAAGATACGAGAGGATATGACGAGAGAACAAAAGGAATGGGAGAAACAGAGACTAGAGGAAAAGACGAGAAGAAAAGAGGAGGAGGAGAAAAGAAGAGAGAAAGAACAGAGAGATTGGGCTGAATTTAATGAGAGACTGAAACAAGAGAGAGAGAGAATGGAAAGAGAGAAAGAAGATCTTCAATCTAAACATGAAGAGAGAATAATGAAGATTATAGAGGAAGAAAGACTAAATTCTGAAAAAGAGAAAATAAGAAAAGAAAAAGAATTCAGTGAGAGAGAAGAACAATATAAAAGAGAAATGATAGAAAGGGAGATTCAGATGAAAGATGAGATGAAGAGAGAACGAGAGGAATGGGAGAAACAGAAAGAAGAGGAAAAGATGAGAATAGAAGAAGAATATAATGATAAAGAAGAACAATATAAAACACAAATACAAGAGAAAGAGAGAGAGATGAAGAGAGAACGAGAGGAATGGGAGAAACAGAGACTAGAAGAAAAGACGAGAAGAGAAGAAGAGGATGAAAAAAGAAGAGAGAAAGAACAAAGAGATTGGGCTGAATTTAATCAGAGACTGAAACAAGAGAGAGAGAGAATGGAAAAAGAGAAAGAAGATCTTCAATCTAAACATGAAGCAGAAGAAAACAAGATGAAGATCATGATGGAGAAACTGAACAGAGAAAGAGAAGAACTGATAAATAAACATGAAGAAGAGAAAGAGAGAATGAAGATGATGATGGAGGAAGAACGACAGAATCAGGACAAAGAGAGGAAGAGAAGAGAAGAGGAACTCAGAGAGAGAGAAGAACGATATAAAAGAGAAATGAAGGAACAGGAGCAGATGAGAGATGAGATGAAAAAAGAACGAGGGATGTTTAAAGATGAAATGAGGCAAGAAATGGAGACTGCAAAGAAAGAAAAAGAAAATCTACAGATAGAAATAGACAGACTGATGAACAGAATAGAGAATGAAAGACAGAATCATGACAGAGAGAGAAAGAAAAGAGAAGAAGAGTTTAATGAGAGAGAAGAGAGATATAAAACACTACTGAAAGAGAAAGAAGAGAGCGAGGGAAAGATGCGTGAAGAGATGAAGAGAGAACGAGAGGAATGCGAGAAACAGAGACTAGAGGAAAAGAAGAGAAGAGAAGAGGAGGATGAGAAAAGAAGAGAGAGAGAACAGAAAGATTGGGCTGAATTTAATGAGAGACTGAAACAAGAGAGAGAGAGAATGGAAAGAGAGAAAGAAGATCTTCAATCTAAACATGAAGAGAGAATAATGAAGATTATAGAGGAAGAAAGACTAAATTATGAAAAAGAGAAAATGAGAAAAGAAAAAGAATTCAGTGAGAGAGAAGAACAATATAAAAGAGAAATGACAGAAAAGGAGATTCAGATGAAAGATGAGATGAAGAGAGAACGAGAGGAATGGGAGAAACAGAAAGAAGAGGAAAAACAAAGAAGAGAAGAAGAGGAGAAAAGTAGAGAGAGAGAAAAACAGATTTGTGATGAACAGATTCAGAGACTGAAGAGTGAAATGGAGGGAATAATCAGAGAGAAAGAGAATAGAAAGAGAGAGAGGAGAACAACTAGAGGATTCAGAGAAGAGACTGAAAGAAGAAAGAAAGATGAGAGAAGATCAACAGAAGACTCTTGAAGAGAAACTGAGACTCCTTGAAGAACAGCATGAGGATGAACTGATGAGAAGACGAGTGGAGTGGAGAGAGGAATATGAACGAGAGAAAGAGATGAAGATCTGCTCTGAAACTGATCATTCACTGCAGGTGAGAAACATGAAGAGAAGATATTAATGTTCATTTATGACATTTTCTCTTTATTATATTAAAGATTATATTCATATTCAATTATTGCATTCATAAATTAAGATAATTATTCATGATTAATTTATTTTAAAATGTAAGAAAGATCGGATGACATGACAAGTCTGTTTAAATCTGTATTGACACTGAATAACAGAAATAAATTATTGCTTGTAAAGATAATAATAATAATTGTACTAATGATTTAACTTATTATATTATTGTGTTTTTTAACAGAGAGAAAACAAGGACATTGAATCAGCAGAAGTCAGAGCAGAAAAAATACAGAATATATTTGACAGACTTCATCTTGAAGGCAGGCGCCACAATAAACTGAGAGCTGCAGATGTTCTTCAGATAACTGAACATTCATTACAGTCTCATGAGTCTTGTGCTGAAGAAGAGCTGATTCAGACTTTCCTACAGAAACTACTGATGATGGACTACAGAGCAAGATACATTCGTGTTAGGGAATCCAAAAGACACAATCTCATACAGCAAAGAGAATATCACTCATCTAAAGATAAGGGTGATATTTACAATGAACTTTTCTTCTCTAATGAAGAAACCAGTCAGTCTGATCGCATTCACCCGATGGATGTCCAGATGGCTGTGTTTCATTGTGCTGATGGTCTCCTGAAGCAGCTGATGGTCACTAAACTGTCCCAGTGTCAGTACGCTCTGCCTCTGCTTGTTCCTGATCCATTCACACAACAGATTGATTTTCCTCTCTGGACATTCAGACAAATCACCAAGAGCTGGACGATCAGAAACACCAACAATGAGTTCATCAGACAAACCCGGCCGATCTACAGAGAACAAACTCCAATGGTGTTTTTCTTTAGGTTTGGCTCTGTGTCTTCCTCCAAGTCTCATCTGATGAACAGTGTGATCAATGAGAAACACAACACGTTCTTCCACAGATACTGTCCAGGCAGCAGCAGCAGCAGAACCAGAGAACTGATGGATGGAGTGGTGGAGATCGCCTGGTTCTGTCCGTCTGGAACAAATCATGATAAATTCACTGAGTGTGTAGCGTTCTGTAATCTGCACGGTGATGCAGGAGATCATGAGAAACAGCTGCAGATCCTCACTGACATGAGCTCAGTCAATGTTGTTCTTCTGCCACGACTGGACAGGAATGACAGAAATGCAGAAAAGATCCAAAAACTGTACAAGGACAGAAAGCCACTCATTTGTCTTTTTACTGAGGATGAATCTACTGTAACTAAGTCAAAGAAAGGGAAATTAAAAATTGGTTTGAAAGGCAGAAATCAGTCAGATGTATCTGAAGAACTCAGAAGAGCTATAAATGATTGTCTCTCAGAATCATCTCACACTTTCAGACTTGAAGATGTGTCCAATCACTCAGATATCAGAGTAGATGAGGAAGATGATGATGACTGCAGGAGAGGAAGAGCAGCAGCACAGCAGATGATGAGTTTACTGGAGAAGAAAGATCTGACAGAAATCAAAGAATCATTTCTGCCTCATCAGGGGAAACTGTGGCATCAGTGGAGTCAGAAGAACAGAGAACTACATCGACCTCGAGGAGATGAGATAGAAATGGACATCAGTAGAAAACACTCAGAGATGAAGAAAATCCGTCAACAGCAGCATGAATCAGACATCAGTAACTTCATGAAGCTCTTTATTAAAGAAATGAACTCAGATGCTGCCACAAAGATATTTTTTCTCAAATGGCTCAGGATCCTCCTGGATGAACATACATCAGCTGATCTTTCTGCTCTACATCTCAAATATGATAAAAAGTGGTTAACAGTCTTAAAACTGAAAGAGAAACATGGTAAATCTGAACAACTCAGAGCTGAACAAACTGAACTTGAGAGAATATCTGAGGATCTTCAAGCTGCAGTCTTTGGTGTGGAGCACATCATGAGGGAGATCGGTCAGATCTATGAATCATGTTCATCTGTGAAGAAGTACAAGAAAGACCTGCAGGTTCACTTCTCTTCTCTCCCGAGTCTCGCAGCAGAGATGATGATCTGTGGATCTCCACTGGAGCTGATGGATGGAGATGCTGCTCATGTTCCTGTGATCTGGATCTCTGCTGTTCTAGATCAACTCATCCAGAAACTGGGAGACCAGAGAGTCTTTGTGCTGTCAGTGTTAGGGATCCAGAGCTCTGGGAAATCCACCATGCTGAACACCATGTTTGGACTCCAGTTTGCTGTCAGCGCTTGCAGAACAACCAGAGGAGCTTTCATGCAGCTGATCAGAGTCTCAGACGAGATGAAAACACAGATGAACTTTGACTATATTCTGGTTGTTGATACTAAGGTTCTTCGAGCTCCAGAACTGGCTGGAAGATCAACAATACATCATAACAATGAATTCTCCACATTTGTTGTTGGTCTTGCAGATCTGACGCTGATCAACATCTTTGGAGAAAAACCTGCTGAGATGGAGGACATTCTTCAGATTGTTGTTCAGGCCTTCATGAGGATGAAGAAGGTCAGACTGAATCCCAGCTGTGTGTTTGTGCATCAGAACGTCTCAGACGTCACAGCTGGAGAGAAAAACATGGAGAGAAGGAGCCGACTGCAGGAGACACTGGATGAGATGACTAAACTCGCTGCTGAAGAAGAAGTCTGTGATGCAGAATGTTTCAGTGATATCATTAGATTTGATGTTCAGAAAGATGTGAAGTATATTCCTCAGCTCTGGGAGGGAAGCCCACCAATGGCTCCAACAAACCCAAACTACTGTGAGAATATTCATGAACTGAAGAAAACTATTATATCTCATGCCTCAAAATCAAATGGAATGATGCTGAAAGACTTCAAAGATCGTATTAAAGATCTCTGGGAGGCTTTACTGAATGAACGATTTGTCTTCAGCTTCAGAAACTCTCTGAAGATTTCAGCTTACAGGAAACTGGAGACAAAATACAGGAAGTGGTCCTGGAGTCTTCGGAGTGCCATGATAGAAACTGAGAACAAACTACACAACAGAATAGAAAATGGAGAAATTCATGAGATTGATGAAACTGATCTTCAAAGAGAACTGAAGAAGACAAGTGAAGAAGTGAAAAAATCAATGTCTGAATTCTTTGAGAAAGACCGAGATAAAGAAATACTGATTCAGTGGAAAACATCGTTTGAAATCAAAATCAAAGAGCTTCAGGAAAACACTGTGAGAGAAACAAAGAGGAGATTAAATGAGGTTCTTCAGCAGCGAGACCTGAAGAAAGAGATTGATGCTCAGAGGACACATCATGAAAACACTCTCTATGAAAAGAGCAAAGAACTTGCCTTAAAACTCAAATACAAAACAAATGATGAAGAAACACTGAAGAAAGAGTTTGATTTGTTCTGGGAACAGATTGTGAAGAAGATCATCATCATCAGAGACACTCCTGCAATAAGAGACATTGACATGATGAGAGATGTGAGAGAGATCATTAGTGACGTCTATGAAAGTGTTCCTGTAGATCACTGGAGGGAGAGCAGGGATATTTTCACTGTGCTGGATTATTCTGATTATGTAAAACTAAAGAAACCCAGCAGAATTGCAGGAGATTTTACAAATGCCATCAGATCAGCTAAAGAGAAGTTGGGTTATATTCTATTCGAAGAGGATGAAGAACAAATAAGATCATTGGTCTCAGATGTTGTTCAGCAGATAGACAGAATGATTCAGTCATTTAACATCTCAAAGATGGGCTACAACATCAGCTGCATTCAACAACTCACAGATTACATCAGAGCAAGAGTAACAGAACATCAAAAACGAGTGAAATATGTGTTTAAGAATGAATTCTTCATGGATTTGGTTCTGTCCATCTGTAAGAGAGCAAACAAGATGATCACTGACCAACACAGACTGTTCAGAGAAGCCAATGATCCTGTAATATATATTAAGAAGATGAGAGAAGAGTACTATAGTATTTTCCAGAAATACTGTCATTGATCTGCATCAGCTGTTATTTTTGGTGAGATCATCTGTCAGAAACTGAAAGAGCCCATTGAGCAGAGCGTCTACAAGAAGACTGCCAGAGATCTGACAGATGAAATCAGATATAACTGTACATCACTGAATGAAAACAGATCAAATCTGGAGAAACACATCCTGAAGACACTGGCAGAAGAGGAGGATTTTAACAAATACATGAACTATATTCGTAAACCCAGAGATCACTATAAGAGATTCATCAGAGATGAAGTCAGTCGGTACATCACTGATCAGTTCAGTCTCAGTGTTTTACTCAAGATGAAGGAGAACATTAAACTCCTGCAGCAGAAGATCATGAGAGCAGCTCATCAATCTACTGAACATGTTCAAGTGAACAGAGGAGATGCTGGTTTGTGGTTGAAGAGTTTCTCACAGCAGATCTCAGATGAGCTGATCTTCTCTGAAAAACACCTCAGTGGAGTCAAACATGATGATGTTGATGATTTCTACCTTCTTGAAGAAGTGATAAGACGAGAACTTCCAGCTGTAATGTCTGAGATCAGCAGCAGATTCAAAACAAAGTCATTTGATGAAAAACTAGACCTCAGGTTCAGACCGGATGAGCTTCTGATTGATCACTTCTGTCAGTGCTGTTGGGTTCAGTGTCCGTTCTGTGGAGCCGTCTGCATCAACATCATAGAAAACCATCCTGGAGATCACAGTGTTGCTTTCCACAGAGTGACTGGAATTGATGGATGGCATTACATAAAAACTGTGAATCTCTGTGCTGATATTTGCACAAATAAAGTGGCAAGTGATAAAACATTTTGTGTATCAGATGAGTCATTTCCATATAAAGAATACAGAAGAGCAGGAAGAGTTTATGCAGACTGGAGCATCACCCCTGATCTCTCTGAACTGCCCTACTGGAAGTGGTTTGTGTGCAGATTCCAGAGAGATCTGGAAAATTGCTACAGTAAAACATTTGAGGGGAGGGGAAAGATACCAGATGAATGGAGAAGATACTCAAAACAGGACGCTATTGAGAGTTTAGATAAATTCATGTAATTGAGCAGATGAAGACTGAGACTCTTGTGTCTCCTCTCAGATTCAGACTCATCTACAGCTCAAGAAGATCAGATCTCATCAAATACAGACGAGGATCCAAGACAAGATTCAGTTCCACACGCTAATATCAAAGAAATTATGAAATTATCAAAGCAACATCTTGTAAACATGAATGATTGACAAAGCTAAGAATGCTTGCTGTATATTACAATTTAAACAGCTTGATCTCTATGATAAACCAAAAACGATAAAGATGTTAATAACTGATGATATATGATGTGTAAAAATGTGTAAAAAAAAACAAATCCAATAAAAAATACTTACTACAAATAAAGTAACATCTCTGTGAGGACAATACATTTATATTAAAAAAAAACTTGTCCTGTGGCATTTTACAGTGATTTAATTTTATGTGAAATTTTGACCATAGGAATTAAGGGCCAGATTTACTAACAGCTTGCACCAAATTTAACGCCCAAAAAAGCATGTCTTCAACTATTTTGCCCCTGTGTCGTAAGTACATCACCTGCACCTGATGAGCATCAGCTCTGCTTATTTGCGACTATGTTAATTTGCGCTGCGCTTGGTATTATTGCGTTGATCGATATGTAAATGAGATGTTGCATCTGTGTAATTTAATTTGCATGTTATCAGTAAATCACCAGCAGAAATATCCACACCCATCGGTGCTGTTTTGGAATTGCGCTCTCGCGCTAATTTGCCCTGTTTTGTAAATCTGGCCCTAAATTGTTAAAAACACTATTAGTGTTTAGATTGTATTCACTCTATGCATTAGCCTAGATAGATAGATAGTGTGTGCATCAAGCACAATGTGTGCATCATTTCTGTTTCATGTCTTTCTAAAGACTCTATCAGCAGCAGATTCAGATCTCAGATTCATGTGTTTGATTGGAAGAATTAGATAATTGAATGTGAATGAACATTACTTTTATGTCAAATATTTGTTGAATTCTAAAGTAAAATGCAGTAAAAAAAAGTTTCCCTAAGTTTCAACTAAATTGAAAGTAATTAAAACTAAGTCAGATTTTGCTACCTCCCATTAAAACAGTAGGTAGTAGCCTACAATTCGATAAAGAAAATGCTACCTGTCAAATTATGGTTTATTAACGTCTACACCTACCCCAACACTAAACCTACCCCTTACAGTAATGCAAATACAGTAATTATGTGTTATTCGTGGTTGTGGCTAGAAAGGATACAGCTACAGCCAGAAATCAACAATAAATTAATTTTATTAATTAGATTGTGTTTTAATAATATCTACACCTACCCCAACCCTAAACCTACAGTAATGCAAATACAGTAATTATCGTTGTTCAGTGTGACAAAAATGATGCAATATTGATGTGCGCATGCGCAGTAAACCCTGGTAAGAAAATCTGACGAGTAGAATAAAATCAGTCAGGACACATGTTTTTCCATAATTGATAAATAGTCAAAGTCTGGTCGACATGTTGATATTTCACCACTAGATGTCAGTGAAGCTGCACTGAAGTGATTTCACCTGAGCAGGTGAAGGATTTCTGTTGCACACATTTATTAATTCATGTTTAATTATTGAAGTGAATATCAGTGATGTGGTGTTTGTGAGCTGGTCAGTGCTGTCTCTTCTGCTCTGCAGGATCTGCTCAGGGATGCTGATGGACATTATGTATTCACTGCTCAGGTATCTGTAACAAATCATGACAGAATGAAAGATTGCTTAAACGCCATCAGACAGTGGGTATAAAATATAAAATAATAAAAACATAAGTGTATAGAAATAACATTTTCAGAACTTAAATTATAATGTTAGCAAACTGTATTTGTGGATGTAAGAACTTGTGTGCTCGTTATGATTAATAGTGATATTATGATAATATATAAAATAATGCTAATAAGGTTGATGATTTACAGTTTTTCTCGATTGCTTAAACACATTTCTTGAAATTATGCCTCTTTTTTTGCGAAACTCTAAACACGAATCCATAACTTCTAACTCTATTCCCCAAACTTCCTATATTCAGGTCAAACTGAAGCTCTCCAAAAAAACAAAAAACAAACTTTGCTCTCAGACATGACACACAAACAGTCAAAAACACACACACTGCAACACAGTCTTACACACTGATGAGATCAATTCAAAGCAATACTACAAAAACCGATAATAAGTGTTGCTTGTGGTACTCCCCAAATGTTTTATTCCTCAATTTAACGTACTGTAGAGTACAGTACAATACAGCAAACAACAACAAAAATTATTATTCTTCCCCAGCATCCGTCTTTGGTCTGGGACAGGCCAGAAAACCTCTTCAACATCACAGCTATACTTGCCCTGGTCAGACAGCGGGGGTAAAATGATCTTGCATGCCTGATACTTGGTAATGTTGTGAATATAACACTGCGCTCTGTTAGTATCACCTGATGTGAACTATGACAACAGTTTGGATGACAGCTACTGTACTGAAATGCAGAAGGCTGCACTTCTTATGTATGTCATATACACATTTCAAAAGTACAAATGTACACATTACTGTATGTGGGATATTGATTGAAAGAGACTGGATATGATTCACAGTTACACTTTTACTAGTGGTCTGACCAAAATAAATAAATAAGTGAAAACACACATTACAACGTCATTGTGAAATAGAAAAGAAAAATAAACATGTGCACAAATGAGAAAGTCCACTGTCAGAATTTGTAACTTTTTCTATATATGTTTTACAATTGAAGGTTCATGAGATGCACCTTACAGAGAACTGGTTTGTCATTGGTTGATATATATTCTCTTCATTACTGAAAGTCGTGATTCACTTGAACAATTCATGCCAAATTTATTACAGTTTTTTTGGATTGCTTACACACTAAAATTAAAAGTAGCACACTATTAGCAAAACCTTACACTCAAGAAGCAAAACATCAGCCCATATTTGCACAACTATAAGCACATTGTCAACCTCACACTTGTTGCAAAACTCTACACACAGTGATTTGCAAAACACTAAACACACTTAACATGCATTACACACAAAAATCTATCATGAAGTCACTTCCTTGCAATACCAAAGCACTGGCTGTCAAATTACCGCACCGTCCAACCAATTGGTTCAACACAGACATCAGGTGTGCAAACACTTGTTTGCTTAATTGTAGACACACCAATCAGGTGTATAAGCACTATAAAAAGCAGCAGGTGAGTTCATCGGTCTTCAAGCACAATGGAAAGTGTCAGAGAAAGAGTAAGACGAGGAGGAGAACGAGGAGAACGAGGAGGAGGACGAGGAGGAGGACAAGGAGGAGGAGGAGGAAGGGGAGGAAGAGGAATCAACAGAGGAAGAGGAAGAGATGGAGGCCATGCTGGAGGTAGAGGTAGAGGTAGAGGAAGAGGAAGAGGAAGAGGAAGACAAGAAGGTGCTCAAAGAGGACCGAATCTGACAAATGAGATCCGCGCAACACTGGTTGACCACGTTGTCAACCACGGCCTGACGCTGAGGGAGGCTGGACTGCGAGTACAGCCAAATCTAAGCCGATACACAGTGACAAGTGTGATAAGAACATTTCGACTGGAAAACAGGTATTGTAAAAGTATCATCATATCAAAAACATCTGCACGGTTTCAGTAACTGCTTACAGTACTGTATTCTATGCACTATCAGCACTTCTGTTACCTTTTCCTGTGAAATTACTGTACTATTGTATACTGTTTTTTTTTTTTCTACATAGGATTGAGGGTCAGGAACGACAAGGGGAAGGCCTCCTATGTTCACAGAACAGCAAGAGAGGGAGATAGTAAACATGGTTTTGGCCAACAATGCTATAACACTCAATCAGCTCCAAGCTAACATTGTCAATAACCATGCCAGTTTCAACGATATCCATCAGGTCTCAACATCAACACTGGCACGCATCCTAAAAAAAAAACATATTCAAATGAAGCAAATTTATCGAGTGCCTTTCGAGCGCAATTCTGAAAGGGTGAAACGACTGCGGCATGATTATGCAGAGGTATGTATTCACTTTAGCAGTGTGATCTTGCATACTGTCTCATAATCTTTTACTGTACTGTAATATGTATACTAGATCTACACTGAACTACACAATTTTGCCTGACACTGTTCTTCAGGGAGTTTTACGAATGGATGGAGAGGAGATCCAGCATGAGTTCATTTACGTAGATGAGGCTGGGTTCAACCTGACGAGAACATGAAGGAGGGGAAGAAACATCATTGGCCACAGGGCTATAGTCAATGTCCCAGGGCAACGTGGGGGTAATATAACACTCTGTGCAGCCATTACACAGAATGGGGCCCTCCACCGCCATGCCCATATGGGCCCTTACAACACAGCACTCATACTTACATTCTTGGACCAATTGCACAACATAACAGCAGCAAATCAAATCGATCATATGCAATACATTGTTGTCTGGGACAATGTGTCTTTCCACCGCTCTGCTCTGGTTCAGAACTGGTTTCAGCAACATCCACATTTCACCGTCCTATATCTTCCACCATACTCTCCATTCCTCAACCCTATAGAAGAGTTTTTCTCGGCATGGCGGTGGAAGGTATATGATCTCCGTCTCCAGGCTGAGGTACCCCTCATCCAAGCCACGGAGGAGGCCTGTGACCAGATGGAGGTAGCAGCAATGCAAGGATGGATTCGTCCTTCAAGACGTTTCTTTCCAAGGTGTCTTGCTAATGACAACATTGCCTGCGATGTTGATGAAATTCTCTGGCCAGATCCAGCTAGACGAAGAGACAATGTCTATTTTTTTTTTTTTTTTTTTTACAGTAAACTTACAGTACAATACGTAAAGTGACATTTTGTTACAGTATTATGAATCTCCATGTCAACATTTTGGGCGTGTTGAGAAATAAATGAGTTTCTTCAGTCTGCAACATTGGTCTTGTGTAGTGGTTGGTGGATTTACATTATATTTGTACTTTGTTGATGGTAGCCTACTCTAATCATAGGGAAGTAGAAGTGCTAAAAGTGTTTTAGGTTTATCACAGCAGAGTGTAACTCGTGCAAACAGAGTATAGTAAATGTGAAACGTGTGTTTCATATGGTAACAAAGTGTGGTTTTTAAACAGAAGTGTATAGTTTTTACAAGAGTGTTTAATTATGCAAAGGATCTGTAGTATTTTGTTAATTGGGTGTGTGGTTGTGCTAATTGTGTGTAGTGTTTTGAAAACACGGGCCCTGTTTTGAAAATCGTGCTTAAGCAATCCAAAAAAACTGTAAAAGTCTAATAGAAATGTGTAGAAAATATGCTTGACAGTTTATGACAACTAGATCAACCGTTTTGCATCTAATGACTTATACGATGAACTAATGACTTGAGGTTTTGAGGGGTGAGACTATAGCACAGAGAACTATATAATACATTTTGAGCAACATGACAATAGTAACTGATACTGTAATATAGGAAACCGCAGACAAATGTACATAATCAGTCGCATGAATGTACCAAAGCAATCGCAACTTATTCAAAAGAATGAGAAATTTATTATGATGTGCACAAGTGACGAGATGATGTGAAGGTTGAACAAGTAGTTTGTAGACTGATTCGAGAAATGCACCAAAGCCATTGAGAGAAACTGTAAGCTGACTTTAGCCCTTTTATCTCCATCGAAGCTTCTGATTGGTGTGTGATACATTTCAACTCCTCGTGTTTCCACTTGTGTGCTAATTGAGCTCAAACTGTGCAGACTTGAGTGAACAATATTGAATGCTATGCTTTCTAAATGATCACATGGTGTAAACACTGAGAAATGTAGGATTTGTGTAGAGTTTTGCTCTGACTCATGTGTTAAAGCAGGGGAATAGTGTTTATAGTTTTGGGAAATGGGTGTGCTTTTTGAAAAATGGCGTTATGGTTTTGAAATTTTAGTTCAAAAGCCTGGTTATAGTGTTTTAGCAATCGAGAAAAACTGTAACATGTTAATTTACTGACACATTTAAATTAGCCACACCCACAGGAAGATTAATTGCATGAATGAAAGGGACTTTACTAAACTTTTTAAACTTGTTCTTTTAGCCTGGAGCACAAAAGTTAATTTAAATGTTTATCAATAAAAATGATTAAATGTAGGCCTATAAACTAAATACAGATTTCTATAAGTGATCTCTTTCTCTATCTGTCTACACTACAGTCAGTAAGATGATTTCATGTTTTTGAATGAAGTCTTTTCTGCTTCTGATTTATGTTCAAATATATAGTAAAAATTGTTAAATATTATTATAATCC
>CM041793.1:89279813-89289813 GCA_023376895.1 Aspiorhynchus laticeps | reverse complement strand
GCGTGGTGCTGACGCGCCGTCATAGTTACAACAACCAATCACATACTTCTCTGGTGTTGCATGAACGGGATTGGGTATTTGCATGAGGCGATCTGATTGGCTGATGCCTCCGTTGGCGCTTGTAAAGTTGCGCCCCGTGTGAATGTAGCGTGAGCCAGAGCACGCGCACACACACGTCACACACCGGATGCGTGTGCACACTCAGATCACTTGGACATGGTTGTGTACAAGAGGTAAAAAACTGTTCGTTTTCTCACACAAACCGCTCGTTTCTTGTCTTAGGCCATCAATGTGTAGTTACGATGGGGAATTGTTTAATTTGGATTTCTCTGTGCATGTCTTTTTCCCTCTTATAGAGACAGTGACCTATACCTGCCATTATATGACTGACCGACTAGAACGGTTTGACCTAAAAACATCAAAATTGGATCTACTGAAGAAAAAAAGACACCTACATCTTGGATGCCCTTGGGGTAAGCTGATAGATACCACATTTTAATTTCAAAGTGAACTATCTCTTTAATATTGAAAAATGTCCAGTTTTCTTGTCGCAATTCTAATGTTATTTAAAGGTTACAAAGCCGTTTCTTACAGCGTTATGCTAAGTTTTTCACCTAAAATATAATGTTATTTGAACGCTTATTTTTAATATGTAAAATGTCCAGTTTTCTTGTCATCATTAGAACATTATTTTAAGGTTACAAAAACGTTTCTGTGAACTTTAATCAAGTACAGAACATCGTAAGGATGTTTTCTCTCAACGTTATGAGAACGTAAATCAAATTTATAGGAACGTTCCATACGCATACAGCAAGAAGGTGTTGATTCAGCATCTCACACTCTTTATTTGTTGGTGTTTTGTGTGTTTGTGTGTGTTTTCGGTAAGTGGCCCATGCTCTGGATTTTTGTTATATAATCACTGATATTGATAGTCTTTCTGCTGTTTGTTTCCCGAAGGTAAAGACTTTTGTTCCTGATTCTTTCAGCTCAGACAGTGAAGTGTTGAATCTCTGCCATCTGCGGTCAGAGTCGCTGCCAGAGTCTTACCGTAAAAAATACAAACATTTCATAAATGCATTATGTCATTTAAAATATTCTACTGTCATACTTTTGCATATATTTACAATATTTTTCAGTAAATTAATGTTGTTGTTTTTTTAAATAATAACTCCAGTAATAACTTTCATTGCGTTAACTATTATAAAATTTTGTGTAAAACATAAATTATGTAATTTCTAAGTATAGCTATGTAAAATATAATACTGTGTAAATAAAATCTATTAAAAGTGCTGAGAAGTGAAAGTGACCAACTAATACTGAACTTATGAATTTGTCAATAAATTGCAAATATCCAACATAAAACAAATGCAGTATACAATATAGAACAATTTGCAATTCATATTGTTTCATTCATATTTTACATAATGTTTAGCATACATTTGTGTTTTATTTTATTATATTGCCATAGTTTCAGAAATTTGCACATTGTTTAAAGGAGAGAAATCATGTCAATTTTCATTTGTATATTTTATATTACTATTTTTATTATCTGATGCATCTTCTCTGGTTGTGCACTACTATTGTGTGCTACGCACTTTGTCAAATATCATTTTTAATGTTTTTTTGTCTTTTTAATTTTTTTTATTGCTAGTAAATAATTAATAATTTAAGTTTTCAATCATTTGCATTGCATTGTGGGATACAGTTTGATGCACTCTGCTCTAGTAGTGCGATTATTTGAATATTTGTTTATTTAATTTTTTTTTATGCTTTTTTTAAATGTTTTTATTTAATTGTTTTTATAAATTGCATTTATAGTATTTAAAGCAGCCTGCTCTGGTTGTGTGATTATTATATTTTAATATTGTTTTTGTTGTTGTTGTTTGTTTGTTTGTTTTGTCTTTTTAATTTTGTACTGTATGCATTGCATGCGTATATGCATTCTGGTCATGATTAGAAAGTTATAGAAAGTTATTATATATATATGATATAGTTATATTAAATTTATAGGAACGTTTCATAAGCATACAGCAAGAAGGTGTTGATTCAGCATCTCACACTCTTTATTTGTTGGTGTTGTGTGTGTTTTCGGTAAGTGGCCCATGCTCTGGATTTTTGTTATATAATCACTGATATTGATAGTCTTTCTGCTGTTTGTTTCCCGAAGGTAAAGACTTTTGTTCCTGATTCTTTCAGCTCAGACAGTGAAGTGTTGAATCTCTGCCAGCTGCGTTCAGAGTCGCTGCCAGAGTCTTACCGTAAAAAATACAAACATTTCATAAATGCATTATGTCATTTAAATTATTCTACTAATGGCATTCTTATCTAGGAATGCTTAAAACGAGTTTGGGGGCAGTCGTGGCCTAATGGATAGAGAGTTGGACTTGTAACCCGAGGTTGTGGGTTCGAGTCTCAGGTCTGGCAGGGATTGTAGGTGGGGGGAGTGAATAACCAGCACTCTCTCCACCTTCAATACCACGACTGAGGTGAGACCCTTGAACCGAACCCCCAACTGCTCCCCGGCACCACAGCATTGGCTGCCCACTGCTCCAGGTGTGTGTGCACTGCTGTGTATATGTTCACTGCTGTGTGTGTGCACTAAGGATGGGTGACATGCAGAGCACACATTCTGAGTATGGGTCACCATACTTGGCCACACACCACTTCCCTTTCCTTTCATATATTTACAATGGGGCAAAATATTACTGAATTTTGTGTGAAACATAAATTATGTAAATTGTAAGTGTAATTTTGTAAAATATAATACTGTGTAAAAAAAAAAATATATATATATATATTAAAAGTGCTGAGAAGTGAAAGTGGCCAACTATACAACATAAACCATACTCAGAAAAAACATTTCATAAATGCATTATGTCATTTAAATTATTCTACTGTCATACTTTTGCATATATTTACAATATTTTTCAGTAAATTAATGTTTTTTAATTTTTTTTTATAATAACTCCAGTAATAACTTTCATTGTGTATGTTGCGTTAACTATTGTAAAATTTTGTGTAAAACATAAATGATGTAATTTGTAAGTGTAGCTATGTAAAATATAATACTGTGCAAATAAAATCTATTAAAAGTGCTGAGAAGTGAAAGTAATTAATACTGAACTTATGAATTTGTCAATAAATTGCAAATATACAACATAAAACAAATGCAGTATACAGAACAATTTACAATTCATATATTGTTTCATTCATATTTTAAACCTGTTTTGCACACAATGTTTAGCATACATTTTAGTTTTATTTTACATTATTATATTGGAGTTGTTTTAGACATTTGAACATTGTTTAAAGAACAGAATTAATGTCAATTTTCATTTTTATATTTTTTATTGCATTGCATTATGGGATACATTATCTGATGCATCTTCTCTGGTGCACTACACACGTTGACAAATATTGTCATTGTGCGTGAGATCATTGATGACATCACAGTCGTGTCTTAGATTTAGAGGCCATTCATATTTCCAAAGAATTTGGTCATTTCAGGTCATTCCTGGAAGTCTTATTTGTTTGTTTGTTATTTATTTATTTTTTAAATACTTTTATGCTTATTAATATGAATTAAATAAATATATTTTGTATATTTAGTTTAGGTTTTAGTTATCTATTATTGAAATATATATTATATAAATATATTATTCTATTATATTATGTAAATTATATAAATATATTCTAATTCTATTCTTTAAAAAAGAACTTGCCTCTTTTAGACTTGCACTAGCTTCTCTATTCTTTTTGTATTCTATCTTATTTGCTTTCTTTTTATTTATTATACAACTAACAAAAAACAAAAAAAGGCCTCTAACACTATTCTTTCTGTTTTCTTTCAATTTATTATATAATTAAAATAAAAAAACGAATAAAAAACTTGCTATGTGTACTGTTGGTTTTGATTCGTTTTATTGTCCTCATTTGTAAGTAACTTTGGATAAAAGCATCTGTTAAATGACTAAATGTAAATATTGTGTGCTATGCACTTTGGCAAATATCATTTTTAATCTATTTTTTGTCATATTGCTAGAAAAAAAATTTTTTTTTACGTTTTTAATCATTTTCATTGCATTGTGGGATACAGTTTGATGCACTGGTAGTGTGATTATTTTAATATTTTTTTAATATTTTTTTTTTATTTAATTTTTTTTTTTTTTTCTATAAATTGCATTTATAGTATTTAAAGCAGCCTGCTCTGGTTGTGTGATTTTTTTTTATTTTTATTTTTTTATTTATTTATTTATTTTTTTTTATTTTTAATTTTGTACTATATGCATTGCATTGTGGGATACAGTATCAAAGCACGCTCTGTTCGTGCACTGCACACTTTGGCAGACGTAGAAGGTAATTCAGTTATTTCACTACATGTCATACTGTGTATGATTGTGTATGTGACTAATAAAGTTGAACTTGAGAACTTGACTTCAGGTTTTTCTGCGCCAGTGTAAATTATATCTAGCACTGTATATCTGCTGTAACACACACTGCTGTACCTGTCGAGCAGGTGTATTTGGCAGCTCTCCAGCATTGCATTGGGTCACGTCTCTTACTGGAAAGTGTGTGAGCACTGCCCGTAAACCACACCCAGTGGGCGGAGCCTGTGCTCTGATTGGCCGCGCCTGATGTCACTGCTCGCTATTGTTCGGTTCAAGTGTGAAAGCCTCAGATTGGCTCTAGCCAATCATTAAACCAGCAGCTTTCACTTTCCCAGAGTCCACATATCAAATATAAACTCTGTCTCTATGGTTTTCTGCATTAAAGAAAACAACATGCACGTCTCGTCATATTTCCATTGATGTTGTTTATTGTTTTTGATGACTGCACTGTTATAAAATGTGCAAAACAATCATAACCGATTATGAAGGAGTGTCCGAGCCGTTTTACAGGCAGCGTGTGTTTATATTCTCATACTTAACTTATTATTGGCGTGTTGTAGTGTAAACTTCACACCTGTCACACCTGTATTTAGTCTTTCATTTCCACTAACATAAACACATTCTGACTGCGTTTTCACTCACATACTGTCTGCACTTCATAGTGTACTAGATTCAGAGTAGTATGTTTTGTTAAATGGAAGGCCTGTATAATTTCAGAAGGATTTTTATGCATCTGTTCATGTTTATTTTTTACCCACAACTCCTTGCATTATAGAGATGAAAAAGTGCTTTTGACTATTTTCATGTTAGTGCAAACCTGAAAGTTGCATCATTTTGACTTTTAAGCTCAATTGATTTAGCTAATGCAAACAGTACACAGCAAATGGGTTTATAAGAGTTTACTAAATCGAGAACCATAAAAAAATTAATTACTTGAAATAAATGTTAATTTAAATTAAATATAAAAAACGTATTTCAGCTAGTTGCCGAGAAAGCTAATAAATATGACAAAAACACACAATTAAATTACTAAAACTTTAACTAAAGTGAAAATAGATCATATAAAAATAAAAATGTAATTCAAAATATTAATAAAATCTACACTAGTCATAATAAAAAATGTAAATGTATAAAACTGACAAAAATACTCAAGATTACTAAAACATTTAAATGTAAATAATTAAACGAATTAAACGAGTTCAGAATATTTTTTTAAAAATATAAAAAATTATAAAAAACATGCAAAGAAAATACTAAAAATGTCCACTAAAATTTAAATGAAAATGAGAAATATAAAATAAACTAATTCAAAATATTAATAAAAATTATTTTTAAAAAACTTTTTAAAATATATTCAAACACGGAGCAAAATTGCTACAAAATTTAAATGAAAATATAAAAATATAAAACAATTCAAAATAATATATTAAAAATGACAAATGCAACAAAATTAATAAAAGTAGCTTAAATTTAAATGAAAATGTTAAACTAAACTAATTCAAACTATTAATAAAAACTATAATAGTCATATTAGTTCTGTCCACTGTCGGATCTGTCCGCTGCTTTTGACACGGTTAACCTCCAGATCCTCCTGTCTACCATATTGGCAAAGGGCATCTCAGGAACCGCACTCCAGTGGTTTGAGTCTTACCTCTCAGATAGGTCCTTCAAGGTATCTTGGAGAGGTGAGGTGTCCAAGTCACAACATCTAGCTACTGGGGTGCCTCAGGGCTCCGTGCTTGGACAACTTCTCTTCTCTGTCTACATGGCATCGCTAGGTTCTGTCATTCAGAAACATGGCTTTTCATATCACTGCTATGCTGATGACACTCAACTCTACCTCTCATTCCATCCTGATGATCTGATGATAGCTGCTCGCATCTCAGCTTGTCTAACAGACCATTCTTGCTGGATGAAGGACCATCACCTTCAACTCAACCTAGCTAAGACAGAACTGCTTGAGGTTCCATCAAACCCATCGTTTCATCACAATTTCACTATCCAGCTAGGCTCATCAACCATAACTCTTTCAAAAACAACCAGAAATCTTGGAGTTGTGATTGATAAACAGCTGACTTTCTCAGACCACATTGCTAAAACTGCCCTGTCCTGCAGATTTGCTTTATTAAACATCAAGAAGATCAGGTCCTTTCTTTCAGACCATGCTTCTCAACTCTTTGTCCAAGCTCTTGTTCTGTCCAGGCTGGACTATTGCAATGCTCTCTTGGCAGGTCTTCCAGCCAGTTCCATCAAACCTTTACAATTAATCCAGAACGCGGCAGCAAGATTCATTTTTTAATGAGCTGAAAAGAAAGCACGTCACACCTCTGTTTATCAATTTGCACTGGCTACCAATAGCTGCTCGCATAAAATTCAAGGCATTGATGTTTGCCTTCAAAACGACCACCGGCTCTGCACCCCTTTACCTAAATTCAGTACTTCAGACTTATATGCCTCTAGAAGCTTGTGTTCTGCAAGTGAACGTCGCTTTATTGTTCATCCCAAAGAGGCACAAAATCACTTTCACAGACTTTTACATTAACTGTTCCCTCCTGACCAACTCAATACCAGCAGCTGAGTCCTTAACCATCTTCAAGAATCAGCTAAAAACACATCTCTTCCATCTTTATTTGACCCCCGAACTCTAGCACTCTCTATTCTAATTCTATTATTAAAAATAAAATAAAAACTTGCCCCTTTTAGACTTGCACTCTATTCATTTACTAACTGCTTGTTTTCTTTTTTTTTAAAACACTAACACTAGCTTCTCTATTCTTTTTATTCTTTTTGTATTCTATTTGTTTTCTTTTTATTTATTATACAATTAACAAAAAGCAAAACAAAGGCCTCTAACACTAGCTTGCTCTATTATGTTTCTATTTTATCTGTTTTCTTTTTTATTTATTATATAATTTAAAAAAAACTTGCTATGTGTACTGCGTTAAGCTAACTGAGACTTGTCACAGCACTTGCGTATTATTGCTCTTTTGTTGAGTTTGTTCTATAATAGTATAATAGTAAAGTTTGCATTTTAGCACTTTTTATTCTATATGAGCAGTATGCTACCTGGGACGCAGCGGCAGCGTGCCGGTTCATCCCAGAGCATCATGGGAAGAGCAATCAACCAACATTGATATCTCACTGTAACACGGCTTGATTCAAAACAATATCAGTGTGCCAGTCGCTCATGGGTTACCCAGCATGCCCTGCTGCGGCGTGTTTACCGTGCGCTCACGTGTATCGTTAAGCTGTTATCTGGCTGATAAAGCGCTTTTACCGTACTGCGCCACGGCTCCGCCCGTGTTTACCGTTCACTGACTTTAATGGCTTAATATTAAACTCAGACACACGACCTTTGACCGCGACTTATACAGTCTAAGTCTAACAAAAGAGCGTTGATCTGTGATGCTTTGCTAATCGGATGAAACTAATGACTTACAGTCAATGAGACGCGTCAGAATGCAATGGAAGAGCTTGTTGACTCATAGTCCAGTGATTACTGGAAGAGCGCTGACCTTAATTACTTAACGACCGTGTGACTGTGTAACACACTAACACACACATGTACAAACGTCAACTCACACTCGCTTACGTTTGCTTTCATATCACTGTGATATCACTTCATCAAACTGCAAAACATCAGCATAATGCTAGCTCTTCTGTATATGTGAGCTTTAATGCTTAATACACATTAAAATGTTGTGGGAACGTTGCTTTAAAATGTCCAGTTTTCTTCTTGTGATTATAATGTTACTTAAAGGTTACGAAAGCGTTTCTTACAGCATTCTACTAACATTATTTTCAGCCCAAATATAACCTTATTTGAATGTTTATTTTTAATATTCTAAAAACATTAAAAATTTCTTGTGATTAGAACGTTATTTAAAGGTTTCTAAAATGTTTCTTACAATGTTCATTTTCACCCAAAATATATCGTTACTTGAGCATTTTTTTATTTTAATAAAAGCTTTCTTTTCGTGTTTTGAATATTAGTTAAAGGTTACAAAAAAGTTCTACAAACTTTATTTTCACCTCAAATATAAAATTTTTTGAATGTCTATTTTTTATTTTCTAATAACGTTAAAATTTTTAGATTTCTTGTCACGATTAGAACATTATTTGAAGGTTACAAAAACGTTTTTACAACGTTCTACTAACTTTTCACCCAAAATATAACATTATTTGAACATTTATTTTTAATATTCTAAGAACGTTAAAATGTTCCATTTTTTTTCTTGTGATTAAATGTTATTTAAAGGTTACGAAAACGTTTCTTACAGCATTCTACTAACTTTATTTTTACCCAAAATATAACATTATTTGAACATTTATTTTTAATTATCTAAGAAAATTTTTGCAGGAATGTGAAACGTTTTTCCAGAACAACATTCGAACAACAAGAACGTTTATCAAATATGAGTTATCATGTGATTATTACTTTAAGAACGCTTTGTCCCAACATTTGTATATCTTATCAGAATCAGAATCAGAAAGGGCTTTACTGCCAAGTGTGTTTGCACATGCAAGGAATTTGTCTTGGTGTTAGGAGCTTCCAGTACAGAAGTACAAACATAGTGCAGACAACATATAATTAAGGTAATAAAAAACACTAATAATGAAGAGAATAGACAATAATTAAGAATAACAATAGTAATAAAAAATAAACATATATAGAAAAGAAAAATGTCCATAGACAGAACTGTGAATGTGCATTTGTCCTATGTACAGATGAAGGTTTGATGAGTTATTTACAGATGTACAGTACAGATGTGTGTTATGTGTTGTTCAGGTCTGGGGAAAAACTGTTCTTGTGTCTGGCTGTTTTTGTGCTCAGTGATCTGTAGCGCCGGCCAGAGAGCAACAGTTCAAAGAGAGAGTGAGCTGGGTGTGAGGGGTCCTTAGCCCTTTTCCTCACTCTGGAGATATAAAGATCTTGGAGGTTGGGTAGAGGGGCACCGATAATCATCTCAGCAGTCCTGACTGTCCGTTGTAGTCTTCTGATGTCTGTTTTGGT
This sequence comes from Aspiorhynchus laticeps, assembly GCA_023376895.1. Classification (NCBI taxonomy): domain Eukaryota; kingdom Metazoa; phylum Chordata; class Actinopteri; order Cypriniformes; family Cyprinidae; genus Aspiorhynchus; species Aspiorhynchus laticeps. Next base: position 89,280,411 of record CM041793.1, on the reverse strand, counting down.
AGCTGAACCAAACCAAACAGTTATAGATGAACATAGGACAGACTCGATGATGGCAGAGTAGAACTGTTTCAGCAGCTCCTGTGGCAGGTTGAACTTCCTTAGCTGGCGGAGGAAATACAGCCTCTGCTGGGCCTTTTTCACAATAGAGTCAATGTGATTGTCCCACTTCAGGTCCTGAGAGATGGTGGTTCCCAGGAACTTGAATGTCTCCACTGCAGTCACAGTGCTGTTCATGATGGTGAGTGGGGGAGAGCAGGGGGGTTTCTCCTGAAGTCCACTATCATCTCCACAGTTTTGAGAGTGTTAAGCTCCAGGTTGTTAAGACTGCACCAGACAGCCAGCTCCTTAACCTCCTGTCTGTAAGCAGACTCGTCACCGTCCTGAATGAAGCCGATCAGTGTGGTGTCGTCTGCAAACTTCAGGAACTTGCCAGAGGGGTCTTTAGATGTGCAGTCATTCGTGTAGAGAGGGAGAAGAGCAGTGGGGAGAGAACACAACCCTGAGGGGCACCAGTGCTGATGGTGAAAGTTCTGGATGTGAGTTTGCCCAGCCTCACTAGCTGCTGCCTGTCTGTCAGGAAGCTGGTGATCCACTGACA
>CM041793.1:89197313-89274813 GCA_023376895.1 Aspiorhynchus laticeps | reverse complement strand
GGATGGACGGATGGATGGATGGATGGACGGATGGATGGATGGATGGATGGACGGATGGATGGATGGATGGACGGATGGATGGATGGATGGATGGATGGATGGATGGATGGATGGATGGATGGGGGGGGGGGAGCGGGCCCAAAAGCAAACTAATTCTACCTAAGGTATGTTCCAAATGTTAACATTTGACAGAGTTACCATTCATGTTATCAGTCTGAGATTGTCTGACTAACCATACGTGTCATTGTCTATTCCCCTTTTTATCCTCTTTCTGTCAATCTGTCACTCTTTTAGGGTACGCTTACTTGAGGAGGCTCCTGGAGTTTTCTTGTTTTTTTTTTTCATTACAGTTTTTTTTTAATGTTTAAAATAAATTGTCACATCACTCAAGTTTTCGTTGTGTCATTTTTACTTTGGGGGGGACACATATGGATGTTATGGGGTAAGCATGGGGTGACTCATGGCGTAGCAGGTGGGGATGCCATGAAAAAACAGGGTGTAAGGGCCAAACCCATAATCATTGTAAAGTTGACATTTAGTTGACATGCATAAGTACATGTAGGTTTAACAAGGACACTGTACATTTTTTTTTATGACATTTTATGGTAATGTCATTTTGTGGAAAAACAAATGATTCAAAACTCTGTTTTCATAAAATAAAACTAATATAATACACATATTTTAGATGCACTGAACAAACAAAAAATGTTTTTAATTCTGTTTAAGAGGAGTAAGTGCAAGTATATAATTTAATTTAGCAAACAAGACTCAGACCAGTACCGGCTAAGTGTAGTATTTTTGGTGGCATGATTGTGGCCCAGTGCCGGCACAGTTTCAGTACCCAGTCTTGGACCAGTACTGGCTAAGTGTACCATTTTGGCTGGCGTGATTTTGGCCCAATGCCGGTGGTGTTGGCTCAGTTTCAGTACCCAGATTAGGGCCAGTACTGGCTAAGTGTTTCAATTCTTGTCGGCGTGATTGTGGCCCAATGCCGGCAGTTTTGGCAGCCGGACTCGGGCCAGTGTATTTGGGCCGATTCTGGGGCGTCATTCATCCCATGTCCATGCCGAGTCTGGCAACCGCAGCCGGGCCGAGTTATTTCTTCCGGCCTGCCGGATCTGGGCCATTATTGGGCCAAACCATTTTGGCTACCTGGGTGTAGACTGGAGTAATGATGCTGAAAATACAGCTTTGATCACAGAAATAAATTACAGTTTAACAGATATTCACATAGAAAACTGCTGTTTTAAATTGTAAAAATATTTCACTATTTTTACTGTAGTTTTGATCACATGAATGCAGCTTTGGTGAGCAGAAGAGACTTCTTTCTGCAATATTACAAATTGTATTTATTCCAAACTTTGTGTACATGGATTAAAGCAGTTAAATCAACCTAAATGTTGCTTTTAATTAAAATCTCATGTGTCGTAATGTTTAACTCCTACAGCATTGTGTCATTTCCAGTTAAATATGCGGCTTTGACCTTTATGAAATCATATCTGACATCATAAAGCGTCTGTTTATGAGCTCCATGACCGAAAGTAAGTTCCTCTCTCAGTCTTTATCAGGATTTCATGACGTTCGCTCTTTTATCGACCTCGTCCAGATCAATAGTTCAACTCTTTTATGGGAAAAGTCATTTTGGTCATTTTTAATCAAAAGACTTAGTTTATCTGCTAAGTAATGTGACGTCTGTTAGCAGTTTGATTATAGGAGGGTCACAATATGTGCATTTATTCATATATATACAGTGAGGTCAATAAGTATTTGATCACCCTGTGATTTTGCAAGTTCTCTTACTTAGAAATCATGGAAGGTCTACAATTTTCAGCATAGGTGCATTTCCACTGTGAGAGACAGAATCTAAAAATAAAAATCCGGAAATCACATTGTATGATTTTTTAACAATTTATTTGTGAATTACTGTGTCAAATAATTTTGATCACTTGAGTCAAAAATTTTTAATATTTGGTACAGAAGCCTTTGTTAACAATTACAGAGGTCAAACGGTTCCTGTAGTTCTTCACCAGGTTTGCACACACTGCAGAAGGGATTTTGGCCCACTCCTCCATACAGATCTTCTCTAGATCTGTCAGGTTTCGGGGCTGTCGCTGAGCAACACGGAGTTTCAGCTCCCTCCAAAGATTTTCTATTGGATTTAGGTCTAGAGACTGGCTAGGCCACTCCAGAACCTTGATATGCTTCTTACGGAGCCACTCCTTGGTTTTCCTGGCTGTGTGCTTTGTGTCATTGTCATGTTGGAAGACCCAGCCACGACCCATCTTTAATGCTCTGACTGAGGGAAGGAGATTTTTGCCCAATATGTCACAATACATGGCCCAGTTCATCCTCTCCTTAATACAGTGCAGTCATCCTGTCCCCTGTGCAGAAAAACACCCCCAGAGCATGATGCTTCCAGCCCCATGCTTCACTGTAGGTATGGTATTATTGGGATGATACTCATCATTCTTCTTCCTCCAAACACGGCGAATGGAGTTAAGACCAAAAATTTCTACTTTGGTCTCATCTGACCACAGGACTTTCTCCCATGACTCCTCTGGATCATCCAGATGGTCCCTGGCAAACTTCAGACGGGCCTGGACATGGGCTGACTTAAGCAGGGGAACCTTCCGTGCGATGCAAGATTTTAAACCATGACGTCTTAGTGTATTACTGATAGTAGCCTTGAAAACGATGGTCCCAGCTCTCTTCACGGCATTGACCAGCTCCTCCCGTGTAGTTCTGGGCTGATTCTTCACCATTCTTAGCATCATTGATACCCCACGAGGAGAGATCTTCCGTGGGGCCCCAGTCCGAGGGACATTGACAGTCATCATTAGCCTCTTCCATTTTCTGACAATTGCTCCAACAGTTGTTCTTTTTTCACCAAGCTGCTTGGCAATTGCCCCGTAGCCCTTTCCAGCTTTGTGAAGGTCTACAATTTTGTCTCTTGTGTCTTTTGACAGCTCTTTGGTTTTGCCCATGTTGTTACTTAGACTTTGGCTGATTGTGGGGTGCACAGGTGTCTTTATGACAGCTAACGACCTCAAACAGGTGCTACTAATTTAGAATCATGAGCAGAGTGTAGCTGGACTATTTAAAAGCAAAATAACAGGTCTTTGAGGGTCAGAAATCTGGCGGATAAGCAAGTGATCAAATAATTATTTGACACAGTAATTCACAAATAAATTGTTAAAAAATCATACAATGTGATTTCTGGATTTTTATTTTTAGATTCTGTCTCTCACAGTGGAAATGCACCTATGCTGAAAATTGTAGACCCCTCCATGATTTCTAAGTAAGAGAACTTGCAAAATCACAGGGTGATCAAATACTTATTGACCTCACTGTATATATATTATAGTTAACATGCGTCTTTTCTTCTCAACCTGTTTTTGTGACCCTACTGACTCATTTAACTTAATTTTGTTAATATTGCATTACTATTGCATCCTTCTCGTTGGCATTTAATCATTTTTTACTTTTCAATTTGAGTTAAATGTCTTTTTTGGCCCATTTTACCTGTAAAAATAACTGTTTAATGAATATAAGGCATTTTTCACTTCCATCCCTTGTTAATAATTATATGACTTATACATCATTATATAATTAATAGTAGTTATTAAGATTTATGTGGTTTGAAATTAGTAAAATGTGCTTGGGAAAAAATATGATCAGAAAATTGACTTGCATAATAATTATGTCTGTGTGTGTATATGTATAATATTTTATTTATATTTTTTTTGTATTTATTCATTTATTTAAATATATCATCACTAACATGGTAACAATTTCCAGAAATATAAAATTAAATATATAATATGTGCTCATAATAATATATAATATATTAAATACATACTCATTTAAAAGTGTTTATATATACATCAATATATATATATATTTTTTTCTGCTTTTATTTGTTCATTTATTTAAATATATTATTTCTAGCATGGTAACAATTTCCAGAAATATAAAATTAAATGTAATATATAATACACGTATAAATATAATATATATATACACTCATATTATTTAAAAGTTATATTTATATAATGCTTTAATTTATTTTTATTTTTACTTCTGTATTTATTCTTTCCTTTAATTATTATTATTATTACTATTATTTTTTTTTTTTTGGTAACCCATGAGGTGATTTCCGTAAAATCTGATTTAACTCTCCACTTCCTCGTGGCATTAATAATGACAGATGAGATCTTGTTAATATCTCCGTTCCCTCTGCTACACAGTTTCCGATGCTTCACTATTGTGATTTTGAGTCTGTTGTGAGGAAACTAAGCTCTGTCTTCCTATAGATCGTGACATAACAGCAGAATAGTGACGGGCGTGTGCACTCGATTCATTCATCCGCTTCCCATCAGACCCAAGAACAATACAGACTTTCCTGAAAGACGACGAACCGCCGCTTCCCAGAGAGAAACTGAGCCTCCTTCACAGATCGTCTGCTGTCATCTGTGTCTGTGTCTGTGTCTGTGTCTGTGTTCTTTCTTTTATTAGACATAAAAGTAGTGAATACACTCAATTTATCAAGGATAACACAATAGAGTTTTTAAAAAATAAAATTCCATTGTGGTCCTTGATGTTAAGCACAAACTTCACTCCCCGTAACAGGTACACTGGCATTGCATTATAAATACAAAGATTACAGTCAAATTCCACATTTACAAAAATTTACAATCACAAACAACCACGATACGTAATACAAAGTCATCAACCAAACAACCTACTTAAGAGCCAACTTTTAGGTTTTAAACTAAAACTAACCATATTTACATTTATGCATTTAGCAGACGCTTTTATCCAAAGCGACTTACATTGCATTCAGGCTATACATGTTTTATCAGTATGTGTGTTCCCTGGGAATCGAACCCACAACCTTTTGCGCTGCTAACGCAATGCTCTACCACTGAGCCACAGGAACACATATTCAAAATACATTTAATATCCAGAGGTAACTTGTTCCACACTTGTGCTCCAGAATATTTAAAATTATGTCATCGTTCAACTCAGTTCAGTTCAAATAGTGTTTAAAAAGCAACGGTCCTAGTACTGAGCCTTGAGGTATTCCATACTGCGCTTGTGATCGGCTTGAAACATGATGTTAGTTATAACAATGTTGCTCATTTACCCTAGACAAAAGTGCATTAAAATATGAAGGTGCTCTATTGTTGATAATCTTATGTACCATTTTTAATTTAATGTTTTCTAATCTGCTTTCTATGGGTAACCAATCACGATGCTTAAAATGGGAAACATCAACAAGTGTAAAATGACTAAACCCTAAAACTAACCTTGTCAATTTATTTTGATATTTTGTAACATGTCCAACCAACCATGAGACAAATTAGACATCCAAGAAATGCAATGCATATTCAGAATTGCATAACACTAATAATGATGCAAGTAATTTTATATTCGGTTTATCAAGAAAACGAACAAATTTTGTTCCAGCATTAACCTTACCTGGAAACCTTATTCAAATTATTTTAGACCCAAATAATATGGATTCTGTTTTACCTAAATGCAACATCAGTTTGTTTTCAGAAAGACGAACAAAGTCTCTTACCTTAGAAAGCTCCTTGCCTAAATTCACTTGTATCCCACCAACATTCAGCAAGTAGGAAATAGACAGAAATTGAATAAAGTTATCAAAAACTAAATTCTAAATTAATATAGATGAACCCTTAAAGCTACAAAAGTTGTTGATTTCCTCATTTTTCTTTTGTTCTTTGATGAACAGACATCACAGCAGCTGGGTTATTAGTAAAGAAGTATAAGATCTCCTAAAACCTGATTGAAAATTATAAATTAAACTACTCTTTACCACACTAAGAATGGGGATTGGATGACAATTTCCAGGGTCGTATCTAAATCCTTTTTTTTTTGAGTAATGAAAGGATTTTGGCTAACTTCGTATCAGATGGGACTATGCCATTTTCCAAGGAAACATTAACAGTAAATGTAATATTTTGAGCTATAATATCTGCAGCATCTCTTAAATATATATCTGGAATGTCATCCAGCCCTGTTGACTTAGACACTTGAAGCTCTTCTAGCATTTTAGTAATTTGATATACACTAACTTTAGTAAAAGAAAGACAATTTGGCAACACCCCTTGTTTTGATTAATAATACAATAACTCTGTTAGCGTCCGCTCTAATGCACGATAATGTTCTGTTTGTTAAAATCGCACACTTTCCGCTTTAAACGTTCATGCTCTGCTCGATTCTGATTGGCTGTCAATGTTTCTATCGTTCATCGGCAGAAAAAAAATCATTATCTTTCCTTTATAGTGTTATCGTCATGTGATGTGGACTCTGCTATTCTTTCAAATGTTGGATGACTTTTAAAACTATATCTTTATCATTATAGTTATCGTTCTTGGTGTGACCGGACCTTTAATGTAAGTTACATAATCACCATCAGATTATGAACACAATACAGACAGTTAAACGCTATCTTTACCAATCAATCACCAGCATTTATCAGTAATTAAACTGACAGTTCAGCCAAAATGTGTCATTATTAATGATCTTTGTGTCATGACTCTTCATCCGTGGAACCAAGATACAGACGTTTAGCTGAATGTTTACATACATGTTCAAATTCATCCTATAAACTCCATATGACTCTGTAATTCAGGAGTTTTATGAGGAACAGACGTCACCTACTGTAATATAATGAAATATCTGTGATGTAAATGCAAAAACATTTTGTCCTATTTCATCAGAAAACATGTTTGAACGGATGAAAGATGCTGATTGGCCAACATCTAGCAACAGAGACTAACTAACCCGTGCTAAACAGCTAAACCTTGCAGTATGTAATTTGTATTATTTTTCTTAATTTATCAAAAATATTCTATTCCACAATATGCAACATAGTACATATAAAATGATTTTATTATTATTACTATACTAAATAGATTTGAACATATTAAGTATATTTAAAAACAAATTGATTGTAATATTTAATTAATAATTACACATGAACAAAATGACAACCCTTGCATGGGATTTTGCATAACTCATATTTTCTCACATGCTGTTTATTTTGTTAAACTGTAAAGGCCAGTATAGCGTGTATGTTCTGTGTTTTTGCTGAAATCCAAACAAAGAGTTTCTATCCTTGAACAAAAGCTACTATTACATGAGTAATGTATAATTGGCCTGTGTTGATCTCTTGACGTACGTGTGCCGGGCGTTTCACTCCATCAATACCGAAATATTGACTGGAAATGAAATGATTAACAAATGATCACATACCAAAACTGATCCGATCTTGAACTTTTAGGTTTATATCAAACTATAACGAGTTTATTCTCTAGGTGTGTGTGTGTGTGTGTGTGTGTATGTGTGTGTGGGACAGAGAGAGAGAAAGAGAATGTGTGTGTGGGCTGTTGATCTACATGGATTTTACTTGGAAGTTGAAGGGGAGAAGGAGGGAAAATCCCTGCATACTTATGCAAATCGTGAGATGAGATCATAATGGGAGCGACAGGATGTGGGCGGAGCTTCATGATCACATGATCTGCACAGAAACCAGCCTCACACACACACACACACACACACACACACACACACACACACACACACACTCACACACTGCAGAAACTTTATAACCTATACTAAATCTTTACTATAACAGGACTAGCAAACAAAACTTGGAAAAATATGTGTTTGTTTTAAAATAAAATTAAAAATATTGTTTGTATATGCTAAAAATATGTTTTAATATCATCTTAATTTTTGCATGAGTCTGACTCAATAATAATCCAGTTTTTCTGCTGTTGTTGTTTAGTTGGGTTTACAGTCTGGTTAGTCATGTGACAGCAGTTTATATTGTTTAATGAATCATTTTATTTACTGGACGAAACACCCAAACACACCAAACAATCCTGAAACTTTTTTTTTTTGCTATTCATAATTAATATTAAATACAGTTTCATATTTATGTTTAATTTTTATAATTGTAAATAATTTTATAAATTATATGTATTTAACTTATTTATACAATTATATAAAAAATCACTATTCATAATTGTATTTATTTTGCCGCAATTTAACAATAAAAATAAAATGCACAAATGCTAATTATTACAATTTTATGCATTTTCATTTTCTTATTTATTGTTTGCATATTTAACCTATATAAAAGTAAATGTGTGATGCATTAAAACCTCTTGAAATTCTGAGTAATAATATTGTGTTTTTTTTACTGCATGTTATGGTTTCGTTCGACGTACATATGATATCACACAAACACACACTGACCATCGCAGCTTCCAGAGAACTTTGTAAGAATGTGGCGTTTCAAACAAACAAGACTCGACAGGCGCTTGATAAGTGCCAGTGAGAGCAGTAAACACACATGAGCTCTTATCTGATGCCTGTCATAAATCACCATCAAACAAACTTTCTTCTGTTTCATGCACTTTAGTCACACTCTGCAGCTTTCCTTCAGGGGTCAATTCATGATAGTTTTACCTGAACAGGTAAACCTGACAGTAGAAAATGTGCATTTATTGCAGCTTTAGCGCAGCTTGCAGCAATGCTGTGAATGAAACATGCACTTTAAAGCATTTAAAAGACAGTGTCATGAAGCATCATGCATTGAATTCAGCTGTCAGGGATAGTGGCGGATTGAGGCCGCAGGCGAAGCCACCTGTGACTTCAATGGCATTTCCAGCTTTCTTTGGGGCTCGGCTTATCGAAAAACATTCTTGACCTGAATAATTTCTGTGTTGGTAATTTAAGCCATGATAAAAGACGTTTTAGGAGTGTACAGGGAATGGCAAACTGACAAAGCACCTGATGTTTACCGCGCGCATAGTTGTGTGTATTATTCAAAACTGAAAGTATAATTGCGTACACCTGAAATGCACCTGAAGTAGGTTATGTGATGCACAAATTAATTCTTTTAACATTTGTCACTTTTGTTGAGACCTCATAATAACGCCCCAAACATGGTAGAAGATGGTATAAGGATTCTGGAGTGAAACTGCTCTATTTAGTAACTGGTAATCAAGTCATCTGAGATGGTTTGTTGGATTCTAGTGTATAAGATAAATCCAGTTCAAAACCATCAGATTAACCATCTCAGATGACCTTAATTCCAGGGTAGTTTAAAGAGTTTTCGAGCTCATAAACTCTTTTCCGACTGTTTTCCGTAGCTCTCACAGGTATTGAATGATGTGTGTGAGATTATCCAGTTCAAAGACTGTTTACTGCTTATGATGGTTCTCAGTTTCTGTCTTGTTCAGCCGCGTCTATTTGCATGTGGATCCAAAATTCAAATGCAATGCGTGTGTATTTGAATGCCGGACCTCTAAAAAACAGTCGCTTTGTGCTCTAAATGCAAAACTAAACCTGCTTTGAAACATGCAATCAAGTTCAAGCAAAGGTCAAACTGCAACAAGTGCGTCGTTTGGAAATTCTAGGTCTGAAAAATCAAACAGCAGCACAAAAATGGGCATTCAAAGAACTTAAAGTAAACCTAATTGTATTTGCAGTCATATTTAAATGTGTAAAATAATGTTATGTAAACTTAAGGAGAACTGACTTTATACATAAAAAAAGGACCAAAATACTATCCAAGACTTCAAACATGATGGAGAAACGTGTTGGAATTAATTTTTCTAAAAAAACAGCTGAATCATTCTGTTGATTTGCAGTGAAATTTGACCTGCATTTTTAACCTGTTTACACTTTATGCATCCGAGATGCGTAAAAATAGCATTCATCCTGCATTCTGCTGCATGTTTGTTTTGAAACTCACACGAAAAAGTCGCGTTTCAACACATCTGTGATCTCTGATAAGGAGTCTTGAACAAATTGAGCAGTTATAAAGTAAATGTTGAAATAAGGTTCAGTGGGACATAGTTGAGGAGAGTGAGGCACAAATGCAAGATAAAGTACTTTTAATCACAAATTTTATTTTAGAAAAGACGCATACAAAAAATAGCAAATAAATGCCATACATAATAGTTATAACATCTGAGAGGCAAACCTCATACATATTATCCAGTGACTTGACAAATCACAGAAAAATTGAGTAGAATCTTCAATGATATATCTGATTTGTACTTGATTGACAAGTATTATTACAAAGAATATATAGTTTATATATACATTTAAATACAGTAGAACAAATCAATACACACTTCATACCACCGACGTGGTTTGACAAATATACCTACACACAAAACTTAATTTCCCAATACCAAAAAGCTTTAACAAAGCTTTACATTCTCTTACAGTTCAACCATTGTGTAGAACAAATGTTTACATAGAGTCTTTAAGTGATGTAGCAATACTATCTGATCCAGGCCACGCCCGCGTGCCGCTTGAACCAGACAATTGCCACTTTTACTGGTTCATAAAACCTACTTTAGCCAAAACTCTGGCTTACAGTTTCTGTGAAACCTTTTCCCTCTGGGAAGAGTGTGTTTCTAAAGAGAGGATCTTCAGAGCAACCTAAAGTTCCTCATTAGTAGGAGCACAAAGTCTCTACGTTTGACTGACAGGTCTACTTCAATATCTGGTCTCCTCCATCCTCCAACCAGTGGAGTTCTTCCCAAACTTGTAGACCAGTCTCCGTCCATCCACTCTCTCCAGAATCTCTCGTTTGTAGTAATACCTGTAGGAAAGAGCAAGCGTTCTGGTTATTCCACTGTCTTGGACAAATCCCCCCCCCCCAATCTCTTGATCCCAGAATTGCATCTTTTACCTCATGGCTCGACTGAGCTTCTCGTACGTCATGCTGCTGTTCTTCTTCTTCTGCCCCCAGAGCTGAGCAACAGCTTCGGACTTCAAGAACTTGAAGACACCCTCACTGCGGTCCTCCCATTTCATCAGACCTTGGTTCTTCTCTGGGTGCATCAGGATGTCTCGGATAAACTCCCAAAGATGGGTTCCTCTTGGAGCTGCAATGGAGCAGTAGAGTCTAGTTTAGTACGGATGATCGTTACTTGATTTTGAGCATAAGGTACCTCTTCAACTAGAGTTCTGTGTACTCACCGTGTTTGCTTTTTTTGGCCTGAATGAAATGGTCGTATCCCTCACTTTGGCACTTTGGGGGTCGTCCTCTGCCTCTCTTTTTGGGCTCTCCTGACTCCTGTTTCACACATTTCTCTGTGGAAAAGAACGCAGTCATATGTTAGATGGGTCTATTGGGTACTCCCTACTTCGTTATTCCATTAAAACCTGCTCCTTGAGAGTCACCTACTCGCAGAGTTTGGTTTCGACCTGCCTGTAATTGCCAAGTAAACCTGAAGACCTTGATTAGCTGGTTCAGGTGTGTTTGATTAAGGTTGAAACTAGCTTCTGCAAGTAGGTCTCCCTCTAGGAGAAGAATTTGAGGAACTTACTGGTGCTGGTGGAGTAAGGCATCTCTGAGTAATCTGGGTCGGAGTCGCTACTGTTGGAATCAGGTGAGCTTGGGTTCAGGAAGCTACCTGTAGAGGACATACCAAAGAAAAGAGCGTTCAGACTTTAGGAGAACTTTAGGATGCTTGACTTTAATGGATTAGTAGAGTTCAGTAGTGACACGCACCAGTGTGGGAACTCTGAAAACTCTCAGTTAGAGAGTCATAGCCGTGGTCACTCTCTGGAGTCAGCTGGTTGGTGTACTCATCAAAGTAGCTGTAGTTGTTCTCCGAATTGTCTGCGTGAAGAGAATTCCAAGTGTTATTTTAAGTACCAATGGTTGGATACTGGTTTGTGTTGCTTGTTTGTGTTGAAAAGTGGCAAAGTGGAGTTTGCTTCTCACCTGATGGGATTGAGGGCTGGACCACCACCGTTTCCAGAAGCGGACCAAGGCTCGGTCCATGCATGTAGGGAAACGAGTTCTGCAGTATGTCATCCAGTAAGTCTAATTCGGATTCACTCAGACATGTCTCAGACAGGTCAGTAGCTGTAGACACAAACAAATCAAGAGTGTTAATGCATTCAAGTATCAAAACTTCAAAGGCTTCTTCAAACAAGTTCTGTCTTTGTTGCTCACCATATCTGGCCTTTTGGGTCTCCAGACTGTGGTGAAGCCGTTCACCAAGCATCGATCCGAACATGCTCATCAAAGTTTCTTTTGACATTGTGCACAGTGTGATCCCGTCCATGTTGCAGTAGTTTATATTCAGCAGACTGGCATCGAACCTGCTCTCCTCCACGTGAAAGCCGATCCACTCCAGAACATTATGCCTGGTCCACATCTGTGGGTTCACCTGGTCCCAGGAGCCTGCCGGAGAACAGGTTCAAAGTATGTTTAGCCTCATTCACACCTGCACTGTTACCATGTCAGTACCTGAGATCACCTAAGCCCCTAACAATAGAAGAATACCCGCTCAGGTTTACTGTCTCCAGGGCCAGAGCTACTGTTGTGTGTTTAACTATCTGTTGTGTTGACACCCTGTAGGTTTTGATCACAGTGTCAACAATGGCTGCTTTGCCCGAAAGACCATAAAGAAAGCATTCCTGCCCATCTACTGTGGGCCAAGTTAAACATTGCCTCGGTTAATGATTCTAAGAGTCAGAAACTAAGGTCAGACTTCAGGGATGAGAGATTATCGGTGCGTCTGGGCTCTCGGTTGGGTGATGGGAACCATCCCAAGCAGGCAAGAACCATACAGATATCAAGAGCTACTGCTCGTTTATTCTTAAGTAAGTGGTATGGTGATAAATCTTACCCATTGTGCTGTTGTTGTTACTGCTGAAGGTCATCTCTGAGAGGTGTGGTGGTCTGCCCATCAGTGCGGTCATGCTCAACATGTTGGGCTGCTGTTCAGATGGGTAAAGGTTGGCATTTGCGTTGTTGAGAATAAGACTAAGCTCGCTTGACGCCATGAGAATTCTGCAAGATAAGAAACCATATCAATTAAACTTCATCCAAAACTGCAAATCAGAAGTATGTTCCTATTTAAAAAAAAAAAAAACTTGCTTGGAAGGTAATGATTTAAAAGGCAAATTATTTACCAGTTGTGGTAGCTAAAGGCAGCTTGGTTTCCAGATAAAATCCCAGTGCAAGATTTACTTAGGTAATAATCCAGTCAGTAAGGGTTTGCCTTCAGTGGTTTGAGGTTCACTGTTCAGAGTATCAGAAGGTTTGCTTATGCACCTGCTCTGATGAATTTATAGGACAAGAACGGGCAAAGAGGGGGCGTGGCCAGGTGAGATGCAAGAGGAGGCGTGGCCAGGTGAGCATATTCTCCTGGGAGGGGGAATTCCAGCGAATATCTCTCTCTCGCTCTCGCTCGGCCACTCTCCCCTTTTGTTTTTTTCCTGAGAATAGCATTTCAGACCTTGAAACATGAACTTGAAACATGACAAGGCAGCTAACATACATTCAGAGATAAACGCGAGCAAATACTATGTCACCTATGCCCTTTCCATGACAACACACACACATTAACCCATTCTCTCAACTATTCCTGGAGGGATGAAGTCATTTCTGTCAATATTTACTGGCAATGCAGATATGTGTGTGTGTGTGTGTGTGTGTGTGTAACTTTATAACAGGTTTCAGTTTGCTGCAGGACTGACTGGTATTTCTGTGTGTGTGTGTGTTTTGGGTCTTCATACATGGCTGAGTGCTTTTGTAGTACATGTAGGTGATGGTAAACACCATTCTGTTGTTGTGGATGAAGCTTATAATGACAGCGAGTGATGTAAGCCTTTCAACCTCAAGTCTGAAGCGATTCATATGAGCAGAATTTGTGTTTGCATTCTTTTTGTGGAGCGTTGTAAAGTAAATACCACCATATACACTCTTAAAAATAAAGGTGCTTCAAAAGGTTCTTCAAGCGATGCCATAGAAGAACCATTTTTGGTTCCACAAAGAACCATTCAGTCAAAGGTTCTTCAAAGAACCGGCTCTTGCTAACATTTTTATAATCTGAAGAACCTTTTTTCACCACAAAGAACCTTTTGTGAAACAGAAAGGTTCTTCAGATGTTAAAGGTTCTTTATGGAACCATTTAGACAAAAAGGTTCTTCTATGGCATCGTGAAGCACCTTTATTTTTAAGAGTGTATGAACGGATGCATAATTACCATGCATAAGTGCGCTGGCTTTTCCGTTTCTATTTTTAAACTACTACTAAAAATAGCAGTTCATCATGTGATCCAGATTTAGATGTTTCCATGTTAGTCTCTTCACATTTTTCCTCCTCTCATAACTGCAGCTCTTTTTCCATTTCTTGTTGACGTCACGCTGATGATCGCTGAAGGAAAGATGTCTTGGAATGCAAATGAACAGGTTCTGGTGAAGATAAATTATTCTTGAGACCGCAAGACTTTCCATACGTGGAGGCGTCTGTCACCCCATCACCCACCTGTTGCTCTCTCTACCTGTCTTGCATCATGTCGATTAAACACTCAATAGAGGAGAAAATGTGAACACATCCATCAGTCATGAGTGTATGTAGGTTTGTCTGTACTTGTAAGGGCAGAATTCTTGGAAAAAATCTTTGCAAATACTAAAAAGCAGCATTTTGAAGAGCTCCTCATTATTTAAATGAGATTCTCGCTAATATAACTTAAGAAGCCTGCGTGGGTTTCCTAAGAACATGCTGCAGATGTGATCAAATAAAGATGCTCTTTGTTTTCAGGCTTGAGACGTTTTATTGGTCGATTCTGCAGAAGTGAGACAAGATCATAAATAAATACAATCACCTGCGTAGGAGAGAGAGAAAAACAACATTAGATCAGTATTATAAAGGTCATATTTTAAAAGGTCACACCCAACACGTTTTTAACAGCATTTCGCAAAGGTATTCATCTCCTGAGGTCATGATGAGCTATACTTTTGATTATAAAGAACTAAATCGGATGAAATCTCTTTATGTCAATACTTGCCGTTAAATAAGTGATTCATAATTAAAGCTTAAAGTCAGTTTGAAGACATTATGACTAATTTCATATTTAAAAAAGCCAAACAAATCTCACAATGACTTCACATAGAAATTTCCAAATGATGTCGGTAATGGGTTGGACAGGGTTCGGTTTGGTTTGTAATCATAATTAGCTTAAAACAACAGAATTCATTGGGAAGTTCCAGACGTGATGGCAAACACTAGTCCGTGTGTGTTTCGCTCAGCTTGGGGTCTGTTATATATTCACCACATCTAGTAAAGCATGAAGGTCAGTGTGACAGCGAGGAATTCCTTCAGTCGACTTCTCAAAGTTATTAACTGCTCCAGACTCCATTAATAGGCTAGTTAATGAAGTTAATGAGAGCTGCACACAGTCTGACTCAGTTAGTGTGAAACTCCTGCCACCATGTGGAGTGATCTGGGTACTGCAACTACATCAAACTGATGGACACAAAGTAGGCTACCATATATTGTCATATTTTTTGGACCTGTTCCTTGCTATTTTTACACTTACAAAAAGTACCAGGAAGTATCAATGATTTGTTTTATTGACATTATCATGATATTCTTGGAAATACCCTGCAATGCCATGTAAATACCATGGTAAATGAATTTGGGTATCATGGTAAAGAACATTTTGGGGGAAAAAAAATTATTTGACAGTTTACATTCACTTGATTCTTAACACTGTGTTGTTAGCTGAATGATCCACAGCTGTGTGTTTGTTTGTTTAGTGATAGTTGTTCATGTCCCTTGTTTGTCCTGAACAGTTAAACTGTCTGCTGTTCTTCAGAAAAATCCTTCAGCTCCCACAAATTCTTTGGTTTTCCAGCATTTTTGTGTATTTGAACCCTTTCCAACAATGACTGTATGATTTTGAGATGCATCTTTTCACACTGAGGCAACTGAATGACTCATATGCAGCTATTACAGAAGGTTCAAACGCTCAGTGATGCTCCAGAAGGAAAAAACATGCATTAAGAGCCGGGCGTGAAAACTTTTGAACAGAATGAAGATGTGTACATTTTTCTTATTTTGCCTAAATATCATATTTGTTCATTTAGTACTGCCCTTCAAAGGCTACAGAAGATAGTTACATGTTTCCCAGAAGACAAAATGTTTAAATTTATCCTGATCTTCAAGTTCAAAAGTTTTCACCCCCCCGGCTTTTAATGCATGGTTTTTCAGAATCAGAATCAGAAAGAGCTTTATTGCAAGTATGCTTGCGCATACAAGGAATTTGTTTTAGTGACATAAGCTTCCAGTACATAGAGACAACATCACAGAGACAATAAAAATAAAAAATACACATATGTAAATATAAATAGACAAAAATTGAAAAATAAATAATTGTATGTACAGTTGAGCTATAGATGATAGAATAGAAGGAGATGCAGGGATGTACTAGGATGGAGGTGGTAACAAATAAATATAAGGTTATTGCACATTTTTATAGCATAGGGAACATTTAACTGTTCATAAATTGGATTGCTTGGGGTAAGAAACTGTTCTTGTGCCTGGCTGTCCTGGTATTTGGGGCTCTGTAGCACTGGCCAGATGGCAAAAGTTCAAAAAGGGGATAACTTGGGGGATCCAGAGTTATTTTTCTGAGCCCTTTTCCTCACTCTGGGTGTATACAGTTCTTGAAGGGTGGGCAGGGGAGCACCAATAATCATTTCAGCAGTCCGAACCGTTCTCTGTAATCTTCTGATTGTGTAGCTGAGCCAAACCAGACAGTTATTGAAGTGCACAGGACAGACTCAATGACGGCTGAGTAGAACTGTATCATCAGCTCCTGTGGCAGGTTAAACTTCCTCAGCTGGTCGAAGGAAGTACAACATTTGTTGGGCCTTTTTTTTACAATGGAGTCTATGTGAGTGTCCCACTTCAGGTCCTGAGAGGTGATGGATACCAGGAACTTGAATGTCTCCACTGCAGTCACAGTGCTGTTCATGACGGTGAGTGGGGGGAGAGCAGGGGGGTTTCTCCTGAAGTCCACCATCATCTCCACTGTTTTGAGCGTGTTCAGCTCCAGGTTGTTAAGACTGCACCAGACAGCCAGCTGCTCAACCTGTTTTTCCTTCTGGAGCATCAGTTTGAACCTTCTGTAATAGTTGCATATGAGTCCCTCAGTTGTCCTCAGTGTGAAAAGATGGATCTCAAAATCATACAATACAAATAAATGCTGGAAAACCAAAGGATTTGTGGGAGCTGAAGGATTTTTCCGAAGTACAGCAGGCAGTTTAAGTGTTCAGGACAAAAAAGGGACTCTGTTCTGAGGATCATTCAGGGAACAACAATTGTATGTAAACTTTTGAATGGGGTAATTTTTATACATTCAACTTTTATTTTCTCTTGTGGACTATATGTAAACACATTTTATGTGAAATATCTTATTCAGGTCAGTACTAAATAAACAATAATATGCATTTTGTTTGATCCCTCTTATTTTGGTAAAATAATTAACATTTAGCAGATTCTGCAAGGTGTATGTAAACGTTTGACTACAACTGTGTATGTATATATATATATATATATATATATATGTGCGAATGATGACGTCATCACCACAAGGCGAAATATTTACATTTAATCATTTAGCAGACGCTTTTATCCAAAACGACTTACAAATGAGGACAATGGAAGCAATCAAAATCAACAAAAGAGCAATGATACGCAAGTGTTATTACAAGTCTCAGTTAGCTTAACGTAGTACACGTAGTAAGTTTTTTTTTTTTAATTGTATAATAAATAAAAAAAAAACAAATAGATAAAATACAAAAAAAATAGAGAAGCTAGCGTTAGTGTTTTTTTTTTTTTTTTAAGAAAACAAGCAGTTAGTAAATGAATAGAGTGCAAGTCTAAAAGGGGCACTTTTTTAAGAATAGAATTAGAATAGAGAGTGCTAGAGTTCGAGGGTCAAATAAAGATGGAAGAGATGTGTTTTTAGCTGATTCTTGAAGATGGTTAAGGACTCAGCTGCTGGGATTGAGTTGGTCAGGAGGGAACAGTTAATGTAAAAGTCTGTGAAAGTGATTTTGTGCCTCTTTGGGATGAACAATAAAGCGACGTTCACTTGCAGAACGCAAGCTTCTAGAGGCACATATGTCTGAAGTAATGAATTTAGGTAAAGGGGGGCAGAGCCGGTGGTCGTTTTGTAGGCAAACAATAATGCCTTGAATTTTATGCGAGCAGATATTGGTAGCCAGTGCAAATTGATAAACAGAGGTGTGATGTGTGCTCTTTTGGGCTCATTAAAAATTAATCTTGCTGCCGCGTTCTGGATTAATTGTAAAGGTTTGATGGAACTGGCTGGAAGACCTGCTAAGAGAGCATTGCAATAGTCCAGCCTGGACAGAGCAAGAGCTTGAACAAGGAGTTGTGAAGCATGGTCTGAGAGAAAGGGCCTTATCTTCTTGATGTTGAAGAAAGCAAATCTGCAGGACCGGGCAGTTTTAGCAATGTGGTCTGAGAAAGTCAGCTGATCATCAATCAGGATCAGGAGTTATGGTTGATGTGCCTAACTGGATGGTCAAATTGTGATGAAACGATGGGTTTGATGGAACCACAAGCAGTTCTGTCTTAGCTAGGTTGAGTTGAAGGTGATGGTCCTTCATCCAGAAAGAAATGTCTGTTAGAGAAGCTGAGATGCGAGCAGCTATCGTTGCATAATCAGGATGGAATGAGAGGTAGAGATGAGTATCATCAGCATAGCAGTGATATGAAAAGCCATGTTTCTGAATGACAGAACCTAGTGATGCCATGTAGACAGAGAAGAGAAGTGGTCCAAGAACCGAGCCTTGAGGTACCCCAGTAGCTAGATGTTGCGACTTAAGACACCTCACCTCTCCAAGATACCTTGAAGGACCTATCTGACTCAAACCACTGGAGTGCGGATTCTGAGATGCCCTTTGCCAGTAGGGTTGACAGGAGGATCTGGTGGTTAACCATGTCAAAAGCAGCGGACAGATCCAGCAAGATAAGTACTGAAGATTTGGAATCCACTCTTGCCAGTCTTAGGGCTTCAACAACTGAGAGCAAGGCAGTCTCGGTTGAATGAATTGAAACCAACGGTAGATGATCAAAAACATGCCAAATTCTGTTTTAAATGTCAAAATATATAAAAAACAACGTATCAAACAAAAATAATTGTAAAACAGTTACTGATGTAGACAGACAGACAGTCAGGTGTGCTGTGAAATATAGTTTGTTAGGCATTTAAAAGATTTATCAAGAAATTTAAATATGGAAACCCCATAATCAACATTTCATGGGTTTTAGATGCAACTAAAATTATGAAATTAGTCACTCTTGATGCAAGAAAAATCAACAGACAACAAAAATGAACAATAAAACTTTAATACTTTAAGCAAATATAAAGTAAAAGTGGAAGATAAAGTGAAGATGGATCAGATACAAACCTACATGATAGCATCTCTTATCTTTCTATCTATATCTGCATTTTGTAAAATACACCCTAAGTGGAAGAATAACTAGTTGTTTTAAAACTCTTGAAGAGGAACTTTATTCACTTTGAAAACTATAGATGTTGTTTCTTTGTCCTGTCACTAACTCTGGCTGGTAGGACAGATTTTATTACTCGAAGCATTATTATGTCATGTTTAGCGAGGTTGAAACCTTGAAAGTGCTGGATCTATGATCTACTTACGATGAGTGTTTTTTGTATGACTACATAAAGTTGATGAATGACTGAAACTCTTCCCACAGGTAGTGCAGTGATACGGTTTCTCTCCAGTGTGAATCCTCTCATGTGATTTCAGGTCTCCTGACCGACTGCATCTCTTGTCGCAGTGTGAACACATGTAAGGTTTCTCTCCAGTGTGAATCCTCTCATGTGATTTCAGGTCTCCTGACTGACTGAATCTCTTGTCGCAGTGTGAACACATGTAAGGTTTCTCTCCAGTGTGAATCCTCTCATGTGATTTCAGGTCTCCTGACTGACTGAATCTCTTGTCGCAGTGTGAACACATGTAAGGTTTCTCTCCAGTGTGGATCCTCTCATGTGATTTCAGGTCTCCTGACTGACTGAATCTCTTGTCGCAGTGTGAACACATGTAAGGTTTCTCTCCAGTGTGAATCCTCTGGTGCCGTTTCAAACGTTGAGCTGTAAAAAAAGTCTTCTCACACTCAAAGCACATATAATTTTTCACACCAGTGTGTATCTTCTGATGTACTTTTAAACTCTGCAGTTGTGAAAATCTCTTTCCACAGAAAGAACATGAATGTGGTTTCTCCTTTGAATGAACTTTCAGGTGACTCTTCAGGCCTGAAGCCCTCAAAAATGTTTTGTCGCATTGATCACATGGGTGCACTTTCTCTCCAGTGTGGATGTTCATGTGTTTCTTAAGGTGTGATGATTGTGTGAAACTCTTCCCGCACTGATCACATGTGAACGGTTTCTCTCCAGTGTGGATGTTCATGTGCATCTTAAGGTTTGCTGATTTTGTGAAACTCCTCCCACACTGATCACATGTGAACGGTTTCTCTCCAGTGTGGATGTTCATGTGCATCTTAAGGTTTGCTGATTGTGTGAAACTCTTCCCACACTGATCACATGTAAACGGTTTCTCTCCAGAGTGGATCCTCATGTGAACCTCAAGACTCTGTTTGCTTGTCAAAGTCTTTCCACACTGAGTGCAGGTGAAACTTTTCTTGTCTTTTCTTTTCAGTAAAGAAACTCTTTCAGTCTGTGAGCGAGTTTTTTCTCTAGTTTTGCCAGGATGATGTTTCTGCACTTCACTCGCCTCATTCTCCTCCATCAGATCTGAAATTAAAGTCAAAATGTTACAATATAAATAAATCATAAAATAAATAAGAGAAATGTGAAGTGGAAGCAGACTATGCAAAATTACAATCATTTTTATAAAATGAGGTACAATAAACTACATCAAAAATATGGGCACAAACCCATGTTTCTTTACTGAGAACTATTCAATGTTTGATCAACTCCACAATAGGTTAGATGCACAAGCTTCGACGGTGCAAGTGTGTGCATGTTTACTTCTGCTCATAAACTTCCGGTCTTTAAGCGACATTTGCATATAATTCATTTTATGTATAGGCGCCTTTCATGACACTCAATGTCACCTTACAAGTAATCCTAAAAACCATACAACTAAGAATCCATACAAACAAGAACAATAAAATAAATAAAACATTCATAAAAAATGATCTACATACAGTATATGCAGTCAAAAGTAGGCCTGTTTAAATAAATGAGTTTTAAGACGAGATTTAAAATTGTGAAAACTATTGTTATTGCGAATGTCCTGGGAAAGAGCTAAACTAAAAGAGCGTAACTAAAGGCCCTCGACCCCATACTGCTCAGATTAGTACATGGTTGAATCAGAAAACAGATGAAGAGGATCTCAGGGTGCGTACAGGAGTATATATTTGAAGAAGATCAGAAAGATAAGAAGGAGCAAGATTATTGAGAGCTTTGTAAGCAAGAAGCAAATTTTTTGTCCAATAAATAAATAATGAACAGAGGGCCCAAGACTGAACCTTGGGGAACACCTGCAGTAACATTTGACGATTCAGATTTAAATTTTTTAAGTTGCACAAACTGAGTGTGTTTAGAGAGATACGATCTAAACCAGGACAGACAGGTACCCGTAATTCCCAGGGAAGCCTGTCTAGTAGGATGTTATGTGAGACTGTATCGAAGGCCGCACTCAGATCAAGCAAAACAAGTAAAGTTAACTGTCCAGAGTCCGCTGCCTTAAGCAAATCATTGGTAATTTTGACTAACGCGGTTTCTGTATTATGAAGTGGACGAAAACCAGACTGACATTTTTCAAACAGTTTATTATCTGACATATAGTCTGCAATTTGAGCTGTGACTATCTTTTCTAAAAAATTTAAGATTGGACGAAAGTTCTTAAGATTAGTTTGATCTGCTCCTGTTTTTTTTTCAGAATAGGAGTTATTGTAGCAGTTTTAAGTGATGAAGGAACAATATCAGAAGACAACAAAAAAATAATAATCCCAGCGATTAAAGAAGACAGAGAGGATAAACATGCTTTGACTAAGTGTCGGAAGAGGATCCAGATGGCAAGTAGTAAATTTAGATTTCTGGATAATAGAAGTTATCTTGTCGGTGGTGTGAAGATTAAAGGTAGAAAAGGTAGGAAGTGTAGATTTAATAACAAATAAATCTACCACTATCAGCATTATTTTAAAGTATTTGCTTATGAATATTTTGAATTTTTATATTAAAATAGTCCATAAAAACATTACATACAGTAGTGGAGTATATATAAGATGGTAAATGTTCAGGAGACTGCAGAAGCTTATTGACGGTAGCAAAAAGAAATCGAGTATCCCCTTCCCTTGCCCTAAATATATTAGTGTAAAGTTCTGACTTGGCCTTTGGGATAGTATCCTTATAATTTTGCACATAATGAGCATATAATACTTTATGATCCGAAAGACACGTTTTGGCATACAAGCGTTCAAGGCAGCGGCCTTTAGCTTTAAGCTGACGCAATTCAGGAGTATACAAGGAGCTGAGTGGGTAAAGGAAATTTTAGAGTTTTCATAGGAGCATATGCATCTAAAATCTCACAAAGACCATCATTATAAGCAGCAACCATGTCCTCTACAGTGGATGAGTCAACTTTGCTGGCAAACTTGGCTAAATCATCAGCAAAAGCAGATATATCACTAGACTTGATGTTACGGAAAGTGACAGAACGGCTTACATTAACCTTAGACGATGTAGAAGACACCAGAAAATAATCAGAAATGGACAAGTCTGAGACTGTACTATTTTGAGGAGTTATGCCAGAGCAACAAATGAGATCAAGAATATGTCCCTTAAGGTGCGTTCACACCAGACGCGAATGAAGCGTTAAGCGCGAGTGATTTACATGTTAAGTCAATGCAAAGAAGCGAATAGACATCCTGCGGCACGGTTCGTGCGAATGACGCAGCGCGAATTGAGCGTTTCGGGCGTTTGCGAGTTGAAAAAAAAAAAATCAGGAGCTTGCTCTAGTAGTGATGTGATTACGAGCGGAGGCAGAAATCCAACAACAATAGAGGACAAAATCATCGTCGCTGTATGTGGATACTCGGAGCTGTACGATAGACCAAAGATTACCTGTTAGATTTACCCAAAACGAATTATATCTTATGTTTATCCAGATACATCAGAGCCAGCGGCAGATGTCAGAAGGACTAGCCGAGGTTATGCTCCTCTCTTTGGGATACATAAGCACGAACGCCCGGTGATCACGTGGAGCTCATGGCTCCGAAATCGGTGAAGCACATTTTCAAATAGGCGCTGTTTTTATAAATAAACCACAGATTTGAGTTTTAAACAACTACATTCTCGGCTGAAATACACACGTCCAGTGTTTCCATAGCACATAAAATGCAACTAGCCTCTAAACAAAATCCATGTTAGCCATATCACAACGAGAGTGGAGCCGCCTACAGAAGCCCCTCCCATGACGTGAATTTGCATCTGTTGTGAAGTGAATTTTACGCGCAAATGAAGCGAGTAAACTCAAAATGTTCAAGAGTCCAACTACGTGAATAGCGCGATTTATTCGCGCAAGTCGCGTCTGGTGTGAACGCACTGTTAGGCTTAGTTCACACTGCAGGCTAAAGTGGCCCAAATCCAACTTTTTTGCCCAAATGTGACCCCTATCTGATTTTCTTATGACAGTCTGAACAGCACAAATCCGATTATTTTCAAATCAGGCCCACGCCACTTTCATATGTGGTCCTAAATCGGATGCATATCCGATGTTGTGCAATGCAACTTCAGTCTGAACGGCCATGTCGCATTTCATGCGATTTTTACATCATCAATCACAATTCTGCACTGGAGGCGGGAACATTAAAATCACAATGGCAGACAATATATAGACAATAATATCACTTCGTTATTTAGGCTCCGATTGCACATTAACTTAAAAATTGCAAAACACACGCTAACGCGAGCAGCATTTATTTTTATTTCCGCAAACACAGTGAGCTGCGTCTGACGTCACGTCTTCTTCTGCGCATGCAGGTCACTTCAGGGCCGTATACGGTTCACACATGAGACTGATGGCAGTCGCATTTAAATGACAATGTGAATTTCAGCAAAAAATCCGATTTTAGCATTAAGACCTGCACTGTGAACTAAGTCTTAGAGCAGAGGTCTTGAACCCTGTTCCTGGGGACCCACTTTCCTGAAGACTTTAGCTACAACCCTAATCAAGCACACCTGAAGTGGCCAATTAAGGTTTTCAAGACTGCTTGAAAATTGCAGACAGGTGTTGGAAATAAACTTTCCATAAGAGTGGGTCCCCAGGAGCAGGGTTGAAGACCTCTGCCTTAGAGTAAGTAGGAGTATTGGCATATTGCTGTATACCAAAACTATCGAGACATGATATAAATTCTCTTGTTTGACTATCAACATTATCGATATGGATGTTAAAATCACCCAGCATAATCACAATAGGAGACATGGAGCATAAAAGAGTTAAAAGTTCTGAGAGTTCACTTAAAAATTTTGAGTTTGTCTTAGGAGGTCGATATAAAGTTGCAACGACGATAGGTGTTGAACCATGAATCTTAAGAACAATAGATTCAAATGAGGTAGATGCAGGCACAGTTACTCTCCACTTCTCTTTGTGTATAATAGCAAGTACCCCTCCCCGACCAGAATCACAGGGTTTACAAACATAGACGTACTCTGGGGGGACTGACTGATTCAAATGTAGAAAGTCATCAGGCCGCTGCCAAGTCTCAGTTAAACACAAAAATATCACGCGTAGCATTTTCCAAAACATTCGCTTTTCAAGATGCATGTGTATATTTGTCTGATCCTTGACGCAATCGTGCGCAGCAGCGAAAAGTTGAGACTGTGCTTACTTGAAATGTTGTAGATTTGAGTAACAAATGAGAATCTCTAAAATGAATGCGTATATTTTGAGACAAAGGTCTTCTTTATGATTTTCAGTTTTGTTTAAGATAAAGCAACAGTTTTTAAATAACGAAAGAATATGTAAAATTATGGTATTTGTGCTAAAAAGCGCCCCTGCTGTTGGGGGCTAAAGGCGCAGTTATTAACATAATTAATTAGGGATGGGTACCGAAACTCGGTATTTAATCGGTCTCGGGGCTAAATTATGAAAGACCGGAGTATCGATAAGCTCTGACGTTATCGGTTCTGCTGTCGGTACTGGAGAAATTATGAAAACACACATACATTTATTGTTGCTATATATACACATTATCTTGCAAATTCTCTCTCACCAGAGTTGCCAGCTGTTTTTATATGCAATAATATTCAAACATTTGTCTATGATGCATTTTTGCTATTCGCAATTCAGAAGCGAGATCGCGCTCACGCAGAGGAGCTTCAGCACGCGCAACATGAAAGCCCTGTTTAATTATGATAGAATAGAGAACTAACTATTAAAACATATGCACTTTATGCCTGTGGCTGTTATATTAAGCTAAGTTTATTTATTTATTTTTGATTTTGGCTTCTAAGGATTATAGCCGCGTTTCTTCTAGCACAACTTCCATCCCTTCACAGCGGCGCGCATTCGTTCCTCCCTAACCAAAACTTAACGTCTGAATCAGCTCAATCGGTGATTGTTGTAAGATGCCGTCTTTACTGTTGCTAAATTGCGGGACATGTTTGATAATAAAACGTTGAAAGCACAATCCGCACAAGAGACGCTGCTCCCCAGGCTGAAATGTGTGTGTGTGCGTGCCTGCGCGCCTGTGGAGCGCTTCAAAACGGACAGGCAAATTACAGTTTGAGCTTCGGGCGCGTCCAAACGATCAAATACACACAAAAATATGTCACAATGGCCAGCTATGAGAGTATTCACTTAAACAGTTTGTCTTAAGTGGACCAGAACTGTTCGGAGAAAATCCGATGTGTGTCAATATATTGCCTTAAAGTGACAGACTGGCGCTTCAATGTTAATCAAAGAACAAAATGCAAAGAGAAAATCACTCACAGCTCTTAATCTGAATAACGTTATAGCTTTAATAAGCATTAATCTATCAATACATACAGTGAAAACTATGCAGTGTGCATTTACATTTGATTACTTTTAGATTTCTTTTGTAGGCTATTACTTGCCTGAACAGTAATGTTAGTAGAGCTTCATGGAAAAATGAAGCACTGTTTATTTCATTTCATTTGTATATTTGTTTTATTGTATTTGTCAGTTTGTTTTTACTTTGTTTCTTTGTTAATATTCTTACTGTATCTTATGTATATAAAACACTAAAAATGCCTGCACACTGGTGCATTTACAAATTGATGTTTTATATTAATTTAATTAAATATTTATTTTACATTTCAGAATATAAAGTAATGTTAATTCAGCTCCTAATTTGTTATAATATATATATATATATATATATATATATATATATATATATACAGTATAACAAAAAGTACCGATAAGAATACCGTTAAAGTACCGGACCGATAAGCAGTATCGATAAGAGTAGTAATACCGTTAAAACCTTAACGATACCCATCCCTATAATTAATAGATGGCTGACTTTTCCATTTGTTGACATGGTTTTTTTTTTTTTTTTTTTTTTTGGCCTGTCAGTAGCACAGATAACACATGACAGTACATATGCGTGGTTATGCTATCATCATTCACAGCCTTGTTTCATTTTTTTTTTCTTTTTTTATTAAATATATATATATATATATATATATATATATATATATATATATATATATATATTTTTTTTTTTTTTTTTTTTTTTTTTTATATTAATTAATTAATTTAATTTTATATACCCTTTTACTTAACCACACTGTGACAGACAAGACCAGGGGACAGAGAAAACAAGAGAGAGAAAGAAGAAAGAAAAAAAAAAAAAAATACATTAAAAAAAAAAAAAAAGGTTGTGGGGAAAGTCAACAGAGAAGGGGGAGAGAGAGAGAGAGAGAAAAAAGGAGAATGGGGGATAGAGAGAGAGAGGAAAGAAAAAAAAAAGACAATTTGCTTCGATACCTGCTGACAAAGAGAGAAAACAACAGAAGAAAACAACCGAAGACACAACATCAAAGAGACTGCAGCAACAACCAACATCTGTATGAATCACAATAAATTATAAATGTTAAATGTTATTGAGCAGCACACATAACTAATATTACAAAATAGGTTTTGAAGCAACAGCAGATCAAGACAATGTGTGTCTGTGAGCACCTGTTTTTATACCAATGTGAATGCTTGAGTGTACACCTGTGTGTGTGAGCGCGCTTGTGTTCATAAGGTTCCTCCATGTAAATGTTTAATAGTGTGTGTGGGGAACAACAACCCCATCCCGCAAGGCATGAAGCAGGCACGGGAAAAGACCCGGGCCCCAAACATCCGGAGGCCCCCCAGGGCACGGGACCCATTACCCATTCATAAAGACAGTCACTAGCTTCATTCCTGCTGGTGGTTCTAGTTACAATTTTAACGTATCATTTCAGTCATTTAAATCATTTAATATTTCTATTTAAAATTGTATATATAAAACATTAATCTCAACATGAATTTAATTGCACTCATGCCACCTCTGAGCCTCATTAAACGTCTGAAAATGTACCTACAAGCTACTTTTGTGTTCTTCTGTGCAACCTCTGTAGTACAAATACATTTTTTATTAATACCAATTTCATATGATTGCTAACTTATTTGTCTTAGTCTACTTCTTATTATATTGTTTTAATTAGAAATTTTAAAAAGCTTATAAATATAAATGTTTGAATTTGACATAGATTACATATTTTGAACAAAATTAGGAAAATGCCATTACAAAGGTAAAAGGAAAATACCCCGGTAAGTCACTTTAAGGAGTCAAATATCACCTTGTATCAGGAAGGCTAATTTTTGATCAGAGTTTTTGATTATTGATCAGAAGGTGCTCCTATTTTTTTTTTTTAAATTAGGAGGACAAGCGCTCCTAAAAAGAAAAGTAAGTGTAGAGCCCTGTGTAACAGTATATTAGATCATGAGGTCTTAAAAGATAGCAGCCTAAATAAACCTGCTGCTGTTTGTCATTAATGTCTATTTACTATCCAGTGTTATTTTAGAGTTGAATAGATTATTCAGTTTCTGTAGTAATTCAGTACCTATATATTTTAGTTAGACCTTACTGAAAAAAATAAAGTAGGCCTACTGTTAATTTAATTTGTATCTTGTTATTGTTTTTGTTTGTGCTATTGATTGTCATTAATTTATTCGTTCGATTCAATTCTGAGTGCACGTGATTTTGGGGTGGGGAGGGGGCGTGGTCCATGGGAAAAAGTATATATATTATGTTGGGTGTCCATATTAGAGATAATCACCATTTTTAGAATTAAACCATTATATTTAAAAACATGATATTAATCATATCATATAATAGAATATAATTTGTTGTTACTACTGTATTAAATGATTATTGGATCTCCTTCAATACTTTCAGAATCTTAACTTATTAAAATGATTTTGTTTCTGTATTTTAAAATATATTTTTTATATTAACATTTTAATGACAGTATATTTATTTAACAAAATAAGCAGAAAATAGTCTAATATTATTTATCTTTTCTCTCATTAATATACAGGCACAGAAATATACAATTAAAAGATACCAAATACAAAACAATGTAAGAATTTGAAAAGTGAAAGAATAAACACACATCTGCAGGGTACAAATAAACCACCAATGAATTTAGTTTAACTTAATTTGTGTTTTATATGTTTTAGTTTTGTGTTTTATATGAAACATGGTTTATAATGAATAAATGCCATTGTGATAGTTGCATCTTGTAATAGCTGGTCGTGTCGTTTGCTTAAGTCTGTTGACACCAATAAAATGAGTTTAACGTGGCAATTAACACATCTAAAGTCATCTACTGACATGAAATAAGAGGATTTTCAGCAGCTGATAATATTGATGAGCCTCAGACTATAAACACTCATTGAAATGGACATCACATGATTTTTTGTTTAAACCAATCAAATTTTATGTTTTCATAAAATGAGCAATGCCTGGTCACTGATTGGTCCCTGGTCAACCAATCACAATGAAGATAACTCCTAACTTAATCTGATTGTGCTGTTTCTGACAGCAAATGCAATGAGTTTGCTTCCTTCTTTTCAGAGAAGATCAGTAATATCAGGAAGGAGATTGGCACATCTTCCTGTAATACAGAGGTCACACAGATTCGACAGCAATCTCAAAAAGAAGTGACTATGTCTGTTTTTGATACAATTGATAGCAAAATTTTGGAAGAAATAGTACAGCATCTTAAATCGTCAACCTGCTAGCTTGACACACTTCCCACATCTTTTTTCAAAAGTGTGCTTAACTGTTTGGAAGCAGATCTCTTAGAAGTGGTGAACACCTCACTTCTTTCTGGGACTTTTCCAAACTCCCTGAAAACTGCAGTTGTTAAGCCCCTTCTGAAAAAGCGCAATCTTGATAACACCATGTTGAGCAACTATAGACCAATATCAAATCTTCCTTTCATAGGTAAGATTATTGAAAAGGTAGTTTTTAATCAGCTGAACAACTACTTAAACTCGAATGGATACCTGGATAATTTTCAATCTGGTTTCCGCGTGCATCACAGCACAGAGACAGCACTCATTAAGATAATAAATTATATTCGCTTTAATTCTGATTCTGGCAAAATATCAGTGCTGGTACTACTAGATCTTAGTGCTGCGTTTGACACTGTCGATCATAACATACTTCTAGAGAGACTGGAAAACTGGGTCGGGCTTTCTGGGATGGCACTCAAATGGTTCAGGTCATACTTAGAAGGGAGAGGTTATTATGTGAGTATAGGAGAGCATAAGTCTAAGTGGACGTCCATGACATGCGGAGATTTAAGATTAAGATTAAGATAATATATATATTTGTCACATACACAATTACATAGAGAGTATATAACCAGTAGTGAAATGTATTTTCTGCATTTAACCCATCCTAAGTGAACACACACCCAGAGCAGTGGGCAGCCATGTTACAGCGCCCGGGGAGCAGTTTGGGGGTTTGGTGTCTTGCTCAAGGACACCTCAGTCGTGTTAATGAAGGAGGATACTTCCCCTGCCGGACCTGAGATTTGAACCCACAACCTTCCCACAACCTTCCGCTTACAAGTCCGACTCGCTATCCATTAGGCCACGACTGCCCCCTTGTTGTTTGACCTCTGTTGGAGTCCCACAAGGCTCAATTCTTGCACCGATCTTATTTAGCCTGTATATGCTCCCACTAAGTCAGATAATGAGGAAGAACCAAATTGCCTATCACAGCTATGCTGATGATACCCAGATCTACCTAGCCTGATCTCCAAATGATTTTAGCCCCATTGACTCCAATGCATTGATGAAATTAACAGTTGGATGTGCCAAAACTTTCTTCAGTTAAACAACTGAAGTCATTGCATTTGGAAACAAAGATGAAGTTCTCAAGGTGAATGCATACCTTGACTCTAGGGGTCAAACAACTAAAAATCAAGTCAGAAATCTTGGGGTGATTCTGGAGACAGACCTTAGTTTTAGTAGTCATGTCAAAGCAGTAACTAAATCAGCATACTATCATCTCAAAAACATTGCAAGAATTAGATGTTTTGTTTCCAGTCAAGACTTGTAGAAACTTGTTCATGCCTTTATCACCAGCAGGGTGGATTATTGTAATGGTCTCCTTCCAAAGAAGACCATTAGACAGCTGCAGCTCATCCAGAACGCTGCTGCCAGGATTCTGACAAGAACCAGAAAATCTGAGCATATCACACCAGTCCTCAGGTCCTTACACTGGCTTACAGTTACATTTAGGATTGATTTTAAAGTACTTTTACTCGTTTATAAGTCACTCAATGGCCTAGGACCTAAATACATTGCAGATATGCTCACTGAATATAAACCTAACAGACCACTCAGATCATTAGGATCGAGTCAGTTAGAAATACCAAGGGTTCACACAAAACAAGGGGAGTCCGCTTTTAGCTATTATGCCGCCCGCAGTTGGAACCAGCTTCCAGAAGAGATCAGATGTGCTAAAACATTAGCCACATTTAAATCCAGTCTCAAAACTCATCTGTTTAGCTGTGCATTTGTTGAATGAGCATCCGAACTGACTGCATTGTATTTTATGTATAATCCTTTTCTATTTAACTGTTTTAAATTTCATTTTAAATCAATTTCTATATCATTTTAAAATTCCTTGTTTTATTATTTTTAATTCCTTGTTTTTATTGCTGTAAATGATTATTTCACTTTCTTTTATCTAAAGCACTTTGAATTACCACTGTGTATGAAATGTACTATATAAATAAACTTGCCTTGCCTTACAGGTGTCACAAAAGAGAGACATGACTAACCAACAAGACAAGAAGAGGAGGAAGTCCACATTTTACCTTTTATATGCAGATTTATGTTTATATTAGCCTCATCAACTTGCACCTATGATAAAATTAAGACTATCAAATGATAATATTCAAAGTTACTTTGAAGATCTTTCAGAGTTGCTGAACACAGGATTTTTTAAAAATGTAATGTCCATCGGGTCTTGAAAGATATCAGCAGCACCTCAGGAATTACAGGTTGAGAAATTTGTGGAAGCATTTCAAAGCTAAATACAGAGCTACAAATTCTAATGTTAATGTTTTATGAACACTGATGTTAATTAATGAAATTAATATCAATATGATTTAATTTGTCATCTGTTTCAGCAGCTAACTGTCGAAGGCTTGGAATATAGCAACGCACGCTTTACGCACACATCCAATGTCCAGTCTTCATATCGATTTCAGTCTAAGATTACTTTATTGAACATAATATAAATACATGCTTGCAATGATGAATGGTGGACACCTTAGCTTCCCGAAGTGTGGTAAAAACTGTAAACGTTCCCTGCCCCAAGCCTGCTAACTCTATGTGAATGAAACACCCTATGTGCACATACTGCCCCCAAGTGGTGACAGTCCAAAATACATCGACATTAACACATTGGCTCCTACATCATCAAATACCCCCTTTCCACCAGCAGGAACCAGGTGCTAGTTCAGAGCCAGTGCTACTGCCAGTTCTTAGTTGGTTCGACTCGCGAGCCTTTTAAGAACCGGTTGCTTTTCCACAGGTTAGAGAGCCAATACAGAGCCAGGACTTACGTCACTGAATACGTTTCATGTTTCGTTTCACTAGCGCGGCAGCGCCAAACACAACAGACTTGTTCGAGGTGCATCGCGCCACGCAGATCGATCGGCACACAACACACTAAAGCACCGCGAGAGCGATCCAAAAGCATAAAGAGCCGTCGGCTTTCCAGTCGCTCCCGCAGTACCCCGATGCCTCCGCGCAGCGCCGATCCATCCCGAACAAGCCTAAACAAACTATCAACAATGGCGGACGTTGTGTTGTTATTGACGTTCATGGCTTTGCGATTCTACATCGGCATCCAAACACGGCGAATCCAACGTGTCCGTGTTTAGCTGCTATTTCAAATATGGCGGTCCAAGTTTCTGTTCGTCTTGTTTGGTCACGGTAACCCCGCCCCCAGCCCCTGACGCAAGCGGTTCTTCCTTCTAGCCCAGCAATGTTTTGGTGCTACTTACGAACCGCTTTTGCTGGTTCGGAGCTGGTGCTTTGGGTGTCGAAAGACAAAGAACCGGTTTGAAACTAGGCTCTGGCTCTGAACCAGCACTGGAACTGCCTTGGTGGAAAAGGGGTAAAAGTGACCATAGCCTGTCAATCAACTTTTCATTGGTTTTAATGAGAAACAGCTAGTAGATGTAACACTTGCACCCCCTCCACACACACTGATGCCTTGATGCTATAGTCAATGCACACAATCATATATTCATCAAAACAATCAGCAAGTACACAATTCACATACACACAAAGACATTTATACATATACTCAGATTCACCCACTTCAACCAACAAAAAGAATCAAAGTTTTTTTGAGACTTCATATCATCTTACTTTTTTCCCCACATTCTTACTGCATTGTTCTTTCTTATAGTATGTGTTCTTTTCAAAATCTTAAACACTAGCTCAACTATAGTGCACAAACTCTACTTATTATGTATGGTTAAAATATGGGGATTTTTATTTTTCTTCAGTCCTGGTGTCCATTATAGTGGACATGAAAAAAATCTAATAAAAAAATGAGTTGGCACAAATCTTGTTTTTTAGACTTATTTCTATATTGGAGAAGAGCAAATATTTTAAAAAAAATTCAGTGAAAAACAATTCAGGTCTGAAGGGGTTAAACAAGCCATTCGCTTTATTCTGAGTGTTTGCTGGAAGAAACTGATTATTCGAGTCAGAATATATACTGAAAACCTATTAAATTGTTCTAATATGACAATTACTTCTCAAATGATACAGAACAAATACCAGTAATATAAAGACAGACACTAATGATAACGTGTGTGTTCCTGTGGCTCAGTGGTAGAGCATTGCGTTAGCAGCGCAAAAGGTTGTGGGTTCGATTCCCAGGGAACACACATACTGATAAAACATGTATAGCCTGAATGCACTGTAAGTCGCTTTGGATAAAAGCGTCTGCTAAATGCATAAATGTAAATGTAATGACACTCATTTTTATCAACTATTATAATTTGTGCATAGTAACGTTAATTAGATCGCTAACTTCTTACCGTCTTGTATGTGCGCAGAAACTGGCAAATCACTTACATCTGATCCTGCAAAAATGTTGCTTTAACTTGTAAAGTGTCTTTTACAATTACTTAAAATAACGCGAACTGTTCCCCTCAGAAAACTCCTCACTGACTGAAGCTCGCGCGCGCGCGCTGGTGGTGACGTCATCCCCGCGAAGCGAAATCAACGGTAGATTTTTAAAAACACGCGCCATTTAATTTTAAATCTATCATTTATCAGTTTCTTTGTTTTTTAAATCAATAAAAGAACATATCAAACAAAATCACAGCCATCTCTGTAACCATAGCGACACAGACTAAGCACATCATTTACATTTATAAACTGCTTTTATCCACTCACCTCACATTATTTACATTACTGTAAAGCTTCACAATGTAAACGGTTTGTTTTCGAAGCAGCTTTAAAGAAAACCGTGAACGCGAACTCTAATCTCATCTGTCCTCACCCAACCGAGCGTGTCTGTTCGTACAGTGACACAATGCCAATATTTACTAACATTTTTCATCACCTCGGGAGAGAATGACAGCTTTAACACGAATGACTGACAGACGTTTATCAGGCGAAGCGCGCGCCTCACGCTATACGTGTGTAGATGACGTCACAGACCGCTAGCGTTACTGTGCGTTCACACCGCACGCGGCGAGAGCGTCAAAGTGGCCGGAAGTCATTCATTTTCAATGTGAGCCGGCGGCGAGCTCCGGCGAGAGCGGCGCGGCGGGTTTTGGGCGGTGAGAGCGTCGAGGAGAGTTGAAATCAAGTCAACTTCATGGTAATGAGCTATGACGCGGTTCGGCGGCAACCAATCAGAATGTAGAAGTCCTCCGCTTGAGAGGAGTTCAGAGAACGCAGTCCTGTAAACTTTGGTTCCGACCACATTAGTTCCCAAGCATTTTAGCGCTAGAACGCTTTGTTTTTTTCAGCGGGAATGCTATTAATTTCCTCAAAACAACATAGTTGACCAATTACATTAAGACACTTCAACCAGGACAGTTTGGAATGTAGGCTGCGCACAAATTAACGTTAATGTTAATTAAAGACCAAGACTAGTAAACGTCTCCTATAAACTGCATGTTGAAATTAGACTAGCACTTAACCAACAAAAAACACACCACACAAATGGCATTTATTGGTTTATTTCGTTAGCAAACATGTAACTATAATTGTTGTAACTATAAAGCTCTTTCCATTGATCAATTTCTTACTTTCACAATTAAAATATTTAATGAGGTTAACTTATACCCTACTTGTGGTCAGTCTGCACAAGATCAACATGCTTGTTTCCTTTGCGGCTCCTTTAAATACAAGACCAAGCGTTCGCTCGTCAGAGCGTCAACGAATCTTTCTACAGCGTCGCTGGCAGCGCGGCCAGAGCGAATTTTGACGCTCTCGCCGCGTGCGGTGTGAACGCACAGTTACGCTCATGCAGCAAAAGGCGTCTAAATGATAACTAATATATAAATCCTTAAAACCAGACATACAGGGGCGGAGCCAACAAAGCACACAAAAAGCTGAGCATACAATGTAGTTCTCTTGTCAGTTAAGTCATGAAATTACCAAAAAGACGATTAAAGTTGCAAACTGTGCATGCATCACATTAAAGAATGGCATCCTAAAATATATTCTGCAATTCGAGATCACAATATAAGAAGCAAGCTGAAATATTTTTATATTTGTAATTTAATGCACAAGTAAATGTGCACTTATAGCCTACTAGAAAACATGCACTCGTTTTCTTCTTGTTAATTTGTAAAGTACAAACAAAAATGAAATCTTTTAAATGCATAACAGCTCATTTCACATTCTGGCATTTATGTGCTGTTGCCTTTTTCACATTATTATCACTATCTGCATGTCTCATCCATGAGTATGCAATGATGGAGAACAAGCTTTTGGGGGGTTTTGAGAACCAGAATCAAGCTGACTGCGCAATAGAGCTATAGTGAGCCCTTTTATTAAAATACCTGGAGGTGATGAATAATACAAAAATTGTCATATTCACTCAGTATTACTTGATCTAATATCTCAACTACAATTAATTGTATTTAGTTGTGTTTTAGGCACTAAAACAGTCCAGTAGGCGTACTTTACAGTCAAACACTGTCAATAAAAACAAGTCTTGGTATCTTTGTTGCTTCTCAAGTAAATGTTTCAATGAGTTTTTAAAAATATTTTAGTGGAAAATAAACAAAACCGTCTCGTTATGAACTACTTTAGACTTTTCAAAATATATTTTAAATATGCTGTAGCTCAATGAAATACATTTTTGAAATTGTAAATATATTTAGTTTCAACCTTCATATACCAAATATATACCAAATATATTTCAGGGGCAGGAAAATACATTTCAGTCTTACAGTGGCCTACATTTAGACTAAATGCAAATGTGGATGGAATAGCCTACTAGAGATCAAAACTACATGATTTAATTTTTTTCATATATTGTAATATTGGTAAAAATTCCTAATTTCCTTCCTTTTTAAATTGAAATGTGTTATATATTGACGCATGTTACAGAAAACATCTAGTTTTGCCTTTAAACATGAAACATTTTGTGAATGCATTTTCTTCTGACTGAAATAAAGGGAGGGCAAAATATGTTGTTTTTAAATACTTATATATATATATATATATATATATATATATATATATATATACAGTCATGGCCAAAAATATTGGTACCCTTGGTAAATACGATCAAAGAAGGCTGTGAAAATTAATCTGCATTGTTAATCCTTTTGATCTTTTATGTAAAAGTTTCACAAAAATCTAACCTTTCATTGGATAATAAGAATTAAAATATCATTATGAAATAAATGTTTTTCTCAAATACACGTTGGACACAATTATTGGCACCCCTAGAAATTCTTATGAGTAAAATATCTCTGAAGTATATTCCCATTCATATTCACAATTCTGAGCACTCCAGGGTGATTATGAACATGTAATTATCCAGCCATGGCTTGCTGTTTCACTGAAATATAAATATGAGGGAAAACAAAGCCCAAATTCCCTTAATCATCATCACAATGAGAAAAAACAAAGAATATATTTCTGATGTGCAGCAAAAGATAATTGAGCTTCACAATTGAGCGGCACAATGTTACCACGCTATAAATCATAATTTAACAGGTAGAATTGTTCGATGTCGAATTGTATACCTACTGTTTTAATGGGAGGAAGGAAAATCTGACAGGGTTGCACAAATCAGAGCTTGCCGCTTGCTCTTTTGTTTCATTGTTTATTTTGTTTGCATACAGTTCAGACCTTGAACTTACAGTCCACTGCCATGCACGCTTCATTACTGACTTACATGAACTCTGACTACTGACTGTTTGAATATTTGAATTATGCTTTTGTTCAATAAACTCTTTTCCTTTGCTGTTTGCTGGTCTGTGTTGGCTCTCGTTCATGTTGTAATTTGGAGCCGGTTGTAACAATATTTTTGTAGGAATATTTTATATGACGACTACATTAAAAAATATATATATAATAATAATAAATAAATAAATAACAAAACACTTGCCAAGTCTACTATAACCACACACTTGCTACATGATGCACAATACAGCATAACTGCAGAACAGGGCCTATACAAGAAGACTTTAATTACAATGAAAAGAACTTAGTGAAATTACTGAACCTAAACATAGGAGTTTTATTTAAAAAATTATCATAAAAATAAAGTAAAGACAGTTTTTGCATCTGAAATCTTCACATGCATTTCAGCGTGTCACTGCAGTTATATTGTATCTGTTCTTCATTATATTGCAAATTTACCGTTGTATTTCAGTATACTGCAGTTATTTTTTGTAAGGGGTGGTTTCCTCAAAAAAGTACATCCATCTCCTTGTTTCCGTTTCCTGTCTAATCTCTCTCCTATATGCTGCTGGTTCATTAATATTCAACATACGATTAGCATACTGGGCAGAAATGCAAATTTAAAAAGTACTAGTATCTATTAAGTTCAGGATATCTCTGGTCTCTGGCTATATCAGCTATATCACCCTGCAGCCCAAGACCGATCACCCACTGAAGCTAAGCAGGGTTGAGCTGGTCAGTATCTGGATGGGAGACCTCCTGAGAAAACTAGGTTGCTGTTGGAAGAGGTGTTAGTGAGGCCAGCAGGGGGTGCTCACCCTGTGGTCTGTGTAGGTCCTAACGCCCCAGTATAGTGACGGGGACACTATACTGTCAACAAGCACCGTCCTTCGGATGAGACGTTAAACCGAGGTCCTGACTCTCTGTGGTCATTAAAAATCCCATGATGTCTTTCGAAAAGAGTAGAGCTGTGACCTCGGCATCCTGGCCAAATTTGCCCATTGGCCTCTGACCATCATGGCCTCCTAACAATCCCCATATCTGCTGATTGGCTTCATCACTCTGTCCACCAGTAAGCTGGTGTGTGGTGGGCGTTCTGGCGCACTATGGCTGCCGTCGCATCATCCAGGTGGATGCTGCACACTGGTGGTGGTTGAGGAGAGACCCCTGACAATGTTGAGTGCTTTGAGTGCTTAGAAAAGCACTATATAAATGTAATGAATTATTAATATTATAAAAAGTTACTAGTAACTAAAATAATAAGAACTTGTTTGTTTTTCTTAACAAGAAGAGTATAATTAAATACTAGTCACTATTGGAATAAGTACTATATGTAATAAATAAGTACTACTATCTAATAAATAAGTACTAGTAACTTTACAAAAGACACTAGTACCTAAAGAATAAGCAGTAGTAGCTAATAAATAAGAACTTAATTGAAAAGATACTAGTATCTAAAAAATAAGTACTAGTAGCATGAAAATAGATACTAGTATGGCTTATAGATTAAATGTTAAAACGGCTTTCCATAGACCGAAAAAGACTTTTGTTTTGTATGCACATTAAAAACGCCACACTTTATAGGCACTTCTTGTTTAATGGTATTTATATATAGACATATTTACAAATTCATTAAAATATAAAATCTAATTGTTTTCTGCAAACTTCACCAGATTCTTGTTTTGGATCTCCCCAAGTACCACTAAAGTGATTTGCATGTTGTTTACTGTATCATCTTTTAATAATTGCATAGCAAAGTCAAGACAAATGCTATTTAATATCTCACTCTTGCCATGCAGTTAGGGTTAGCAGGGGAGAAAACTATTTGATTTCATCTTTTTATGATTTTTTAAAAATATGTCTATACAGCAATGTAAATAGCATTTGTCGTATGCAATTATTAAAAGATGATACAGTAAAACAACATGCAAATCACTTTAGTGGTACTTGGGGAGATGCAGAACAAGAATCTAGTGGATTTTGCAGAAAACAATTAGATTTTATATTTTAATGAATTTGTAAAATATGTCTATATATAAATACCATTAAACAAGAAGTGCCTATAAAGTGTTTTTAATCAGCCTAATATTATCAATTAATTGACTGTGGTTTCAGTTTGATAAGCGATCCAACCCACTCTTTTTGAAGCTTCATGGCTATCACTACCATGCAACGCCATGTAGACGGTGTGTTCGACTTGAAGCGGCGCTACGCAGAATGATCAGTGCATGACAGAGGTCTTCAACCCTGCTCCTGTGGACCCACTCTCCTGGAAAGTTTATTTCCAACCAGCTTCATGTGTGTTTGATTAGGGTTGTAGCTAAACTCTTCAGGATAGTGGGTCCCCAGGAACAGGGTTGAAGACCTCTGGTGTATGACATCAAAGTACCGCGAGAGCGATCCATCTGCTCTCTTATCGCTCTCGCGGTGTACTTTGACCGCAGTATCTAATACAGAGGATCAGTTTTACTTTACTGAATCAGCGTTCATCATTGAGCAAAAGCTGAAATATGATGCATATCTTAATTTTGCTCTTATTGTTGTTGTGTTTACGTGAGCATGGTAAGACATTATTCGTAACTTTTCAACACATTTTCGTTTAGGATGAGCTCTATGAGCTTTTATATTCGAAGGAAAATAATTTATTGATTGTATTTTGCTCAACCACTGTTTGTTTTTCTTTTTTCTGGTCATCCGTAAAAATGAAGCGAAAGAGATGTGGTTTCAGCAGAGGCCTGCATGAGAACATAATATTGAAAATAGGCTCTCTGTAAATGCTCAGAACTAGTGACTTGGTACACAACAATTAAAAGTAACATGGCATCATACCGCGAGTAGCCTAAATGTTTATGTATTTTCAGCTTTGGATGAATAAAGGTGTAAATAAAACATTAGGAGATTCAAACAGCAGGACTGAAAATAATAACAGTGCATGTTTACGTGATACTGGAGCTTAATGTTGTGGAAGATATCAGAGAATATCTATGTGATATTCATGGGTTGTCTGATGTTCATAAAGTTGTTAAAGATCATTCATGAGACTCGTATGTTTGTGTGAGTAGGGAAATACTCAAGTTTGTGATACAAACTCTTTTTCACAGCACCTTGCTATTATTATATTTTTGTTTAACTCTTCTTCAGGTGTTTTCGGTGTTGATACAGACAGAGTGTCAGTGTCTGTAATGAAGGGAGATTCAGTCACTCTACACCCTGATGTTAAAATAAAGCAACAAGACACAATTATATGGGAATTTAATCACTCTCAGATTGCTGAAATCACTGGAGATCTCAGATATATCTGTACAGATGTTCAGTGTAAAGAGAGATTCAGAGACAGACTGAAGCTGGATCATCAGACTGGATCTCTGACCATCACAAACATCAGAACCACAGACTCTGGATGCTATCGACTGAAAATCCTCAACATCATAAACATCTTCTGTGTTACTGTGGCTAGTGAGTATTATTGAGTGATGATTGTCAGTAAATATATCCAGCTTTGATCTCATCAATGTCTCACAGTTATTTCACTGCTCTCACTGTGGTCGCAAATTTAGTGTACTCTTAAGAATCAAAACATGAATCCTATAAATACTTTATGATCTGTAAAAACACTCAGCACTTTAACATATAATTTTGTTTGGCTTATGATTAAATATTCATTTCTTTTTCAGCTTTGTACAGAGATGGTACAGAAAGACTGTTAGTGTCGGTGATGAAGGGAGATTCAGTCACTCTACACACTGATGTTAAAATGAAGCAACAAGACACAATTAGATGGGAATTTAATCACTCTCAGATTGCTGTAATCACTGGAGATCTCAGACACAT
The DNA here is from genome assembly GCA_023376895.1 of Aspiorhynchus laticeps. NCBI lineage: Eukaryota > Metazoa > Chordata > Actinopteri > Cypriniformes > Cyprinidae > Aspiorhynchus > Aspiorhynchus laticeps. Next base: position 89,234,115 of record CM041793.1, on the reverse strand, counting down.
CTGTACAGATGTTCAGTGTGAAAATGGTAAAGAGAGATTCAGGGACAGACTGAAGCTGGACAATCAGACTGGATCTCTGACCATCACAAACATCAGAACCACAGACTCTGGACTCTATTATCTGGAAATCTTTAACGGCAACAACAATAGTGAAATAATATTCAGTGTTACTGCTAATGGTGAGTCATTATATTTGAAATCAAGTCTTGTACATTTAAATGTGTTCCTGTGGCTCAGTGGTAGAGCATTGCGTTAGCAGCGCAAAACATTGTGGGTTTGATTCCCAGGGAACACACATAGTGATAAAACATGTATAGCCTGAATGCACTGAAAGTCGCTTTGGATAAAAGCGTCTGATAAATGTAAATCATCATTAATGTGTTTAGTGGTAATTTTGTGACCTTCAGAAGTGTTTTTTGTTTCAGATGAACGAGATGAAGTGAAGAGAAAGTCAGTGAAGGAGGGAGAATCTGTCACTTTAGATCCTGGTGACGTAAAAAAGCCAAATGAAATAAAAATAATGATATGGTATTATAATGACACTCGCATCGCTGAAATCACTGGAGATCTCAGACCCATCTGTACAGATGTTCAGTGTGAAGATGGTAATGAGAGATTCAGAGACAGACTGAAGCTGGACAATCAGACTGGATCTCTGACCATCACAAGCACCAGAACTGAACACACTGGACTTTATAAACTAGAGATCATCAGCCGCAGGTTCAGAATCATGAGGCGCTTTACTGTTGATGTCACTGGTGAGTATCATTTTGCTATTTGATGCTTTTTTCCTTTGAGCAAATTTAGAAAACAGTCACCTTTATTTTTGTAGTGCCTTATGTAGCAGAGGCCAGCGGGTAAGTGCTGTGCAGGTTAAACCTCACCCCCCGATCTCAAGTGGCGCTCTAGCGACTGAGGCTAGAGGCCATGTCCTTCAGCCTCCTTGTTAGAGCTCCGGCCTTCCATGCCGGAGACCGCGGTTCAAATCCTGCTCGGAGCGGGGTGAGCAGGTCTGCAACATTGGTGCCGTGACCCGGAAGGGAGTGAGGTTTAGGGGGGTGAGTGTAGCAGAGGTCAGTTCAGTGTTGATTCAGTTTAGTTCAGTTCAAATACCAGAGTCAGTGTTGAAGTAAATGGTTCAACTGTAAGGCAGCTCTATCAACCCCAAGCCAAAGACGACAGTGGCAAGAAACCCAAACTCCATCAGGTAACAGGTTATTGGGAAGTGTTCCCGGAACCGGTTACCCTAATTAATGCAGCCTAACAATTCCTTATGAGGATTTGCATTATAAAATTGTTTTTGTGTGTTATTGTCAGTCCTCTGTCGTGTGTGTCTTGTGTTCCTGCCTCTTGTTTCCTTATTTGGTTTGTTTCCTGTCCTTGTTTAATGTCATTATGAGTTAAGTCTGTTCCAGCTGTGTTTGTCTAATTAGCCTGTGTATATTAGTTCCTGCCTTTTGAGTTAGATGTCGTCTGGTCTACTCATTACTCCCGGTGTTTCCTGTCGGTCAGACTTGCCTTGTCCTGCCTTGTCCTCATTAAAGACTGTTATTTGAGTTTATGTCCTCGTCTGCATGTTCCTGTATCCTCCTCGTGTGTGCACCGTGACAGAAGACCAGACCTAACCGTAAGCGGCGCTCATTCACCCCGTTTTGTTTTCCGTTTTAAAAGTCTTTTCTTTGTTCCTTTTTGTGTTTGTCCCGCGGCAAGGAAGTCACCACTCATCCTTCCGCCCTAGCCCGTGTCAAGTCGGCGTGGGAGTTTGGCGGGATCGCCGCGAGTGGCGCGAGTCCACTGACCGCGAGCCCTTATGCCCGCCGATCGCGGGAGATATCTGCCGCCGGCTGTGGCTATCCCAAGCCCGCCGGCTGGTTGCCTAGTTCCCGGGTTGCCGCTCCCCCAAGCCCGCCGGATCGCCGCTGACTCAAGCCTGCCGGCCGCCGCTGACCCTAGCCCCGTGGATCCAGTCCACACGTTACGGCCAGGAGTGCCATTTTTAAGTCGTATTGTGTCCACAGGAGCAGTTTTAATCCAGTCATGTCTTGTCGTGTCCACGGAGACTCGTCGAGGGCAGGCGGCTCCTCTAGTCATGGCCGTGGAGGCCATTCCCAGCCGCCTACCCCTCCTGTCACAGATGTGGAAGCGGTTGCTGAGGGACCCTGTGAGGGCTCCTGATGTCATGTCATGCCCAGAAGAAGCCTCAGCTTCCGAGCTTTGCCCACGGAGGGCTTCCTGTTCCTGTGGAGTGTCTTGTTCCAGTATGCACTGTCCTGTTCCTTTCTGTCTAGCCCCGGAGGGCTCCTGATACCCCCTAACTACCCCAGGGGAATTTTTTTGGGGGGTAGAAGGGTTCCGGCTGGAGTGGCCTGGCCGAGGGACGAGGCTACGGCCATGAAAGACCACCTGCCATGGCCTCCAGAGCTCCCAGCTCCGCCATGGCCTCCGTTATCTGTTCCGCTCTGGAGGTCCCCGTCCTGTGTTCCTGTCCGTGTCTGTCCTGAGGGGCCTCCGGAGCGCCCTCCCCGGTGGAACTGGTATGGTGTGGGACACGCCTTTCAGGGGGGGGGAGTCATGTCAGTCCTCTGTCGTGTGTGTCTTGTGTTCCTGCCTCTTGTTTCCTTATTTGGTTTGTTTCCTGTCCTTGTTTAATGTCATTATGAGTTAAGTCTGTTCCAGCTGTGTTTGTCTAATTAGCCTGTGAATATTAGTTCCTGCCTTTTGAGTTAGATGTCGTCTGGTCTACTCGTTACTCCCGGTGTTTCCTGTCGGTCAGCCTTGCCTTGTCCTCATTAAAGACAGTTATTTGAGTTTACGTCCTCGTCTGCGTGTTCCTGTATCCTCCTCATGTGTGCACCGTGACAGTTATGTGTATGCTAAGGAAAAGAGATGGGTCTTTAATCTAGATTTAAACTAACAGTTTAAGGACTTAACAGACTTGTTATAGCACTTGCATAAGATTGCTCTTTTGTTGAATTTGATTGCTTTCATTGTCCTCATTTGTAAGTCGCTTTGGATAAACGCGTCTGCTAAAATAAGTGACTAAATGTAAATGTAAATATTAACTAAAAATAAGTAATAATGACTATTTCTCTCTATCATTACAGATTCAGGTGTGTCTCCAGCTGTTACAGCAGGAATATGTGTTGTTATTTTGCTTGTTGCCGCAGCTGCTACTGTGATTTGCTATTACAAGCGCCAAGCAAGAAGGAATGGTAAGATGGTATAAGATTGAAATACAAAATTCATTGTGTGAAAATAATTTAATCTTTTTGTTTTTATTCTTAATTCATTCCAAAGTAATGTTTAATTGAGATTGTTGTCATTGTTCATACAGACATCAGGACTCAGTTCAGTGATCAGGTGAGATACTTTCAGCCCAGTGTTGTAGTCGAGACCAGCTCATTCGAGTCCGAGTCAAGACCAAGTTCAGAGAGGATTGAGTCCGAGTCAAGACTGAGTTCAGAGGGGATTGAGTCCGAGTCAAGACCGAGTTCAGAGAGGATTGAGTCCGAGTCAAGACCGAGTTCAGAGAGAATTGAGTCCGAGTCAAGACCGAGTTCAGAGAGGATTGAGTCGGAGTCAAGACTGAGTTCAGAGAGGATTGAGTCGGAGTCAAGACCAAGTTCAGAGAGGATTGAGTCGGAGTCAAGACTGAGTTCAGAGAGGATTGAGTTGGAGTCAAGACCGAGTTCAGAGAGGATTGAGTCCGAGTCAAGACTGAGTTCAGAGAGGATTGAGTTGGAGTCAAGACCGAGTTCAGAGAGGATTGAGTCCGAGTCAAGACCGAGTTCAGAGAGGATTGAGTCCGAGTCAAGACCGAGTTCAGAGAGGATTGAGTCGGAGTTAAGACCAAGTTCAGAGAGGATTGAGTCCGCGTCAAGACTGAGTTCAGAGAGGATTGAGTTGGAGTCAAGCCCGAGTTCAGAGAGGATTGAGTCGGAGTCAAGACCAAGTTCAGAGAGGATTGAATCCGAGTCAAGACTGAGTTCAGAGAGGATTGAGTTGGAGTCAAGACCGAGTTCAGAGAGGATTGAGTCCGAGTCAAGACCGAGTTCAGAGAGGATTGAGTCCGAGTCAAGACTGAGTTCAGAGAGGATTGAGTCGGAGTCAAGACCGAGTTCAGAGAGGATTGAGTCCGAGTCAAGACTGAGTTCAGAGAGGATTGAGTCCGAGTCAAGACTGAGTTCAGAGAGGATTGAGTCCGAGTCAAGACTGAGTTCAGAGAGGATTGAATCCGAGTCAAGACCGAGTTCAGAGGAGGATTGAGTCCGAGTCAAGACTGAGTTCAGAGAGGATTGAGTCCGAGTCAAGACTGAGTTCAGAGAGGATTGAGTCCGAGTCAAGACCGAGTTCAGAGAGGATTGAGTCCGAGTCAAGACTGAGTTCAGAGAGGATTGAGTCTGAGTCAAGACTGAGTTCAGAGAGGATTGAGTCGGAGTCAAGAATGAGTTCAGAGAGGATTGAATCCGAGTCGAGTCGGAGTCGAGACTGAGACCAGAGAGGTAGGAGTCCAAGACAAATCCAAGTCCACATAAAGTTGGATCTGAGACAACACCTAAAGAAATCTTCAAGAATATGTAAAATGTTTGGTGGAAACTATATAATTGGCACCATACTCAAACATTACATCAAATATACCATGGCATGTACACTGTATTTTATTTACTTAGAGTGATATTGGTTTAAAAAATAATTATCAGTTAAGGGTAAAAAGGCCACATAGTAAGGTGGTGTAAAGGTAATTTTATTACAATTATGACTTGTTACTTGTCAGTATTTAGTGCTCTTGTCCACATAACATTGTTGTACCACTAGCCTATATACATCCACATAACATTTCTAGTACACATAATATTACTGTACCACTATACCTGTATATGTTCTTAGCTGAGGAAATTCAGGGTCTCACCAACAATCCTGAAAACTTTCTATGCAGGGACTATAGAAAGTGTATTGACTCAGTGCATCTCAGTGTGGTATGGAAACAGCTCCAGTCAAGATTGTAAGGCCTTGCAGAGAGTTGTGCGCTTAGCTGAGCGCATCTCAGGGTCTGCTCTCCCCTCTCTGCAGGAAATCTACCTCAAACGCTGCAGAAGCAGAGCTGTCAAAATCATCAAGGACTCAAATCACCCTGGAAACTGTCTATTCACTCTGCTGCCATCTGGTAAGCGCTTCCGCAGCCTGATGGCAAAAACTGAGAGACTTAGGAGGAGTTTCTTCCCCCAGGCCGTCAGGCTCCTGAACTCAAAGTCAGCCTCTTAAAAACATCATCTGACTTACTTCAAATCACTAATCACACACTCATTACTCTCTACCTCATACTGACAGTGTCATTTGCACACAACACTTTCTGTGTCTTGATATCTTATTATCTTTTTTTTTTTTTTGTGATTGCTGCTTCATGTCAACCATGTTCAACCTGTTTGCACATTCCTCTCTCGTACAGTCATGCTTATCTTAATATTTAATTATACAGCATACTGTCATGCACATTCTTTTATACTTTATATTTTGTTCTTTATATCTTTTTTTATTCATTTTATTTTATGCATACTTCCCTTGTGTTGTATTCTACAATATTTGCATTGTCCATGGAGCGGATCCGACTCTCATTTCACTGCTGGTTATACAATCTCTGTATAGTCATGTATGTGACAAATAAACTTGAAACTTTGAGCGTGTTCAGCTCCAGGTTGTTAAGACTGCACCAGACAGCCAGCTGCTCAACCTGTTTTTCCTTCTGGAGCATCAGTGAGCGTTTGAACCTTCTGTAATAGTTGCATATGAGTCCCTCAGTTGTCCTCAGTGTGAAAAGATGGATCTCAAAATCAAACAATACACATAAATGCTGAAAAAAAATTTTTTTGTGGGAGCTGAAGGATTTTTCTGAAGAACAGCAGGCAGTTTAAGTGTTCAGGACAAAAAAGGGACTCTGTTCTGTGGATCATTCAGGGAACAACAATTGTATGTAAACTTTTGAATGGGGTAATTTTTATACATTCAACTTTTATTTTCTCTTGTGGACTATATGTAAACACCTTTTATATGAAATATCTTATTCAGGTCAGTACTAAAACAATAATATGCATTTTGTTTTATCCCTCTTATTTTAGTAAAATAATTAACATTTAGCAGATTCTGCAAGGTGTATGTAAACGTTTGACTACAACTGTGTATGTATATATGAGTTCCTGTGGCTCAGTGGTAGAGCATTGCGTTAGCAGCGCAAAAGGTTGTGGGTTCGATTCCCAGGGAACACACATAGTGATAAAACATGTATAGCCTGAATGCACTGTAAGTCGCTTTGGATAAAAGCGTCTGCTAAATGCATAAATGTAAATGTAAATATATATACTGTATATATATATGCACGAATGATGACGTCATCAGCATATATATTGACATTTAATCATTTAGCAGACACTTTTATCCAAAACGACTTGCAAATGAGGACAATGGAAGCAATCAAAATCAACAAAAGAGCAATGATACGCAAGTGCTATAACAAGTCTCAGTTAGCTTAACGTATTACACGTAGTAAGTTTTTTTTTTTTAATTGTATAATAAATAAAAAGAAAAGAGATAGAATAGAAAAAAGAATAGAGCAAGCTAGTGTTAGAGGCCTTTTTTGCTTTTGTTAAATGTATAATAAATAAAAAGAAAACAAATAGATAAAATACAAAAAAAATAGAAAAGCTAGCGTTAGTGTTTTTTTTTTTTTTTTAAGAAAACAAGCAGTTAGTAAATGAATAGAGTGCAAGTCTAAAAGGGGCACTTTTTTAAGAATAGAATTAGAATAGAGAGTGCTAGAGTTCGAGGGTCAAATAAAGATGGAAGAGATGTGTTTTTAGCTGATTCTTGAAGATGGTTAAGAGCTTTTTATTGAGAGAATTTTATGCGAGCAGATATTGGTAGCCAGTGCAAATTGATAAACAGAGGTGTGATGTGTGCTCTTTTGGGCTCATTAAAAATTAATCTTGCTGCCGCGTTCTGGATTAATTGTAAAGGTTTGATGGAACTGGCTGGAAGACCTGCTAAGAGAGCATTGCAATAGTCCAGCCTGGACAGAACAAGAGCTTGAACAAGGAGTTGTGAAGCATGGTCTGAGAGAAAGGGCCTTATCTTCTTGATGTTGAAGAAAGCAAATCTGCAGGACCGGGCAGTTTTAGCAATGTGGTCTGAGAAAGTCAGCTGATCATCAATCAGGATCAGGAGTTATGGTTGATGTGCCTAACTGGATGGTCAAATTGTGATGAAACGATGGGTTTGATGGAACCACAAGCAGTTCTGTCTTGGCTAGGTTTAGTTGAAAGTGATGGTCCTTCATCCAGAAAGAAATGTCTGTTAGAGAAGCTGAGATGCGAGCAGCTATCGTTGCATAATCAGGATGGAATGAGAGGTAGAGATGAGTATCATCAGCATAGCAGTGATATGAAAAGCCATGTTTCTGAATGACAGAACCTGGTGATGCCATGTAGACAGAGAAGAGAAGTGGTCCAAGAACCGAGCCCTGAGGCACCCCAGTAGCTAGATGTTGCGACTTAGACACCTCACCTCTCCAAGATACCTTGAAGGACCTATCTGACTCAAACCACTGGAGTGCGGATTCTGAGATGCCCTTTGCCAATACGGTTGACAGGAGGATCTGGTGGTTAACCGTGTCAAAAGCAGCAGACAGATCCAGCAAGATAAGTAATGACGATTTGGAATCCGCTCTTGTCAGTCTAAGGGCTTCAACAACTGAGAGCAAGGCAGTCTCGGTTGAATGAATTGAAACCAACGGTAGATGATCAAAAACGTGACAAATTCTGTTTTCAATGTCAAAATATATAAAAAAAACAACGTATCAAACTAAAATAATGGTAAAACTGTTACTGATGTAGAAAGACAGGCAGTCGGGTGTGCTGTGAAATATAGTTTGTTAGGCATTTAAAAGATTTATCGAGAAATTTAAATATGGAAACCCCATAATCAACATTTCATGGGTTTTAGATGCAACTAAAATTATGAAATTAGTCACTCTTGATGCAAGAAAAATCAACAGACAACAAAAATGAACAATAAAACTTTAATACTTTAAGCAAATATAAAGTAAAAGTGGAAGATAAAGTGAAGATGGATCAGATACAAACCTACATGATAGCATCTCTTATCTTTCTATCTATATCTGCATTTTGTAAAATACACCCTAAGTGGAAGAATAACTAGTTGTTTTAAAACTCTTGAAGAGGAACTTTATTCACTTTGAAAACTATAGATGTTGTTTCTTTGTCCTGTCACTAACTCTGGCTGGTAGGACAGATTTTATTACTCGAAGCATTATTATGTCATGTTTAGCGAGGTTGAAACCTTGAAAGTGCTGGATCTATGATCTACTTACGATGAGTGTTTTTTGTATGACTACATAAAGTTGATGAATGACTGAAACTCTTCCCACATGCAGTGCAGTGATATGGTTTCTCTCCAGTGTGAATCCTCTCATGTGATTTCAGGTGTCCTGACTGACTGAATCTCTTGTCGCAGTGTGAACACATGTAAGGTTTCTCTCCAGTGTGAATCCTCTCATGTGATTTCAGGTCTCCTGACCGACTGAATCTCTTGTCGCAGTGTGAACACATGTAAGGTTTCTCTCCAGTGTGAATCCTCTCATGTGATTTCAGGTCTCCTGACCAATTGAATCTCTTGTCGCAGTGTGAACACGTGTAAGGTTTCTCTCCAGTGTGAATCCTCTCATGTGATTTCAGGTCTCCTGACCGACTGAATCTATTGTCGCAGTGTGAACACCTGTAAGGTTTCTCTCCAGTGTGAATCCTCTCATGTGATTTCAGGTGTCCTGACCGACTGAATCTCTTGTCGCAGTTTGAACACGTGTAAGGTTTCTCTCCAGTGTGGATCCTCTCATGTGATTTCAGGTCTCCTGACTGACTGAATCTCTTGTCGCAGTGTGAACACGTGTAAGGTTTTTCTCCAGTGTGGAACCTCTCATGTGATTTCAGGTGTCCTGACCGACTGAATCTCTTGTCGCAGTGTGAACACGTGTAAGGTTTCCCTCCAGTGTGAATCCTCTCATGTGATTTCAGGTCACCTGACCGACTGCATCTCTTGTCGCAGTGTGAACATATGTAAGGTTTCTCTCCAGTGTGAATCCTCTCATGTGATTTCAGGTCTCCTGACTGACTGAATCTCTTGTCGCAGTGTGAACACATGTAAGGTTTCTCTCCAGTGTGAATCCTCTCATGTGATTTCAGGTGTCCTGACTGACTGAATCTCTTGTCGCAGTGTGAACACATGTAAGGTTTCTCTCCAGTGTGAATCCTCTGGTGCAGTTTCAAACGTTGAGCTGTAAAAAAAGTCTTCTCACACTCAAAGCACATATAATTTTTCACACCAGTATGTATCTTCTGATGTACTTTTAAACTCTGCAGTTGTGAAAATCTCTTTCCACAGAAAGAACATGAATGTGGTTTCTCCTTTGAATGAACTTTCAGGTGACTCTTCAGGCCTGAAGCCCTCAAAAATGTTTTGTCGCATTGATCACATGGGTGCACTTTCTCTCCAGTGTGGATGTTCATGTGTTTCTTAAGGTGTGATGATTGTGTGAAACTCTTCCCGCACTGATCACATGTGAACGGTTTCTCTCCAGTGTGGATGTTCATGTGCATCTTAAGGTTTGCTGATTTTGTGAAACTCCTCCCACACTGATCACATGTGAACGGTTTCTCTCCAGTGTGGATGTTCATGTGCATCTTAAGGTTTGCTGATTGTGTGAAACTCTTCCCACACTGATCACATGTGAACGGTTTCTCTCCAGTGTGGATCCTCATGTGAACCTCAAGACTCTGTTTGCTTGTCAAACTCTTTCCACACTGAGTGCAGGTGAAACTTTTCTTGTCTTTTCTTTTCAGTAAAGAAACTCTTTCAGTCTGTGAGCGAGTTTTTTCTCTAGTTTTGCCAGGATGATGTTTCTGCGCTTCACTCGCCTCATTCTCCTCCATCAGATCTGAAATTAAAGTCAAAATGTTACAATATAAATAAATCATAAAATAAATAAGAGAACTGTGAAGTGGAAGCAGACTATGCAAAATTACAATAATTTTTATAAAATGAGGTACAATAAACTACGTCAAAAAATATGGGCACAAACCCATGTTTCTTTACTGAGAACTATTCAACGTTTGATCAACTCCACAATAGGTTAGATGCACAAGCTTCGACAGTGCGAGTGTGTGCATGTTTACTTCTGCTCATAAACTTCCGGTCTTAGCGACATTTGCATTTGCATATAATTCATTTTTTTTTATAGGCGCCTTTCATGACACTCAATGTCACCTTACAAGTAATCCTAAAAACCATACAACTAAGAATCCATACAAACAAGAACAATAAAATAAATAAAACATTCATAAAAAATGATCTATATACAGTATATGCAGTCAAAAGTAGGCCTGTTTAAATAAATGAGTTTTAAGACGAGATTTAAAATTGTGAAAACTATTGTTATTGCGAATGTCCTGGGAAAGAGCTAAACTAAAAGAGCATAATTAAAGGCCCTCGACCCCATACTGCTCAGATTAGTACGTGATTGAATCAGAAAACAGATGAAGAGGATCTCAGGGTGCGTACAGGAGTATAAGTTTGAAGAAGTTTAGAAAGATAAGAAGAAGCAAGATTATTGAGAGCTTTCTAAGTAAGAAGCAAATTTTTTGTCCAAAAATTTGTCCCAGAGGCAATAAATAAATAATGAACAAAAGAGGGCCCAAGACCGAACCTTGGGGAATACCTGCAGTAACATTTGATGATTCAGATTAAAAAAAATTAAGTTGCACAAACTGAGTGTGTTCAGAGAGATACGATCTAAACCAGGACAGACAGGTACCCGTAATTCCCAGGGAAGCCAGCCTGTCTAGTAGGATGTTATGTGAGACTGTATCGAAGGCCGCACTCAGATCAAGCAAAACAAGTAAAGTTAACTGTCCAGAGTCCGCTGCCTTTAGCAAATCATTGGTAATTTTGACTAACGCGGTTTCTGTATTATGAAGCGGACGAAAACCAGACTGACATTTTTCAAACAGTTTATTATCTGACATATAGTCTGCAATTTGAGCTGTGACAATCTTTTCTAAAAAAAATTAGAAATAAACGGGAAATTTAAGATTGGACGAAAGTTCTTAAGATTAGTTTGATCTGCTCCTGTTTTTTTTCAGAATAGGAGTCATTGTAGCAGTTTTAAGTGATGAAGGAACAATATCAGAAGACAACAAAGAAATAATAATCCCAGTGATTAAAGAAGACAGAGGATAAACATGCTTTGACTAAGTGTGTCGGAAGAGGATCCAGATGGCAAGTAGTAGATTTAGATTTCTGGATAATAGAAGTTATCTTGTCGGTGGTGTGAAGATTAAAGGTAGAAAAGGTAGGAAGTGCAGATTTAATAACAAATAAATCTAAACTACCACTATCTGTCACGCTCTCGGAGGGGAGAGCCACGAGCAAGGAGCGAGGAGACCAGGAGATATTTCCAAACATGGATTTTAATCAAACACAAGGCAGACATATATTCACGGACACAGGACACTGGAGACACTGGGCTTTTAAACAAGGAAATCAAACGAGGAGAACTGAAACAGGTGGGGAGCAATCAAAACACAGGTGGAGACTAATGACACAGGGCTGGGAACTGATAATTACAAACGACAGGAAACACCAAATAAGGTCACAAGAGGAGGGGAAACACGTGACATGGGGAACACAGGTCTGACAGTACTCCCCCCTCCCGAACGGTGCGTCCCGCACCGTACACCATCCAACGGGGAGAGGGGGTGGGCGCCCTGGAGGCCTTAAGGGACATGGAGATAGGACAGGACAGGAGGCCTCCAGGGCAGCGCCCATTCTGGGGGCCATGACGGAGCGGGGATGTCGGGAGGCCATGGTGGATCCGGGGACTCAGGAGGCCATGGCGGGTCAGGGGACTCAGGAGGCCATGGCGGATCCAGGAACTCAGGAGGCCATGGCGGGTCCGGGGACTCGGGAGGCCATGGCAGAGTAGGAGAATCGGGAGGCCATGGCGGGTCAGGGAGCTCGGGAGGCCATGGCGGAGCAGGGAGCTCTGTGGCCTTGGTCCTAGGCCCGACCACACAGCCTAGGGGTATATGGCCCCCCCCCCAAAATTTTCTTGGGGAGGTTCCCCTCAAGGGGCCATTCTGGCGGAGTAGGCACTAGGGGGCGCACTGGAGGCGCGGGCACTAGGGGGCGCACTGGAGGCGCGGGCACTAGGGGGCGCACTGGAGGCGCGGGCACTAGGGGGCGCACTGGAGGCGCGGGCACTAGGGGGCGCTCTGGAGGAGCGGGCACTAGGGGGCGCTCTGGAGGAGCGGGCACTAGGGGGCGCTCTGGAGGAGCGGGCACTTGAGGGCGCTCGGCAGGCGCGGGCACTTGAGGGCGCACGGCAGGCGCGGCACTTGAGGGCGCTCGGCAGGCACGGGCACTTGAGGGCGCTCGGCAGGCGCGGGCACTTGAGGGCGCTCGGCAGGCGCGGGCACTTGAGGGCGCTCGGCAGGCGCGGGCACTTGAGGGCGCTGGCGTGGAGCAGCCACTGGAGGGCGCTGGCGTGGAGCAGCCACTGGAGGGCGCTGGCTTGGAGCAGCCACTGGAGGGCTCTGGCGTGGAGCAGCCACTGGAGGGCACTGGCGTGGAGCAGCCACTGGAGGGCTCTGGCATGGGGCAGCCACTGGAGGGCACATGTGTGGGGCAGCCACTGGACGGCACTTGCAAGTAGGGTTGTCACGATACCATAAAAATGTCTTACGATACTACACCAGCTGAAGTATCACGATACCAAGTAGTATCACGATACCATGCAGTATTGTGTTAATTTAAAATTCAAACAAAATGAATCAATTTCATAAATAAATAGATGTAAATGAAAACAGACAATATTTTTCTCTGAATACTTAAGTAATGTGAATGAATGACTGGCTATTGTTATCCATGAAATGATCTAAACAAATCTTAGCATTGCACAGAAGCTGCATGAAGTGACATTTAGATGTGCATTTATACATTTAGACTGTATTTATAATTGCATAAATAAAGTTATGAGATTAATGTTTTAAATACTAAATTCTGAATATAGAAATATGTTGGAAAATAATGTAATATGCCTTTTAGATGGGAAACTTCAAACGGCCAGCAGGTGGCAGAAGTTCGTGATTGAATCACTGAGTCATTCAAACGATTCTTTCAAAATGGCTGAATCCTTCAGAAGTGAATCAAATGACTGTTTTTATGAATGGCTCAGTGATTCAGTGATTCAGAGACAACGAGGATTCGGATTCGAACACAGAAACGAAACAAAAACAGCACTCTTGCTCGTGTCATATTGCCGAACTGTCAGGAGCATTTTTTGCTCGCATATCTTGAAATTTCCAAGTTAGCAGCATGTATATTAAAACATAACATTATAAATGAATAAATCTATATACTGTATATAAGGATAAGAACCAAGTGCAAAGCGCTATGTTGATGAATGGAATTGCGGTCGTGATCGCATGCTTCCAGAAACGAACTAGTTCACCTGTTCTAGAAGTGGTCAAATGAATAAAACTGTGATAATACTTTCTTGCAAGATATTATGATGTTGAATAAGTGATGCTTGAGCTGCTGTTTTTTAAAATGACATCAGACGGTCTGAATCAGACCCTTTCTGATAAACTGCAGCATGAACAACGACGTGCAAGTGCAACTTCTCATTGCAAACTGAACTGAAGCGTCGGGAAACACTCAATACAATATACAGCGTATACACAGACTAAACTACACAGAGCACAGCAGAAAGACATTTGGCAATCAATTTGTAATGTTGCTGCTGGCATGCATGTTCAACGTTTGAACGTTTAAAACAGTGTTGCTGCCGTGCATACTACATATCTTACGGTACTAACGTATGGACGATACTACCGTTTAAAAAATGCAATGGCACCGCGGGTATTTTTAAGCTTTAGTATCGCGATACTACCTTAGTACCGGTGTATCGTGCAACCCTACTTGCAAGGAGCCGTCTCTTGGGGGCGCTCTTGAGAGCTGGACGGAACCAGCAGGGGCGCTGGAGAGCTGGACGGAAACAGCAGGGGCTCTGGAGAGCTGGACGGAACCAGCAGGGGCTCTGGAGAGCTGGACGGAACCAGCAGGGTCTCTGGAGAGCTGGACGGAACCAGCAGGGGCTCTGGAGAGCTCAATCGAGGAGCGGGCTCTGGAGAGCTGGACGGAACCAGCAGGGGCTCTGGAGAGCTGGACGGAACCAGCAGCGGCTCTGGAGAGCTGGACGGAACCAGCAGGGGCTCTGGAGAGCTGGACGGAACCAGCAGAGGCTCAGGAGAGCTCAGTCGAGGAGCGGGCTCTGGAGAGCTGGACGGAACCAGCAGGGGCTCAGGAGAGCTGGACGGAACCAGCAGGGGCTCAGGAGAGCTGGACGGAACCAGCAGGGGCTCAGGAGAGCTGGACGGAACCAGCAGGGGCTCAGGAGAGCTGGACGGAATCAGCAGGGGCTCTGAAGCACTCTTCGCCGTGACCGGCGGCATCGTCATCGCCGCTTCAGGCGGCATCGTCATCGCCGCTTCAGGCGGCAATACGGGCACAGATTTCGCCGCGGACGGTAGCTGGCTTGGAAGCCGGGGAATAGCTTTGAGCGCTGACCTGACTGAAGCTATAGGGGGGTCTAAAACCTTTGACCTCAGGTCAGCGCTATTGGAGACCCCCCTCCGGGCTCGTGGGTACTGATACCTCGCCGCGGACAGCGGAGTCATCATCACAGCGGGCGGAGGATTAGTTCCGACTCGGGCCCGGAACCTTCCCAGACACTGGAAAACCCCCACTCTCCAACTTAATCTGGTGGTGTCTGGGAGATCCATCGGGTGGTGATAGCAGGCCCCGTGCCGGAACAGGTGGAGGATAGCCGCGTCGTGGAGATCAGCGTCCGCAGCGAGCTTGCAGAATTCCACTGCGTACTCACAGAAGGGGAGGTCCTTCTCGATGAGGGCAAAGAGGCGGGCGGCGAACTCCATTGCCACGGAAAGGGGAAAAAAAACACAGGAACAAACAAAAAACTGTTCAAAACCGGGAAAATAAAAAACGAGGGAGGAGTAACGCTGCTTGCGTTGTTTAGGGTCCGTGAATCTGTCACGCTCTCGGAGGGGAGAGCCACGAGCAAGGAGCGAGGAGACCAGGAGATATTTCCAAACATGGATTTTAATCAAACACAAGGCAGACATATATTCACGGACACAGGACACTGGAGACACTGGGCTTTTAAACAAGGAAATCAAACGAGGAGAACTGAAACAGGTGGGGAGCAATCAAAACACAGGTGGAGACTAATGACACAGGGCTGGGAACTGATAATTACAAACGACAGGAAACACCAAATAAGGTCACAAGAGGAGGGGAAACACGTGACATGGGGAACACAGGTCTGACACTATCAGCATTATTTTAAAGTATTTGCTTATGAATATTTTGAATTTTTATATTAAAATAGTCCATAAAAGCATTACATACAGTAGTGGAGTATATATAAGATGGTAAATGTTCAGGAGACTGCAGAAGCTTATTGACGGTAGCAAAAAGAAATCGAGTATCCCCTTCCCTTGCCCTAAATATATTAGTGTAAAGTTCTGACTTGGCCTTTGTGATAGTATCCTTATAATTTTGCACATAATGAGCATATAATACTTTATGATCCGAAAGACCCGTTTTGGCATACAAGTGTTCAAGGCGGCGGCCTTTAGCTTTAAGCTGACGCAATTCAGGTGTATACCAAGGAGCTGAGTGGGTGAAGGAAACAGTCAGAGTTTTCATAGGAGCATATGCATCTAAAATCTCACAAAGACCATCATTATAAGCAGCAACCATGTCCTCTACAGTGGACGAGTCAACTTTGCTGGCAAACTTGGCTGAATCGTCAGCAAAAGCAGATATATCACTAGACTTGATGTTACGGAAAGTGACAGAATGGCCTACATTAACCTTAGACGATGTAGAAGACACCAGAAAATAATCAGAAATGGACAAGTCTGAGACTGTACAATTTTGAGGAGTTATGCCAGAGCAACAAATGAGATCAAGAATATGTCCCTTAAGGTGCGTTCACACCAGACGCGAATGAAGCGTTAAGCGCGAGTGATTTACATGTTAAGTCAATGCAAAGACGCGAATAGACATCCTGCGGCGCAGTTCGCGCGAATGACGTGGCGCGAATTGAGCGTTTCGGGCGTTTGCCACGTGCGCGAGTTGAAAAATCTGAACTTTGGCGGATGTTCGCGCCGCGTTAACCAATCAGGAGCTTGCTCTAGTAGTGACGTGATTACGAGCGGAGGCAGAAATCCAACAACAATAGAGGACAAAATCATCGTCGCTGTATGTGGATACTCGGAGCTGTACGATAGACCAAAGATTACCTGTTAGATTTACCCAAAATGAATTATATCTTATGTTTATCCACTACAGATACATCAGAGACAGCGGCAAATGTCAGAAGGACTAGCCGAGGTTATGCTCCTCTCTTTGGGATACATAAGCACGAGCGCCCGGTGATCGCGTGAAGCTCATGGCTCCTAAATCGGCGAAGCACATTTTCAAATAGGCGCTGTTTTTATAAATAAACCGCAGATTTGAGTTTTAAACAACTACATTCTCGGCTGAAATACACGCGTCCAGTGTTTCCATAGCACATAAAGTGCAACTACCCTCTAAACAAAATCCATGTCAGCCATTTCGCAACGAGACTGGAGCCGCCTGCAGAAGCCCCTCCCATGACGTGAATTCGCATCTGTTGTGAAGTGAATTTCATGCGCGAATGAAGTGAGTAAACTCAAAATGTTCAAGCGTCCAACTACGCAAATTATTCGCGCTAGTCGCGTCTGGTGTGAACGCACTGTTAGGCTTAGTTCACACTAAAGTGGCCCAAATCCAACTTTTTTGCCCAAATGTGACCCCTATCTGATTTTCTCATGACAGTCTGAACAGCACAAATCCGATTTTTTTCAAATCAGGCCCAGGCCACTTTCATATGTGGTCCTAAATCGGATACATATCCGATGTTGTGCAATGCGACTTCAGTCTGAACGGCCATGTCGCATTTCATGTGATTTTTACATCATTGAAATGCGACAGACGTCACAATTCTGCCCTGGAGGAGGCGGGAACATTAAAATCACAATGGCAGACAATATATAGACAATAATAGAACTTCGTTATTTAGGCTCCGATTGCACATTAACTTAAAAATTGCTAAACACACGCTAACACGAGCAGCATTTATTTTTATTTCCGCAAACACAGTGAGCTGCGTCTGACGTCACGTCTTCTTCTGCGCATGCGGGTCACTTCAGGGCTGTATACGGTTCACACATGAGACTGATGGCAGTCGCATTTAAATGACAATGTGAACAACAGCGCAAAAAAAAAATCGGATTTCAGCAAAAAATCCGATCTGAGTATTAAGACCTGCAGTGTGAACTAAGTCTTAAAGCAGAGGTCTTCAACCCTGTTCCTGGGGACCCACTATCCTGAAGACTTTAGCTACAACCCTAATCAAACACACCTGAAGTGGCCAATTAAGGTTTTCAAGACTGCTTGAAAATTGCAGGCAGGTGTTGGAAATAAACTTTCCATAAGAGTGGGTCCCCAGGAGCAGGGTTGAAGACCTCTGCCTTAGAGTAAGTAGGAGTATTGGCATATTGCTGTATACCAAAACTATCGAGACATGATATAAATTCTCTTGTTTGACTGTCAACATTATCGATATGGATGTTAAAATCACCCAGCATAATCACAATAGGAGACATGGAGCATAAAAGAGTTAAAAGTTCTGAGAGTTCACTTAAAAATTGAGTTTGTCTTAGGAGGTCGATATAAAGTTGCAACGATGATAGGTGTTGAACCATGAATCTTAAGAACAATAGATTCAAATAAGGTAGATGCAGGCACAGTTACTCTCCACTTCTCTTTGTGTATAATAGCAAGTCCCCCTCCCCGACCAGAATCACAGGGTTTACAAACATAGACGTACTCTGGGGGGACTGACTGATTCAAATGTAGAAAGTCATCAGGCCACTGCCAAGTCTCAGTTAAACACAAAAATATCACACGTAGCATTTTCCAAAACATTCTCTTTTCAAGATGCATGTGTATATTTGTCTGATCCTTGACGCGATCGTGCGCAGCAGAGAAAAGTTGAGACTGTGCTTACTTGAAATGTTGTAGATTTGAGTAACAAATGAGAATCGCTAAAATGAATGCGTATATTTTGAGACAAAGGTCTTCTTTATGATTTTCAGTTTTGTTTAAGATAAAGCAACAGTTTTTAAATAACGAAAGAATATGTAAAATTATGGTATTTGGGCTAAAAAGCGCCCCTGCTGTTGGGGGCTAAAGGCGCAGTTATTAACATGATAATTAATAGATGGCTGACTTTTCCATTTGTTGACATGGTTAGATTCAGATGGTAAATCAGTGGCGGCCCACCACGGCTGCAGCTTCTCAGTGATATATTGACGCCGCTCGCATCATTCAGAGCAAAGAGCAGAACTTGAATTTCGGCGCGGGTATTAATAATAATTCTTCTCATTCTCGCAGGTTCCGCGCTTATAACGCTATGACAGATGACGGAATGTATCATTTGCACGAGCTTTTGAGTCTCACTCGCGCGCTCTCTTATAGACCATTTTCTGTGCGCCCACAGATCGCGATAAACTAAGGAGAGTGACAGCTTTTAAATATTATTAAGGGAGTTTGCAAATGTGATATTGATTTAATACAACAGTTCAATAAACAAGAAGTTAATATTAAGTGACTTACGTTGTCTGAGTACTGACACATTTTGTGCCATTTCATCAAAGAAAATAGTTCCAAATAAAGTAACAGCTGAGCCGCTGCGCATCTCTAAGTAAACACGGCGGTGTTTCATTCATGAATGAAAGTGCATCTTTGAACGAATCTAGTGAGTCAGCTAGTGAGTCAGTGATTCATGATTACCCATTCATAAAGATAGTCACTAGCTTCATTCCTGAATGAATCAGCCGTTCAAATTAATCAATTGAATGAATGATTCAGTGATAAAATCAATGACTTACTGCCACCTGCTGGTGGTTCTAGTTACAATTTTAACGTATCATTTCAGTCATTTAAATCATTTAATATTTCTGTATTTAAAATTGTATATATAAAACATTAATCTCAAAATGAATTTGTGAATTTAATTGCACTCATTCCACCTCTGAGCCTCATTAAACGTCTGAAAATGTACCTACAAGCTACTTTTGTGTTCTTCTGTGCAACCTCTGTAGTACAAATACATTTTTTATTAATACCAATTTCATATGATTGCTAACTTATTTGTCTTAGTCTACTTCTTATTATATTGTTTTAATTAGAAATTTTAAAAAGCTTATAAATATAAATGTTTGAATTTGACATAGATGACATATTTTGAACAAAATTAGGAAAATGCCATTACAAAGGTAAAAGGAAAATACCCCGGTAAGTCACTTTAAGGAGTCAAATATCACCTTGTATCAGGAAGGCTAATTTTTGATCAGAGTTTTTGATTATTGATCAGAAGGTGCTCCTAATTTTTTTAAATTAGGAGGACAAGCGCTCCTAAAAAGCAAAGTAAGTGTAGAGCCCTGTGTAACAGTATATTAGATCATGAGCATGAGGTCTTAAAAGATAGCAGCCTAAATAAACCTGCTGCTGTTTGTCATTAATGTCTATTTACTATCCAGTGTTATTTTAGAGTTGACTAGATTATTCAGTTTCTGTAGTAATTCAGTACCTATATATTTTAGTTAGACCTTACTGAAAAAAATAAAGTAGGCCTACTGTTAATTTAATTTGTATCTTGTTATTGTTTTTGTTTGTGCTATTGATTGTCATTAATTTATTCGTTTGATTCAATTCTGAGTGCATGTGATTTTTGGGTGGGGAGGGGGCGTGGTCCATGGGAAAAAGTATATATATTATGTTGGGTGTCCATATTAGAGATAATCACCATGTTTAGAATTAAACCATTATATTTAAAAACATGATATTAATCATATCATATAATAGAATATAATTTGTTGTTACTACTGTATTAAATGATTATTGGATCTCCTTCAATACTTTCAGAATCTTTACTTATTAAAATGATTTTGTTTCTGTATTTTAAAATATATTTTTTATATTAACATTTTAATGACAGTATATTTATTTAACAAAATAAGCAGAAAATAGTCTAATATTATTTATCTTTTCTCTCATTAATATAAAGGCATAGAAATATACAATTAAAAGATACCAAATACAAAATAATGTAAGAATTTGAAAAGTGAAAGAATAAACACACATAGAAATATAATTTTACAAATCTGCAGGGTACAAATAAACCACCAATGAATTTAGTTAAACTTAATTTGTTTTTTATATGTTTTAGTTTTGTGTTTTATATGAAACATGGTTTATAATGAATAAATGCTGTTGTGATAGTTGCATCTTGTAATAGCTGGTCGTGTCGTTTGCTTAAGTCTGTTGACACCAATAAAATGATCTTAACGTGGCAATTAACACATCTAAAGTCATCTACTGACATGAAATAAGAGGATTTTTAGCAGCTGATAATATTGATGAGCCTCAGACTATAAACACTCATTGAACAAGCCATTCAGGATCAGATCATCTCACTTTATTCTGAGTGTTTGCTGGAAGAAATTGATTTTTCGAGTCATAATATGTGACCCTGGACCACAAAACCAGTCTTTAGTCTCTGGTTACTGTATATTTGTAGCAATAGTTAAAAATACATTGTATGGGTCAAAATTATCGATTTTTCTTTTATGCCAAAAATCATTAGGATATGTTCCATGAAGATATTTTGTAAATTTCTTACCATAAATATATCAAATATTAATTTTTGATTTAGTAATATGCATTGCTAAGAACTTCATTTGAACAACTTTAAAGGTGATTTTCTCAATATTTAGATTTTTTTGCTCCCTCAGATTCCAGATTTACAAATATTGTCCTATCATAACAAACATACATCAATGGAAAGATTATTTATTCAGCTTTCAGATTAAGTATAAATCTCACTTAAGACCAGGGTCACATATATGCTGAAAGCCTATGAAATTGTTCTAATATGACAATTACTTCTCAAACGATACAGAACAAATACCAGTAATATAAGACAGACAAAATGGCACTCATTTTTATCAACTATTATAATTTGTCCATAGTAATTAGATCGCTAACTTCTTACCGTCTTGTATGTGCACAGAAACTGGCAAATCACTAACATCTGATCCTGCAAAAATGTTGCTTTAGCTTGTAAAGTGTCTTTTACAATTACTTAAATAGCGCGAACTGTTCCCCTCAGAAAACTCCTCACTGACTGAAGCTCGCGCGCGCGCGCTGGTGGTGACGTCATCCCCGCGAAGCGAAATCAACGGTAGATTTTTAAAAACACGCGCCATTTAATTTTAAATCTATCATTTATCAGTTTCTTTGTTTTTTTAAATCAACAAAAGAACATATCAAACAAAATCACAGCCATCTCTGTAACCATAGCGACACAGACTAAGCACATCATTTACATTTATAAACTGCTTTTATCCACTCACCTCACATTATTTACATTACTGTAAAGCTTCACAATGTAAACGGTTTGTTTTCGAAGCAGCTTTAAAGAAAACCGTGAACGCGAACTCTAATCTCATCTGTCCTCACCTAACCGAGCGTGTCTGTTCGTACAGTGACACAATGCCAATATTTACTAACATTTTTCATCACCTCGGGAGAGAATGACAGCTTTAACACGAATGACTGACAGAAGTTTATCAGGCGAAGCGCGCGCCTCACGCGATACGTGTGTGGATGACGTCACAGACCGCTAGAGTTACGCTCATGCAGCAAAAGGCGTCTAAATGATAACTAATATATAAATCCTTAAAACCAGACATACAGGGGCGGAGCCAACAAAGCACACAAAAAGCTGAGCATACAATGTAGTTCTCTTATCAGTTAAGTCATGAAATTACCAAAAAGACGATTAAAGTTGCAAAATGTGCATGCATCACATTACAGAATGGCATCCTAAAATATATTCTGCAATTCGAGATCACAATATAAGAAGCAAGCTGAAATATTTTTATATTTGTAATTTAATGCACAAGTAAATGTGCACTTATAGCCTACTAGAAAACATGCACTCGTTTTTTTCTTGTTAATTTGTAAAGTACAAACAAAAATGAAATCTTTTAAATGCATAACAGCTCATTTTACATTCTGGCATTTATGTGCTGTTGCCTTTTTCACATTATTATCATTATCTGCATGTCTCATCCATGAGTATGCAATGATGGAGAACAAGCTTTTGGGGGTTTTGAGAACCAGAACCAAGCTGACTGTGCAATAGAGCTATAGTGAGCCCTTTTATTATAAAACCTGGAGGTGATGAATAATACACAAGTTGTCATATTCACTCAGTATTACTTGATCTAATATCTCAACTACAACTAAGTAGAAATTAATTGTATTTAGTTGTGTTTTAGGCACTAAAACAGTCCAGTAGGCCTACTTTACAGTCAAACACTGTCAATAAAAACAAGTCTTGGTATCTTTGTTGCTTCTCAAGTAAATGTTTCAATGACTTTTAAAAATATTTTACTGGAAAATAAACAAAATTGTCTCGTTACGAACGACTTTAGATTTTTCAAAATGTATTTTAAATATGCCGTAGCTCAATGAAATACATTTTTGAAATTGTAAATATATTTAGTTTCAACCTTCATATACCAAATATATTAAAAAATATATTTCAGGGGCAGGAAAATACATTTCAGACGGCCTACATTTAGACTAAATGCAAATGTGGATGGAATATCCTACTAGAGATCAAAATTACATGATTTAATTTTTTTCATATATTGTAATATTGGTAAAAATTCCTAATTTCCTTCCTTTTTAAATTGAAATGTGTTATATATTGACGCATGTTACAGAAAACATCTAGTTTTTCCTTTAAACATGAAACATTTTGTGAATGCATTTTCTTCTGACTGAAATATATGGAGGGCAAAATATTTTTTTTAAATACTTTAATATATATATATATATATATACACACACACACACACATATACAAAAAATGGCCAGACCATATATTGGTAGAAAATATCATGTATATTTATTTTGCACCATATTTTTGCAAATATATTTTTGCTAATTTATTGTATATTTGAAAAACTTTTTTTTCCACCATATAAGAATATCTTTACTTCTTCTATATTAAGACTTATTTTCCATGTGTTAAAGTAATAGTGCAGTTATGAGCTTCTTCATCATCTAGATTCCAGCTCTGGAAGTTCACCAGGTGCATCATGGGATGCTTTTCACACGAGGCGTTTACCTTTGCTTCAACTAAAACATTTTCTGACATGAGAAAGAAGCGTGTAAATGTTTGCCTTGCAGTGCATGTTGGATGTACACTATATTGCCAAAAGTATTGGCACCCCTTCTAATGAACTACTTTAGTAATTTCTATGAGTACAAATCTTAATGTTAAAGCATATAATGATATTCTAGGAAATTGTGTGCTTCTAATATTATAGCAACAGTTTGGACTCTTTTCTATTCTAACATGACAATGTCTCTGTGTATAAGACAAGGTTCAAAAAGAAAATGATTGATTGAGTCAGTGTGGAAGAACTTGACTGGTCTGCATAAAACCAAGTCCTAATCCCAGTTTAACACCTCTGGTGTGACTGTAAATGCACAAAAACTCATCACCAAACACCAATGACTTGTACATACACTATATAGACAAAAGTATTGGCACCCCCTTCTTTAGAACAGATGCTCTTCCAAATCTGTGGCAACAACGATGGGAACATAATTCATGTATTTAAAAATTGTATTTCATCTCTGTTGCAACAGTTTTGTAAGTGTCTAAAATGACTGAACCCATATGTACAAGTCATTGGTGTTTGGTGATGAGTTTTTGTGCATTTACAGTCACACCAGAGGTGTTAAACTGGGATTAGGACTTGGTTTTATGCAGACCAGTCAAGTTCTTCCACACTGACTCAATCAATCATTTTCTTTTTGAACCTTGTCTTATACACAGAGACATTGTCATGTTAGAATAGAAAAGAGTCCAAACTGTTGCTATAATATTAGAAGCACACAATTCCCTAGAATATCATTATATGCTTTAACATTAAGATTTGTACTCATAGAAATTACTAAAGTAGTCAAACCAGTTCATTAGAAAGGGGTGCCAATACTTTTGGCAATATAGTCTATGTCCTGTGTAAGATCTCGTTTATCTATCGTCTCTGTGGCCAGGAGGTCTTTTAATAGAACAGACCGACAGCTGCACACACACACACACACACACACTCCAGTGCTGTTATAAATACTGAGGTGTGTGTGTGTGTGTGTTCAGTTCCAGAGATGGCAGACAGAAAGAGCAGCAGCAGTGGAGGGGTCAGCTCTCGTCTGACCGTCAGGAGGAAAGAGAAAGCAGAAAATGAGGCCAAGAAAGAGGAGAAAACCCCTAAAGAAGGAGAGCAAGCCGAGGTGAACGGGACAAGCGTGCCGGCGGAGAACGGAGAGGCCACGGCCGGTAACGGAGCCACGGTGAATGGAGAGAACGCAGAGAAACCGGAGCCCATGGAGCTGCCGCCGTTTGAGATCATCACCGGGTGAGTCTGAAAAAATCCTTAGGAATCAACTTCTAGAAGCTTCTCATCATTTACAGTGCTTTCCAAACCTGTGAGGTTTTCCTTCTTCTGCGGGACACAAGAGATGTATATGACCTTCTGAAAAACATCATAAAAGTACCACAAAAGTAGTCAATATCACTTGTGCATCATAAAACAGCTTTGTTTGAGGAACAGACCAAACTCATAAGTTATGCACACAAACATAATAAATCACAATCAGTCACGTGACACGTGAGAATCAATGGTGCTTGACATCTAGCGGAATATATTAATTATTAAAAACAAATGATGAGATTTAAGGGAATAAAACCGTAATTGTGAGTCTGTTCCACACACAAAGCTTAACAGTCTTTAAAGTAAATGCTCTTCATTGGCATCAGTGGTTGCATGAAGGACCTTTAACATCCATTGAACCTTTCCATTGGACAAAAGTTTCTTTATAGTGGAAAAAGTGGTTCTTTTAAGGACTGTTCAGGTTCTTTGGGGAACCAAAAAATGGTTTGGATGCACTTTATTTTAAGGTGTCCTTGTTGCAGTGCAATTATACATTTACATGCTGAGTAATATTAATTAACTACATGTACTTATATGGTTAGGGTTAGCATGTAATTATGCATAATTGATTGTTATTATAATAGTAAGTGCATGTAACAAGTACACATATAGTGTTCTTCTATGACATTATTTATAGAGTGAGTGTTTCGACGTGAACAATTTCCATGTAACTCCAAATAAGTCATAAAAGTTTGTAATGATACAAGGGTGTGTAAATGATGACGGATGTTTAATTTTCAAGGAAATTAAGCCTGGTAATCATCTACTGGAGAAATGCAGACTTCTGAAAGTGTGTTTTCACAGTGATTCCATTGAAGAACCCTTTTTGTTTCCCCAAAGAACCTTTAAATGAACCATTTTCTTAAGCATCTTAGCTCATTTTTCCACTATTAAGAATCTTTTGTGCAATGGACAGCTCCATGGATGTTCTTCATGGAACCACTGATGCCAAAAACCTTTATTTCTAAGAGCGTATAGTGTGTTTCTCCATGGGTGTATCTGTGAATCTATTGGGGAATGTGTGAACGTTCAGGCTGGACGCAGATAAGTCCAACCCAACCCCCACCAAGGTCAGTCCTGACAGGCCGTGATGTGTCTCGCTGTGTGTCGTCTAAAGAACACGCTCTTAAAAATAACATCAGAACATCCATATGCTGCTTTAAAGAACCTGAAACATTAGTGTCCAAAAGAACCAACTTGAGAAAGAATCTGTAAAATTTACGGTAAAAAAACGGCAGATGTGGTTGCCAGAATTTTACCGTAAAAAATACGGTAGCAAAGTTTTACGGTTTTAACTTAAATTTACATTTAAATACCATAATTTCATTAACTGGTATAATGTTAATATACCAACCTACTAGAGTACTGAAATCTGTTTTGTAGCTTTGTAATACACTGGTAACCACCAGGTGGTGATGAGAAAGTCACATGATGAACCAAAGCCAATCACAAGCAGCTTTTAAATACTAACATATATATACTGTAGAAGGTGAACAGTGTCATAACACTAAACACTTTCATGGTAACACACATGAAAATGAAATAATGCATTAATCTTTAATTTAACAACATTAGATGTAACATTCAACCCTAATGTACAAAACTGATAAGAAAAAACTAAGAAGAAACATTATTTCAACAAAAACATCAAATTTGAAATGTAACGCAGAGATTTCTGGGAATGTCAATTTACGGTTATACACTGTAACTTTTACGTTCTTTTTCAATTCCGAAAACGGTATGCTACCGTAAAATTACATTCAATGTCCAATACAGTTTTTCACCATATATACGTATATAGTAGGGGAACTTACCGTTAACCATTTAACAGGTTTTACTGTAGCATTTTTACAGTCTTTTACCGTTAAATTCACGGTAATTTTTTACAGTGAACTCTAAATGGCCAGAAATGGTTCTTGAGACGAAGACGATTCTTGACTGAACCTAAAGTACCTTTTTGAGGAGTCAATCAGATTGTAGCTGGAATTACATCTCATTTAGGTGTCAGTTTCCTCTTAGATGCTTCTTCTAAAACTCCCAAACGGAAATAAAACAACCCAGTCATCATCCACTAAGAGCTATGAAACAAAAGCAGCTCAGATCATTTGATGAGAAATGTTTGAGTTCTTACTTATGATTGGTATCTTGGAAATATTGTTGAGTGTAGGGGGTTTAATATCTTTATTTCCATTTCCGACTGGTGTTTATGAATCCAAACGTTCTTTGATAAGCCATCGCCGATGAGTTTGATACTGTCAACACATTAAAGCTGTGAATTGTTGTGGATCATCTCGTAGCAGGTGCATGGTACAGTTGTATCAGGTTCATCTGGCAGCAAATGCACACAATGCTTCCAAACCGTGGGTTCTGTATATGGGTCAGAGACCAAGAATAAAGTTCTGCCCCCGCCGAGGGTATTTATAACCCTAACAGCCCTTCCATCTGTCAGCCGGTGAAGGAGCTGTTAAAAACAACCACAGAAACCCCCTCAGAGGCCAAAGACTAGGGCTGGGTATTGAGACAAACTCCATGATTCAATTAGTTTGTGATTCGATTCAATTTGATTCAATATATTGATTCATTTGGTGCATGTCAATCTCTCTCAGCTAATGCTGTAAACTATACAATAAAGCAAGTTGGTTGGTACATTACTATTAAACTGATTCATAAACAAACATTTAAAATTGCGCATAAGGCCGTTTTTATCATAAAAATGTATTATGTTAAAAAAAAATTTAATTTAATTTTATCAAGTTTGTTGTTGAAATATAAACGTTTAAACAGTGGATGTCATAACTTGTCTTATTAAAACATACATTAAATATTAAAAAACAGATTGTTGATAATTTAGTAAGTAAGTATATGTATATAGTGCATATATTTATCAAAATGCTCTTCTCTAGAGTTATTTTTCTAGCTGACTATCGAGTTTTTGGACATTGAATTTAATTCCTGAGGTAAATGTGATATTACGTGACATTGTTTACAAGCGGTTTATTTCTGCAGTTGACATGATTAATTTCGGTACCTTCTGATGTTCATTCATGTTTATTTCATCCTGTAACTGGTATTAAAGTGGTAGAGATTATTGTTTACTCGCGCTGCCACAGCGGCATTTGTTTCGTAATTAAAGCGACAGAATTTGAACGTTAAGACTTTGTTTCTTACCAAACGTAATAAAGCAAAATAATTATTGCGATTTATTGTGTGGGCAGCGCACTACAAACAATATTTCATTAAGTTTCGTTCACTTACCAACTGGGTCATTCATTGCATCCGTCACGTGACGAACGAACGAAAGACTCTGGACGTAATCATTTATGTTCCTTAGGCTGCATTATAATAATTGCTAATTTGGAATATGGTCAGTATTGTATAGATGGACATGTTCAAAGAATTTGGCTGATTAAAATACAATATTTAACGGCAAATTAAAACGAAATTTGAACGAAAAGACCTGAATAGTTTGTTCAATAGATTAGCTAATTTTGATGAATAAGATTGACGGAGAAAGTCAGCCAACAAGTCTGTCGGACAAGCCCCCCCCCCCCCAATAATTAAAAATGGCCTAAACTTTTCCACCAGGCCTGCTCAGCGGTCTAACGGCGCTCGTCAATGTCAAAATAGCTGAGATGGCCAATCAAATCAAAGTAGACGGGCTTTACGGTTCACAGAAGCAGTGTGTGAATTTCAACATGAATCGTCAATTTAACGCTGAAAGAGAGCGCTGTAAAATGGAAGCTGTAAATCATTTAAAATTAGTCAACTGTTTTACGACAGAATTGACCGACAGCTATATCCAGTGATGCAAACTACTTGACTTTTTTCCTCAAATACGGCTATTTTGAGAGCGAGTGAGTGTGAATGCGTCTCTGAAGCTATGAGTTTTACTTCAAAATCAGCGATTTTACCGTTGCTGACAAATACAGTGTAGCAATACAGGATTCAGTATTGCTATTTTATTAATAAAAGTCAGCGCTGACAGCATGTTTCTAAATGTTTCTTTGTGCGCACAGCATGATCTCCAATCACCGGTCAGTGAAAGCAGCACATTAATATAGAACGATTAAACTGACTTGGAATTAAACTGTTTATATATATATATATATATATATGCATGTATGTATGTGTGTGTGTGTGTGTGTGTGTGTGTGTGTGTGTGTGTGTGTGTGTGTGTGTGTGTGTGTGACCCTGGACCACAAAACCAGTCATAATGGTAAATTTTTGGAAGTTGAGATTTATACATCATCTGAAATATTAATAAATAATCTTTCCATTGATGTATGGTTTGTTATGATAGGACAATATTTGTAAATCTGGAATCTGAGGGTGCAAAAAAATCTAAATATTGAGAAAATCATCTTTAAAGTTGTTCAAATGAAGTTCTTAGCAATGCATATTAGTAATCAAAAATTAAGTTTTGATATATTTACCGTACGAAATTTACTAAATATCTTCATGGAACATGATCTTAATATCCTAATGATTTTTGTCATAAAAGAAAAATGTATAATTTTGACTCATACAATGTATTGTTGGCTATTGCTACAAATATACCTGTGCTACTTATGACTGCTTTTGTGCTCCAGGGTCACATATATATATATATATATATATATATATATATATATATATATATATATTTTCAAGACATGGTTACGGCCTTGATATTGGATTAATCAAAATTGAGAAATCAATAGTTTTAACCCAGTCGTACCCCAGACTCTGGACTGCTGGGAAATATTACAGGTAGAAGTCCTTCTAAATACTTTTATGCATTTTCAAGAGTGAAAATACCTTGTAATGCAAGGAGGCTCCAGTAGAGGGCGCCATGCATGTCTTGAATTCACCTCCTCATGTGTCCACAGGGATCGCATGGACCCATTTTTCTACAAGTTCCAGTTCAAGAACGTGGAGTACTCCTCCGGCCGGAACAAAACCTTTTTGTGTTACTTGGTGGACCAGGGGCCCGGAGCCAGCGGGCTCCTCAGGGGCGTCATCGAAGACGAGCACGCGATCGGCCACGCCGAGGAGGCCTTCTTCCAGCAGATCCTACCCGACTACGACCCCGCCCTCAAATACACCATCACCTGGTACATGTCGTCCAGTCCGTGTTCCGCCTGCGCCGCGAAGCTGGCCGAGATCCTGAAGGCCAGGAAGAGCGTGCGTCTGTCCATCTTCTCCGCGCGGCTCTTCGAGTGGGAGGAGCCTGAGATCCAGGCGGGGCTAAAGGCGCTGGCGGCCGCCGGCTGCAAACTGCGCATGATGAAGCCGCTGGATTTCACCTACACCTGGGACACGTTCGTGGAGAACGACGAGCAGACGTTCACGCCGTGGGAGGACTGCCAGGAGAACTACGAGTACTACCAAGACAAACTGGCCGACATCCTTCAGTGATGTAAGAAACCATCTTTAACGAACACTTACACATACACATGCAGAACACACAAATATTAACATTGAAACAGGAGATTATAGTTCACTATTATAGTTATGTTACTTAAAGGGATAGTTCACCCAAAAATTAAAATTATATCATTAATTACTCACCCTCATGTCGTTCCAAACCCGTAAGACCTTCGTTCATCAACACAAATTAAGATATTTCTCATGAAATCCGAGAGCTTTCTGATCCTCCATAGACTCATAACACGATCAAGGCTCAGAAACGTAGCTAAGACATCGTTAAAATAATCCACGTGATATCAGGGGGTCAACCGTAATTTTACGAACTACGAGAATACTTTTTGTGCACAAAGAAAACTACTTAATTCAACAATTAGTTGTTTGCGCTTTGATGTGAACGTAAACAACGTATCCGCGTACATACGTTGCATTGTTTACGTTTGAGATACTCTCCAAAATGGCGGTATAGGGTGATGCGGAGGAGACGAATTGTTGAATAAAGTCGTTGTTTTTGTTTTCTTTGCACACAAAAAGTATTCTCGTAGCTTCGTAAAATTACATTGATGTCACATGGATTATTTTAACGATCGTGGTAATTGCTGTCTATGGAGGATCAGAGAGCTCTCGGATTTCATCAGAAATATCTTAATTTGTGTCTGAAGATGAGCGAAGGTCTTACGGGTTTGGAACGACGTGAGGATGAGTAATTAATGATAGAATTAGCATTTTTGGGTGAACTATCCCTTTAAAGGGGTCATATAACGTAGCTAAAATTAACATAATTTTGTGTATTTGGTGTAATGCAATACAAAGTTCTGCTATGAAACTCTAGATGGCGCAGTCTGATATATGACATAATGACATCATTATCACGTAACAGCTGATTGGTTCTCTCCCGTATCGGTAGCCAATGAGCTCTCTGCTCAGCATTCAAATACTTGGCTAAGTGTTTGCTGTAGCAGTAGCAGCCAGTGTTGCCAACTTAGCAATTTTGTTGTTAAATTTAGCAACTTTTTCTTCCAAAAGCACCAAATTTAGCTATTTTTAAAATTTATTTGGCAACATTTGACAAGTGATTTAAACGATAAAAAGGCACACATTTTTCATCTAAATTACTCAAGAGGACACCAAAGATGCCTCGCAGTACACACATCACGTGAGTTAAGTTAGCTGCTATTTGCAGTTGTTCAATTTAATAATAATAATATTTAAATAATTGTTAATTTATGATACACCTTGTTAGTAGCTTGCACCTGTGATTGTTGATCAGTTAGTAGCCTAGAAAAATGGAAAAGCTAGTAATTTTCCAGTACATTATCCGTTATCCATTAATCATTATCCATTGTAACCCAAAAACACAAAATACGATGCGTAATTGAAAAAGCAGGTAAAAAATCAATACGGAAAATTCCTTCACATTAACAGAGAAGATCGTGCTCTATTTTTACAGACTTTTCTTAGTGTAGCAGACTAACTAACTGATAATACACTGCTTAAAACTATAACTGTTCAGAATGTGTAGTTTTACTAGTTAATAAAGAAAAAACTTAAATTGTAATTACACATAATTATTCAAAAATATGTACGTGTTCAATAATTCAATGTTGTATTTTAAAAATACAGTTAAATTTAATATTATATTACATTATATTATTTTACGAACAAATCTAAATTAACATATATAAAATATATTTTATGCTGCAATTTGATGTAGTGACACAATTTTGCATCGTAATGATGTCATCGCGCAATGACATCACAAAGTCATTTGGCAACAAATCAACCTTCCTTTAGCAACTTCCCCAGCTGCACCTGTATAGATCTGCTATGGGGGTTATTCATATAGATCTGCTATGGGGGTTATTCATATAGATCTGCTATGGGGGTTATTCATATAGATCTGCTATGGGGGTTATTCATATAGATCTGCTATGGGGGTTATTCATATGTGTTATTAGTGCAGCGGCAGTATTTCTTACATGCTCACAGCAGCATGTTGTGATGTATTGGCAGCAGCAGCAGCATAGCAGATCTATTCTGCCAAGACCAAACACATTAACATTGTCATGTATATTACCATGTCTATCACTCAGAGAGTTGTTATGATAGAAATGTGTATACGTGGTTTAATGTTTATAACACACATTATTTTCCACATGCTGTACATTATTGTCGCTCCTCTCTGCTCTGCCTTTCTGAAATGCTACAAAGCTCATCGTTCTGAGAAGCGAGGCATGCTCTGATTGGCCAGCTATCCGGTGCATTGTGATTGGCCGAATACCTCAAGCATGTGATGGAAATGTTACGCCCCTTATCATATTTGGAAACACACAGCGTCTCCACGACAACAATACTACAGCGAGAATAAAAGTTACACTCCAAAGAGAAAGGAAAACTTAAAATCACGTCATATGACTCCTTTAAAATAAACGTTTACTGAAAACGTTTACTTTTTTTTATATATACTGTATATTATAAAGTTATTTCAGCTAGTTGCCAAGGCAACATTTCTCATTTCCGTTTAGTTTACCTTGGTGTAAAATTATTTTAAAAAAAATAAAACTGACATAAAAATTAATTTGAAAAACTATATACATATTTAAAATATGACAAAATTACATTTAATTAAAATGAAAATGCAAAATAATTTGTTTTTATAAAAATACTAAAATACAACTGCAGTAAAATGCAACATTTTTACTATTTATCGTAAAGAAATACCTGGTCTCATGGCATAAAAGTACCTGTTTTTACATAACTTACTGTACGTTTCGCCGCAGTTTCAAAGAGAAATGTCCACTGAGTGGTGCTAAAACACAGGTTCAATACGTAAACCCTGGCACGTTTTTATTACGTTGATATAGGTACGTATTGCTGTGTTTTTATTTCGTTGCTTCAGGTACGTACTGCGGCGGTTCAGAATTCAAATATCCGGGGACCGTCGCTAAAATTATTGCTCTATCATGTTGGAAATATGCCCTACACCAAACCCAACCCTAAACCCGCCCGATAGTGTTGACAAATGCAAAACTGATATAAAAACGCATTTGTTGATGCATCCATGCTATTTGAAGTTCCTTATATGCAGATTTGAACTGTTTTGCCGAACCGTAGTTACACGGTGCTCCTCGCTTCTCAAGTACGTCTCCATACATCTCCTAACAGACCTACCGTCTATGAAAACCCATAGATACACTATAGTGCCAAAAGTTTTGGCACCCCCTTCTAATGAACAGGTTTGACTACTTTAGTAATTTCTATGAGTACAAATCTTAATGTTAACTCTTTTCTATTCTAACATGACAATGCCTCTGTGTATAAGACAAGGTTCAAAAAGAAAATGAATGATTGAGTCAGTGTGGAAGAACTTGACCAAAACCAAGTCCTAATCCCAGTTTAACACCTCTGGTGTGACTGTAAATGCAGACCTTGAGCCAAAAACTCATCACTAAACACCAATGACTTGTACATACACTATATAGACAAAAGTATTGGCACCCCCTTCTTTAGAACAGAAAAATGCACTTCCAAATCTGTGGCAACAAAGATGGGAACATAATTCATGTATTTAAAAATTGTATTTCATCTCTGTTGCAACAGTTTTGTAAGTGTCTAAAATGACTGAACCCATATGTACAAGTCATTGGTGTTTGGTGATGAGTTTTTGGCTCAAGGTCTGCATTTACAGTCACACCAGAGGTAATTTACACCATACGTTATTACTGCGTACTGTTTTATAGTGTACTATAATACTGAGGTGCAGATAATTGGCACTATTTGCAATAAGTAGAATAAATAGCAGAAAATCTTGCTATTTTAACATAGTGTAAATAGCATCTATCGCTATTTACACTTAGTGCAAATAGCCGCTGCCTAATGTTGCTGATAGTAGAGAGTAGCTGTGTTCAGAATAGCATGTTACTGTTTGTGCAAATGTCAGGAGCTCTGAAACGATCTAAGCAACGATCTGTTTGTGTGTCTGTCTCAGAATATCTCGTATCATTTGATCTCCTCTCACTTAATCTTCTGGGTCAAGATGTTCTGAGGGGATGTCTGAGTATGCAAACCTATTTTTGTCAATTAATGCGACTGTTTTTGATCTTTTGCAGGATAAAGAAGCGAACATTTGTCCAAAAGTGAAGAGAATGTGTGTGTTTGTGTGAACGAGAGAGAAATGCGTGCCAAAAACACTGTTTTTACGTTTAAATATGTTGTGTTTAATACTAGAATATTGACAGATTCATTTAGTGATGTTTTCTGTATTTCTGTGAAGTAAAGAGGATTTATACTTAGGTGTGACACGTTTCATATTTGGTACAGTTTTATATTCTGATCTTCAGCTTCACTTTATTTATCATTTTATATTCACTGGTCAAGAGTACTTCATACTGAGCACTGTGAAATATGATTTTGAATTAAACTGAAAATAATGTTGCAGCTGTATATGAAATAGTATTGTGCAAGCAATAAATAAATAAAAATATTACTTGGGAAACTACTTTCACTATCTTGGAAAACGAATAAAACTGTATTTTTTTGGTGTGCGGTGCTTTGTTTTATGTGTAACAAACACAAAATTATTTTACCACATTTCATCCGAAATGAGACAGCGGTTTACTTAAAAGCATCTTTAATCACACACACATATAATAAATCAAAAATACGATCTGTTTAGTCGTCCATATAAATAAATATAATAGCAAGAATGATATAACCCGTCCAAGCATACATCCGATAAATAAATCCACACCAGGAATTCTTCCACAAAAAAAGTACCATATTATCAACTATGTTTAAGTAAATACAGTCATAAAGTACTTTATGAAAACCATATGTGATACTACTAGATGACTACGTGGTGTATTTCAAAGTACCATGATGTCTAGCACACTAAACCGATTTTATATGTCTTAAATATTAATTTTTAAAGACTTACAGGTAGATTTACACAGCAACGCAATGCAGGTGAGCAGTTCTGCGTCTGAAACGCAGCCGCGCCAAAACTACATCGCTTACGTTATAATCAATACATCTATCTTTACAAAACTAGCGTGTTTCATCTATAATACAGTTTCGTTGCTCGTAATGACATCGATATAGTTTTGTTGGGTAACGTTGCCTTGATAGCACACATACATCACGGAGATGTCTATTTGCCGTCTGCATTTATTTCTGCAAGATGTATTTTTTAGCGTATTTGCTCATCTGCAATACGTCTATAGGACATTTCCTATCAGATGTCAAATAGACGCATATTAGATGTCTTTAAGATGTCTTTAAGATGTTTTTGATTTAGAATGTATGTAAAACTAGCACATGTACATCACAGAGATGTCTATTTGATGTATGTTTTAGCGTATTTGCTCATCTGCAATACATCTATTGGACATTTCCTATCAGATGTCAAATAGACGTATATAAGATGTCTTTAAGATGTAAAACTAGCACATGTACATCACAGAGATGTCTATTTGACGTATTTTTTAGCGTATTTGCTCATCTGCAATACGTCTATTGGACATTTCCTATCAGATGTCAAATAGACGTATATAAGATGTCTTTAAGATGTAAAACTAGCACATGTACATCACGGAGACGTCTATTTGACGTCTGCATTAACATCTGCAAGACGTATTTTTTAGCGTATTTGCTCATCTGCAATACGTCTATTGGACGTCTCCTATCATATGTCAAATAGACGTATATTAGATGTCTTTAAGATGTTTATGGTTTAGAATGTATGTAAAACTAGCACATGTACATCACAGAGACGTCTATTTGACGTCTGCATTAACATCTGCAAGACGTATTTTTTAGCGTATTTGCTCATCTGCAATACGTCTATTGGACGTCTCCTATCAGATGTCAAATAGACGTATATTAGATGTCTTTAAGATGTTTATGGTTTAGAATGTATGTAAAACTAGCACATGTACATCACGGAGACGTCTATTTGACGTCTGCATTGACATCTGCAAGACGTATTTTTTAGCGTATTTGCTCATCTGCAATACGTCTATTGGACGTCTCCTATCAGATGTCAAATAGACGTATATTAGATGTCTTTAAGATGTTTATGGTTTAGAATGTATGTAAAACTGACATCTTACAGATGTTTGTACACAGCAGATGCTTTCCAGATCAAGAGATCTTTAACAGACATCTTACAGACGTACGTGTGCTATCTTATAATCAATACACCTGTCTTTGTCTAAAATACAATTTCGTTGATCATAATGACAGCGATCTAGTTTTGTTTGGTAATGTTGCGCCTCATTATAGACGGGGTCGGACAGTCCTTGGTGATTTTTCGCCGGACATCAGATGGGATGTATTTGGGACGATGTTATTTCTCTCCGTCTCCGAGCGCAGCGATGAGGTGAGGTCGGTACATGTCGCTCAGCAGCGTCTCCAGCGCTCTCTTGTGGTCTCTTCCGGGCTGAGAGCGCCACCTGGTGTCGTCGGTGCTCAGTGTGCGCGTCTGCGCGGTGTGAAGCCCCTCGATGGCGCTGGACAGCCAGATCAACCGCTTCAGACTCTGGATGGAGCGACCGCGGTCATGCATCAGCTGATACTCTGTGACC
>CM041793.1:89177313-89192313 GCA_023376895.1 Aspiorhynchus laticeps | reverse complement strand
AGTTGCAAACTTAAAAGAGCGGTTGGGTGTTAATTTGCACTTAAACATTCAAAGTGTTAAAGTATTAAGTGGCATACTTAATGTGGTGTGCTGAAAAGTAGTTAAATAAACCAGCAGACAATGCATTCACAGAACAGAATGTTATTTTAACAACAAGAATATTAATCGAAGTACTTCATGTAAGTCATACTTTTTTATTATAAATATTAAATACAGCAGAGAGCATCTGTATATAAACATCAACTCTTAATAATTGAGGCATAATGATATTGGAATAATAGCAAACACCCAAAATGTAGGCTAAGATAATGTTAAGCTGTTATCAGTTTATGAAACAGAATATTTTTATAAAAAAATATATACCCAGGACAGTTATTTTTACGCAGAAGACAAAAACTTTAACTTAAACGAAGTAAAATGTTATATTATAATATATTAAGATGTATATTTGTTGATGTTTTGATTTGCAAACACGAACTTCCTTAAAACAAAAAGATACCCTACTAGGCTACCCCCCATGTTTAAATTGTCCCCCCTCAATCCCAAAACATGATCGATTGTAACCCTTTGACGCTGTCACAAATCCTGGCCATGAACTTCTGTTCACTCACCACCACAGGTCACTCATCCATCACATTGACTTTCACACCACACAGACAGTTACATATCACCCAAAGACTACATTTCCCATCATCCATTGCACTGACGATATTGCACTGATCACACACAGCTGATTTCCATTTGCACACTCTTTATAAGGCTTGGACTTTCTCTCTGTGATCACCGAGTATTGTTTAGCGTTTATCACTCTCCAAGAGATAGCTACTCTACGGAGCCCACATTATTGTCATAGTTTTGCCTTGCCTTTTGTGTTTTGATTCTTGCCCGTGTTTTCCTGGATTTACCCTTAGCCTAGCCTGTTTGCACCTCGTTTGGATTATTTCTTGTGTACCTGGATTATCTCTCTGCCTTGCCCTATTGGATATTGTTCGCCGATCATCGACCCACGCCTGCCCTAGGATTACTCTCTGCCTTGTCTGTGTTATACCTGTTTGCCACTGTCCGACCCTGCCTGTGTTTTGACCATATTTCAAAATAAAGCCTTGCATATGGATCCGCATGAAAGACACGCTCAGTGCTTTTCATATTTCATAACTGTTCAGTGTTTTCAACCAAATAAAGTTTATTTTTAGGTTTCAGACATTTAAATACACTTCAATTAAGTAAAAAAAGACATTTAGTTTGTTAAATAGGCACTGATTTCTATGGAAAGCTGCAATAATAATCCTTTCAATTAATGGACGATGTGTTTTATTCCTATCAAATAGTAGGCTTTACTATAAAGTTTACTCTGTTTTTCTCCCAGCTAACTGGCCACTTGCTTTCATGTATTTCTGGAGAAATAGGTGAATGTACCTGATGTTAATCCGACAGATCCACACGCGGCGTCCAGCGCATATTATCAACATTAGATTATTTAATTATTTAATATTGCGCTTTCGTATAATTACCACTGTTTTACTGTATAATTGACATAATATAACACGGATTAAAATAAAATAAACTGTCATTTCATTTAGACTACTCTCGGGGGCCCTCTGGTGGCCACGGGGGCCCTAAGCATCCGCTTAGTTCGCTTATGCCTTGGGCCGTTTCTGGTTGTGTTTGATCAACATTCTACCAAAAACAACAACGCTGTGGCTTTTTATATTTAAAATGTGTATATTCTGCTTAAAACATGTAGTCAGAGATGGGCACAAATACATCAAAGTGTATTTAAAATAAAAATACAAAATACTGTGTGGGAAAATGTCTTTAAATACAAATACAGTATTGTGAAATTGGCCATCCAGTGAGGTAACACTATTAAGGCATGTTTACAACAAGAACGATAATTATAAAGATAACTATATTAGTGTATTATAAGTATACAATGCAGTTGTGTCAACTGTCACTTTACAAGCTCAAGCTCTTTAAAGCAGAAATTATTCCGATTGGCTCTCAATGTTTCATAATTTTTTGTGCTGTTATGGTTTTGGTTGTGGTGTGCTATCTGCTATTCACTTAGATTTAGGATGTACTCACACTAGGGGATCTGATCCATGCTTGAGCACGATTGACCCCCAAAGTCCTGTTTATTTCACAAGAGTGACTGCTCTGTAATGTGTCCAGTGCGGTGTCCAGTGCGGCGAGGACTCAATTGAAGGGCTTTTTATTAACAGTAACCCTGACACTACCCCCTCCCCAAAGGGACGCCACCTAATGAGGACACCAAAAACAAGACAGGAATATGACACAACACAAGACAAGCACAGACATGACAACACAAGACAGAATGGGGTCAACAAACAGAGACAAGTAAGGAAGGGAGGGAGGGAAGCCAAGCCAGAGCCAGTAGATCAGCCCAGGAAGTCTTTAGAAGGGTCCAGGGAGGGACGGGAGGGTTGAGCTCTGACAGGTCTAGAGTCCTGAGTGAGGGCCAGGGTGGAGCCGGAGGGACGGACCAGGAAAGCTCCAGCAGAGCAGAAACCCGGGCAGATGGCCAGGGTGGAGCCAGCAGCTTGGCGTACAGCAAGGGCAGAGCCCGCATCAAGGGCA
This sequence comes from Aspiorhynchus laticeps, assembly GCA_023376895.1. Lineage (NCBI taxonomy): Eukaryota > Metazoa > Chordata > Actinopteri > Cypriniformes > Cyprinidae > Aspiorhynchus > Aspiorhynchus laticeps. The sequence continues at coordinate 89,189,715 of CM041793.1, read as the reverse complement.
GAGCCGGCAGGGCAGGGAGCTTGGGCGGAGCCGGCAGGGCAAGGCGGAGCTTGGGCGAAGCCAGCAGGGCAGGGAGCTTGGGCGGAGCCGGCAGGGCAAGGCGGCGCTTGGGTGGAGCCGGCAGGGCAGGGTAGGGAGCTTGGGCGGAGCTGGCAGGGCAGGGCAGGGAGCTTGGGCGGAGCCGGCAGGGCAAGGCGGAGCTTGGGCGAAGCCGGCAGGGCAGGGAGCTTGGGCGGAGCCGGCAGGGCAGGGTAGGGAGCTTGGGCGAAGCCGGCAGGGCAGGGTAGGGAGCTTGGGCGGCGATGGCAGGGCAAGGAGGAGCTTGGGCGGAGCCGGCAGGGCAGGGAGCTTGGGCGGAGTCGGCAGGGCAGGGTAGGGAGCTTGGGCGGAGCCGGCAGGGCAGGGTAGGGAGCTTGGGCGGAGCCGGCAGGGCAGGGCAGGGCAGGGCAGGGCAGGGAGCTTGGGCGGAGCCGGCAGGGCAGGGCAGGGCAGGGCAGGGCAGGGAGCTTGGGCGGAGCCGGCAGGGCAGGGCAGGGCAGGGCAGGGCAGGGAGCTTGGGCGGAGCCGGCAGGGCAGGGCAGGGCAGGGAAGGGAAGGGCAGGGCAGGGCAGGGCAGGGCAGGGCAGGGAGCTTGGGCGGAGCCGGCAGGGCAGGGCAGGGCAGGGCAGGGCAGGGAGCTTGGGCGGAGCCGGCAGGGCAGGGAGCTTGGGCGGAGCCGGCAGGGCAGGGCAGGGCAGGGCAGGGCAGGGCAGGGCAGGGTAGGGAGCTTGGGCAGAGCCGGCAGGGCAGGGAGCTTGGGCGGAGCCGGCAGGGCAGGACAGGGAGCTTGGGCGGAGCCAGCAGGGCAGGACAGGGAGCTTGGGCGGAGCCGGCAGGGCAGGGAGCTTGGGCGGAGCCGGCAGGGCAGGGTAGGGAGCTTGGGTGGAGCCGGCAGGGCAGGGAGCTTGGGCGGAGCCGGCAGGGCAGGGTAGGGAGCTTGGGCGGAGCCGGCAGGGCAGGGTAGGGAGCTTGGGCGGAGCCGGCAGGGCAGGGTAGGGAGCTTGGGCGGAGCCGGCAGGGCAGGGTAGGGAGCTTGGGCGGAGCCGGCAGGGCAAGGCGGAGCTTGGGCGGAGCCGGCAGGGCAGGGAGGAGCTTGGATGGCTTAGGGACGACATCGGTCAACACTACGCTCCAACATGAAACAAAGCAGGCAGACGAGAGAGCTCTCAAGAAACAAGACAAGAGGGGAGTGTCAGGGCTCTGTCACAAAACCACGAATAAACTAGACCGAAGTGACAGAACCCTGACACCATTAATAATCCTGTGATATCTGACTGTTAGTAAAAGGACAATTGCGCTTGGGTTTTAGTACAAGGCAACTATGCCTAGTGTGAGAAGCCCTTAGAACATTTTTTTTATTTATATCTTTATTATTAGCATTATAGTTATCTTTGTCTTGAAATACACAAAGAAAGCTGCTTCTTACTCATTTATCCATGTTAACCACAACAATATATAAATGATATAGAACATTTTTTCAATCTATTTACACTTTATATCATCGCCGACATATATATTGTCATATCGCCATAGCAAGCAGTAATGATTAAAGTTTCATGAACACATTTGACTAGCTAGATGATAAAACCAAAATCTAACCACAAAAAAATAAATAAAAAACCTAACAAGACTGACTAGTGCTAATGCTATGTCCACCTTGCTTGTGCTCATTTTTTAACAGGTATGCTTTTTTCCCACAAAAGCAACATCACATTGTTTTAATGTTAAAGTCATGCACCGTTGTGCAATAACCATTTCAAGCATTTTGTAACAAAACAGCATGCATTTGACTGAAAATCCAGAATCATCAACAAGCTAACTATAAAGACAGCACTGTGAATGATGATATAGTTGTCAACAAATGGGATGCTACATTTAATTCAATATTAAATATCTACAATTTTGGCTTTAATAGGATTTTCCCAGGAAACCTGGCATCCTCCGTGATTCCTATTCTTTCTTAAAGCTTGTAATCAGGACTTCTGAAATTGGAAATAGGACATTTTGATAGCACACGAAGGCTTATTTCGTTACAGGAATCCAGAAAATGTAATTACATACCATCAAATCAGCAGTCTAATAAAGAGGTGGATTGGCGAAAAGTATTTTATGTATTTTGAAAATATAAAAATACTAACATTTGATTTTTTTTCAAAGGTATTTAAATACAAAATAGTATTTTGTATTTCAAATTCGTATTTAAATACATTTATTTGAAATACTGGCCATCCCTGCGTGTAGTTCTGTTTTGTTTAACCCTTTGGATCACACTAGTGCTCTTCACGGACACCTGTGACGTAATCTCTGATTTTTTCAGTAAAAATCATTCTAATTCATTTTTGTTTAATAATATTTTTTATTTTGCATTTTGAGAGGGTTTTGTGGTAATAATTATTATTTATGCAGTAATTAATAACCATTTTTTGCCACTGAAAATAATTAAAAAAAAATAATAATATTTTTTTACAATTATTTTTTAATTAATGCAGTATTTTAGGTTAAAATAGAGACTCAGACAATTTTGGAAGGCAGATTAGCACCATCTGGTTGTAAAAAACACACTGGTTGTGTGTGTGTGTGTGTGTGGATGCGTCTATATCATACTTATTTCAGCATTGTGGCCGATTTGTAGATTGTTTTTTGTGTTTTTGTTGATTTCCCATTCATTTCCTATGGTCGGTCATTTATGACCGAAGAGCACAATTGTGATTATTTTTTTTACGACCACTTAGCCTGCTCATTTTTTTTGTGTGTGTTCACACTCCTAATGCCACAAAGGTCACCAAGTTTCGTACCATTCCGATGAAGCTGTGATTTTTAAAAATTCAAAACAGAAAATTTTCCGCTCAAAAGCAGAGGGTTAATCACGTCGCGTGATTAGTGGATTTACAGAGCCCCGCCCTCGAGCGTGCGTCGAGACGTTCATTACGTGTGTGCGTCCGCATTTCCGCGCTGCGCCATTTCGGAGCGGATCCAGGAATCAGACACATACGGTCAGAAACACGCGAAACTCACGGTAAGTCAGCTTTTATTATTGTCCAGTGCGCATGATAACGTTGTTTGTGATGACGCTCGGAATTGCGTTTCAAAGCTTAATGTGTTTTTGTGCAGGCGCCATTTTACTATTGACCCGGATTAGCGATTAGCCGCTTATTGCGAGTCTTTAATTACATCTATTAGTTTAACAGTAATCTTAATTATATTTACAGCAGCTCCAGCCTGTTTTTACCCGTTAAAGAGATCGTTTGTGCTTCACAGTGGCTTGTGTTCAGTCGCGTGTGAACGCCGTGCGCCATTTTGAACAAAAGCGCTCAGTTTCGCATGTTACTGTTGTTTACGTATTTTACAGTTGTTTTCTCGACGCGCTGCTCTGGTGTAGTTTGATTTGGGCGTTTTAATAGATTAATGTTATTTAATATGTTCTGACATGGTAGTTTAGTATTATATGAAGGCAAACCCTTACGAAAATTGACCATGGTTTGGTTTTACTACCAAAAACATACCATACTACCACAAATTAACCATGGTTTTGCTACACTAGCCATAGTTTCACCATGGTAATTGTAGTAAAACCGTGGTTATACAAATGGTAATCAATACGCCAAAAAAAAACATGGTTACTACACTTTTACCACAATAAAACCATGGTTAATTTGTGGTAGTAACCATGGTTTTGCTACACTAACCATAGTTTCACCATGGTATTTGTAGTAAAACTGTGGTTATACAAATGGTAATCAATACGCCCAAAAAAAACATGGTTACTACACTTTTACCACAATAAAACCATGGTTAATTTGTGGTAGTAACCATGGTTTTGCTACACTAACCATAGTTTCACCATGGTATTTGTAGTAAAACCGTGGTTATACAAATGGTAATCAATACGCCAAAAAAAACATGGTTACTACACTTTTACCACAATAAAACCATGGTTAATTTGTGGTAGTAACCATGGTTTTGCTACACTAACCATAGTTTCACCATGGTATTTGTAGTAAAACCGTGGTTATACAAATGGTAATCAATACGCCCAAAAAAAACATGGTTACTACACTTTTACCACAATAAAACCATGGTTAATTTGTGGTAGTAACCATGGTTTTGCTACACTAACCATAGTTTCACCATGGTATTTGTAGTAAAACCGTGGTTATACAAATGGTAATCAATACGCCAACAAAAAAACATGGTTACTACCACAAATTAACCATGGTTTTGCTACACTAGCCATAGTTTCACCATGGTATTTGTAGTAAAACCGTGGTTATACAAATGGTAATCAATACGCCAAAAAAAAACATGGTTACTACCACAAATTAACCATGGTTTTGCTACACTAACCATAGTTTAACCATGGTATTTGTAGTAAAACCGTGGTTATACAAATGGTAATCAATACGCCAACAAAAAAACATGGTTACTACCACAAATTAACCATGGTTTTGCTACACTAGCCATAGTTTCACCATGGTATTTGTAGTAAAACTGTGGTTATACAAATGGTAATCAATACGCCAACAAAAAAACATGGTTACTACCACAAATTAACCATGGTTTTGCTACACTAACCATAGTTTCACCATGGTATTTGTAGTAAAACCGTGGTTATACAAATGGTAATCAATACGCCAAAAAAAAACATGGTTACTACCACAAATTAACCATGGTTTTGCTACACTAACCATAGTTTAACCATGGTATTTGTAGTAAAACCGTGGTTATACAAATGGTAATCAATACGCCAACAAAAAAACATGGTTACTACCACAAATTAACCATGGTTTTGCTACACTAGCCATAGTTTCACCATGGTATTTGTAGTAAAACTGTGGTTATACAAATGGTAATCAATACGCCAACAAAAAAACATGGTTACTACCACAAATTAACCATGGTTTTGCTACACTAGCCATAGTTTCACCATGGTATTTGTAGTAAAACCGTGGTTATACAAATGGTAATCAATACGCCAAAAAAAAACATGGTTACTACACTTTTACCACAATAAAACCATGGTTAATTTTCGTAAGGGAACACAACACATGCCAAATTTACACCGAAATGAAGTGGTTTTAGATGTTTTTACACTGTTTAATGCTGCTCAGAGGTGGCTTTTACACTACAATCACAACAATCTTTAATACAAGGGGCTGAGGTGGGTCTAAAGTAGGCATAATTCAGTCTGGCTTTTATGCAGAATTGTATGTTTATACTTTATTCTTGAGACATGCTTAACTTGGCTGTGTAAAGACGCCTTAAAAGCAACTCTAACGGGTCTGTATCATTGTATCCAGGTAATCTACCAATGCATTGGCAATGCAAATAAACAGTAATTGGTTATAGCAAGTCAACATTGAGAGAGATAGGCGGGTATAAAGAGAGGGGGGTGCAGACCGAAAGCAGCCACACCTCCATTAAAGAGCTTTAACCTAGAGATAGTCAGCCTTGTTATTGAAATGAGTTGGAAACTGATACGCTGACTAGAGATGAGATGGTTGATGGCCAACACATGTGATTGTATTGCCCGTTTTTAAGTTTTATTAATGTGTAGTGTCACTGGTTCTTGTTTATATGTGACCCTGGAGCACAAAAGCAGTCATAAGGAACACATTTGTAGCAATAGCCAACAATACATTGTATGGGTCAAAATTATCCATTTTTCTTTTATGCCAAAAATCATTGATATTAAGTAAAGATCATGTTCCATGAAGATGTTGTAAATTTCCTACCGTAAATATATCAAAACTTAATTTTTGATTAGTAATATGCATTGCTAATAACTTCATTTGAACAACTTTAAAGGTGATTTTCTCAATATTTAGATTTTTTTGCACCCTCAGATTCCAGATTTACAAATAGTTGCATCTCAGCCAAATATTGTCCTATCATAACAAACCATACTTCAATGGAAAGCTTATTTATCAGCTTTCAGATGATCTCAATTTCACAAAATTGACTCTTATGACTGGTTTTGTGGTCACATATTTGCTGGAGGGAGGTTGATGTGAATTCTATTGTTTTGACAGATTGAGCCATGCATCGCGACTGCCCTCTGGACTGTAAGGTGTACGTTGGGAATCTGGGAAACAATGGGAACAAATCCGAACTGGAGAGGTCGTTTGGCTACTACGGACCCCTGAGGAGCGTGTGGGTGGCCAGGAACCCTCCCGGTTTTGCATTCGTTGAGTTTGAAGACCCTCGCGATGCCACAGACGCCGTCAGAGAGCTGGACGGACGGTGAGTGTGGATTATAACGCTAATTTTTGGCGATTACTCAATGGCTTCTGATTTAACCGATGCGTTATCGTCACGCAGGACCCTCTGCGGTTGCCGAGTGAGGGTGGAGCTGTCCAATGGCGAGAAGCGCTCTCGTAACCGGGGTCCGCCTCCGTCCTGGAACCGCCGCCCACGCGATGACTACCGCAGGCGCAGCCCGGCCGCCAGGCGCAGGTAAACCGGTTTTCCCGCTCACCTGTCTCTCTGTAGGTTGTGTTCCAGAGGAAACTAATCCGATTCTGCCCCTCCTGCCAGTCCTGGAGGCTCTGCCGGTGCCGGGTGTCCCGGTTCTGACGAGCGTCTGCCAGAGATCTTTTGCTCCCTCCATCTTCATTGTCATTAATAACCATTAAACATTGATTGACTGGGCTTCTCAAATTCTGATATTTTGTTACAATGCAAATCAGTAAGTAATTATTGGGTTAATTCCATGACAAACGGTTACGTTTCACTCCAAAATTAAATGATTTTGGCTTGTTTTTTGCATTGTGATTTGGCGCGCAAAATCTCATCGCTGTAACAATTATCCAACACCAATTAAATTACGTTTTAGTGAATTGGTGGCTAATTTGTGTATTTTTTTTCCCCTAAAAATCGTGCGTTCATCATCGCCAGCTCATAAAATAGTTACATTTTCCCATGAGATTGGATTGAATTGTTGTGCAAATGCTGATTAGTCACATTGCAAATAATTTTAATGTATTATGAAAGATAATTTACCCTTATATGACGGTAATGAGTTACAGCGGTGATTGAAGTAACGTTATATAAAAATGTGATTAACTGTCTCTAAGTCTCAGTGCAGAAAACCATCAATGTCTTCAAAATAGGCTTTGTTTCTCTTGATTTTGGATTGAAACTTGACCCAAACGTTAATTTTGCGAATTGGACATCAAAGCCCAGTCGCTAGATTTCAGTAATCTGCTCGGCTCTAGTGTAATGGTTGGAATATGCAATCTTTTGTTGACTTAACTTTACATGAAGGTTGTTTTTATTTTCTTATCTATATTAATAAAAATGAACCCCGTTGCAGAGTCACCACCATGCCTCTCCTCACCACCCTCTGAGTCAGTCTACTAGTCTTCTTTCAGCATCATGTGACCAGCGTGCCCCAATCAGCTGGCTGGGTTGGTGTCACATGACCCAGGCGTTGCCAGTCATCAGGTCGCACCAGCCCATTGGTTCCTGAGCATGCCGTTGTCAGCTCCTCCTCCTCCAACCTTAACACCCAATCGGCAGCGGCCCACTTCACATTCCTGACCAATCAGCGTTTTACGCTCCCCAATGTCTACACTACAAACCACCAGCAACAGCCTTCGGCTAACCAATAAAAGCAGGAAAAATCCACTACATCCAGCCCCCATCCGCAAGCCAGCTAATCAGCTCGCTGCATCTGGCCTGCACTTTCCCGCCAATTCTGCTCCCCGGCCGCCAGCCGTCCTCCCCTTCGCCTTTTCTAGCTTGTTGAAAACCGAAAAGACTAGTAAGTTTTTCCTGCTTCATACAGTTTAATGCTGAATACAGATATAAGATGAGGAGAAATCTCCTGTTGAGTTGAAACACACAGGGTTGGTATGAGATCTGGACAGACGTTGTTAAGCTTAGGCAAGCAGACTGATGGGGAGCCCAAACGGAGGTTCAGGTTACAGAAGAAGCGTGGGCTTTGAGAGCTGCTCTTGTCTTCATTCTGTGGGGTTGTTTGCAGTGCATTTCTGTTGAGTTTTCTCCTGCTAGTGCACTACTTCTGTAGCTCTCTGTACTTGAGCGTAACGCTCTTAGCGAGGGAGGGAGGTTCTCCGAAGCCTCATGTGTCGCGAGGTCTCCACTCCACCCCTGTATCAGGGCGGTGACGAGTGCGTTTGACCGTTAGCAGGCTGGAGTTTCAGGGCTTTTGAGGTGCGTCCGTGTGTCGATTGTGCGCTCACTCGCTTTGCCTCTTCTCTTCTTCAGATCGCCCAGGAGGAGGAGCCTCAGTCGTAGTCGCAGCCGGTAAGAGTCCGTCTGTTCTCGCAGCATTCCCGCGCGGTTTTGTGAGTGCTTTCTCAATGTTTTGTTGTGGATTCTGTCTAGATCTCTTTCCAGAGAGCGCCGGAGGGAGAGATCGCCGTCTCGCGAAAGGAACCACAGGCTTTCACGATCTTTCTCCCGATCAAGGAGGTAAGAGTCTGCACATTTTTTTCGGCTAAACCTGTTGAAATAGGCCACTTAAGCATATGTTCTTTTTACCTCTGTACGATGGATAAAGACTAATAAATAGTGTTTATAAGCGTTAATAGGGGTAACCACTGTAAGTGCCACGTACTGTCAGTCAATTTGTATTTTCATTCAACCATAATCATTAATTAGTCGGATTTGCATGAAATAAAGCTAGAATTGCAAGATAAATGTGCAATTCTGACTTTTTTTCTCACAATTGAAAGTTTTACTTTTTGATAAACTTAAAATTGCGAGTTTTATATCTCGCAAATCTGACTTTCTTGCAATTTCTAGTTTGTATCGTGCAATTCTGACTTATTAGAATTGTGAGAAACTTAAAATTGCGAGTCATTGCGAGTTTTATCTCTCGCAATTCGGACTTTCTCGCAATTGCTAGCTTAGATCTCGCAATTCTGACTTTCTCGCAATTGCTAGCTTAGATCTCGCAATTCTGACTTTCTCGCAATTGCTAGCTTAGATCTCGCAAATCTGACTTTCTTGCAATTGCTAGCTTAGATCTCGCAAATCTGACTTACTCGCAATTGCTAGTTTAGATCTCGCAAATCTGAGTTTTTCGCAATTGCTAGTTTAGATCTCGCAAATCTGACTCTCGCAATTGCTAGTTTAGATCTCGCAATTCTTACTTTCTCGCAATTGCTAGCTTAGATCTCGCAATTCAGACTTTCTCGCAATTGTTAATTTAGATCTCGCAAATCTGACTTTCTCGCAATTGCTAGTTTAGATCTCGCAATTCTGACTTTCTAGCAATTGTTAATTTAGATCTCGCAAATCTGACTTTCTCGCAATTGCTAGTTTAGATCTCGCAATTCTTACTTTCTCGCAATTGCTAGCTTAGATCTCGCAATTCAGACTCTCGCAATTGCTAGTTTAGATCTCGCAATTCTTACTTTCTCGCAATTGCTAGCTTAGATCTCGCAATTCAGACTCTCGCAATTGCTAGCTTAGATCTCGCAATTCTGACTTTCTCGCAATTGCTAGTTTAGATCTCGCAATTCTGACTTTCTCGCAATTGCTAGCTTAGATCTCGCAAATCTGACTTTCTCGCAATTGCTAGTTTAGATCTCGCAATTCTGACTTTCTAGCAATTGTTAATTTAGATCTCGCAAATCTGACTTTCTCGCAATTGCTAGTTTAGATCTCGCAATTCTTACTTTCTCGCAATTGCTAGCTTAGATCTCGCAATTCAGACTCTCGCAATTGCTAGCTTAGATCTCGCAATTCTGACTTTCTCGCAATTGCTAGTTTAGATCTCGCAATTCAGACTTTCTCGCAATTGCTAGTTTAGATCTCGCAATTCAGACTTTCTCGCAATTGCTAGCTTAGATCTCGCAATTCAGACTTTCTCGCAATTGCTAGTTTAGATCTCGCAATTCTGACTTTCTCGCAATTGCTAGTTTAGATCTCGCAATTCAGACTTTCTCGCAATTGCTAGCTTAGATCTCGCAATTCAGACTTTCTCGCAATTGCTAGTTTAGATCTCGCAATTCAGACTTTCTCGCAATTGCTAGCTTAGATCTCGCAATTCAGACTTTCTCGCAATTGCTAGCTTAGATCTCGCAATTCAGACTTTCTCGCAATTGCTAGTTTAAATCTCTCAACTTTCAAGTTTCTCGCAATTCTGACTATTTGTGAGTTTGTCACACAGTTCTGAGAGGACTATTTCAAATCATTTTATTCAGTGGCACAAATCGACTTCCATAGAAATTAGAGGTTTATCATTGTGTAAAACGTTCAACTAATTTAAACTGTAAAGTTGTTTAAATTGTAGTTTTTACTGTAACTTTACACTTAAGAATGTTACCATAGATATTGGTGTTGTTCCAGAAGAACGTTGCTACCTAAACTTTGTATCAGGATTTTCAACTGCTGATTTAAAGCAAGTTTTGTACGAAATATTCCTGAGAGAAATGACGTCGGACATGCTTGACCTTCTCGTTTACAGTCGTTCCAGAACAGCTGAACGGAAATGAACTTCGGCGCCGAGAAGAACGTGGTGACGGAAACCTCAACAGATCAAACATGTTGAAAAGACTTTGAGTCCCCCACATTTTTTTTTATTAACATTATTTTAGCGGTTCTGTTTTCTTCTGTAGCTGCGGTTATGCGTGTTTGCAGTTTTAATGCGACGGCATTCCATCTCACACTTTTAAGACTCTTTTTATTTGTTTTTTGGCGGTGAATGTGATTGGTCGTGCTGTGCTGAGCTGGACCGTGTTTGTGTTTCTGTGCGATCAGAGGGAGATAGATGTAACGGCACTATGACGGCAGCAGGGGGTGGAATGGAGAATAGCTTTCATTCGTTTTTTTTTTTTTCGGGTTTTTTTTCTTGTAGTGTTTGTACTGTTTATAATGTTGATCTGAATTAAAACCCATTACAAAAATGCTTTGGTCTCAGATTTTTTTTTTTTTTTTTTTTTTTTTTTTTAATTGTCCATTTAATAGTGAAATATACGAAGAGTTAATTTGCAAAAACGGATAACTGCGTTTTTAACAATTCTCAGAAATCATGTTTTTCACTGCTTTCCAATTAATCAAACTGCAGTTGGGTTATTTTGACTAGGTTAAAAAATAACTAAAAACAGCTAACTAACACAAAACACAATAAAAACATGATACCATGTTTTTTGAAATTTGTTTATTAAAATTAAGAAAGCTATGTTTTTGCAAATAAACTCTTCGTGACGGTGTCTTTGAATTAGTTACTCTTTTAAACATGACTTTATCCAAACACAGCATCGATTTTACGGCATTTTTTGTTTTTCGGCAAAAAAATAGTAAAAAATACTATTGTTCCTGGTTTATGAACATAGTAAAAATTATTTTTCGTAGTCTGTACAAAAAAAAAAAGATTATTGGAATTGGTTTTACAAGAAAATACTAAAATTTCACGTTTTATTCAGTGTGGTACTTGCCGTTTTTTTGTTATTGTGAAAATGAATTGCAATTACCGAGTGATTTGTTTATGTTGTCAGTGTAGTTCACAGTGCGTTCATGTTAACACGTTCGCGTTTTATATGCGAGTGTATAAATTAAAATTAATAAATGCTGTAAAAGTTGTTTATTCTTAGTTAATCCCAACAAAACCTTACTGTAAGGTGTTACCACAAAACATGTCAACATAAGAACGTATCGCGACTTGTTTGTAGTGTTAGCATACAGCTAATTGCCCGTTCTTGTTTTCCGTACGAGCTCATATACTTGTGTACAGTATTGATCAATGACACATTGAAAATCCTGGTTAAATATTAATTTACACTATATTGCCAAAAGTATTGGCGCCCCTTCTAATGAACTACTTTAGTAATTTCTATGAGCACAAATCTTAATATTAAAGCATATAATGATATTCTAGGAAATTGTGTGCTTCTAATATTATAGCAACAGTTTGGACTCTTTTCTATTCTAACATGACAATGTCTCTGTGTATAAGACAAGGTTCAAAAAGAAAATGATTGATTGAGTCAGTGTGGAAGAACTTGACTGGTCTGCATAAAACCAAGTCCTAATCCCAGTTAACACCTCTGGTGTGACTGTAAATGCACAAAAACTCATCACCAAACACCAATGACTTGTACATATGGGTTCAGTCATTTTAGACACTTACAAAACTGTTGCAACAGAGATGAAATACAATTTTTAAATAAATGAATTATGTTTCCATCGTTGTTGCCACAGATTTGGAAGAGCATCTGTTCTAAAGAAGGGGGTGCCAATACTTTTGTCTATATAGTGTATGTACAAGTCATTGGTGTTGGACCCCTTCTAACATGTTCATTAGAAGGGGTGCCAATACTTTTGGCAATATATTGTATAATGACATCTGAACCTTGTTTGAGGTTTAATTGTATATGCTACAAGTTGTTCTGA
>CM041793.1:89167313-89169813 GCA_023376895.1 Aspiorhynchus laticeps | reverse complement strand
AACGCCTGTTGGATTCTGTCAGTGTGTAAACTAATTATAAAACTAGTTTAAAGTGTCTTTAAAATAACAATGGAGTAAAACTAACACGTCAAAACCGAGAACGTCCCCTTTAAGATGAACGGATCATCGTGACTCGTGAATTTTGAACGTTATTGTGAAATGTTACACTTGTATCTGATCGCGAGGAGCTTCACGTGGAACGAGGATAGAGTGGGCGTGGCTGTGTCACTTCTGACCAATCAAACAAGCGTTCGGTTTCCCGCCAGGTTTGAATGTATTCTCGTAATGAGCGGTGTATTCCGTCATATTAACCATGTACTCCCATCATGTAATAAACGAATTATGGAAAATTATTTTAATAATAATTTTTAAAAAAAAATCTAAAACATGGAAAAAAAATAGCATTGGCTAAAATCATTGGATAATTATTATATGATATTAATTTATTATTTATTGATTTATTAAGTAAAATATGACAGATTTGATGTTACTTTGGGCTCGAGTGTGAGATGCTGTTATTATGAGAATGTCACTTTTACTTTACATTTATGGTATTGACTCAAGTATTATAGTGGAATATACAGTTAGTTTTGTATGAATATTCAGTGAGTGTCTGGTTCTGGTTGGAAAGTTCCTCAGAATTTAGTCCTTATTGGATTAAAACATGACTCTTGACCCACAAGAACATTCATAAATGGTGAGTAAAGTGAGACATCAGTCATACATGTGGGGAAAAATAATAATAATGTAAAAAAAAAAAAAAATGTGTGTGTGTTTGTAACATTTGGAAATACGCAAGGAAAAAAGCAAAAATATTATTTTATTTTTTTATAAAAAAATATATATAGTGAGAGTGAGACATCAGTCATACATTAAATATATATATATATATATATTTATTTTTTATTATATTATTAAAAATTAAAACATTTGGAAACAAGCAAGGAGAAAAGCTAAAATATTATTATATAAATATTAGTATATTCGGGTATTTTAGTTTTAATATACAATTTTAAATATATATATATATATATATATATATAATTTTAAATCTATATTTTTCATTTTATAGATTTAATTATATATTGTATTTATATTTAATATTGTAGTTTGTTATTTTATGTCCTTTTTGTCTTTTTTTTATTATTTATGGCTTTAATTTATTTTATTTCCTTTTTTGCTTTTAGTAATTTTGTTACTTAAACTCATTTATTAGGTAACATTAAGTTTAAGTTTTTAAAAGTTAGGTTTTCATCTAACATTTTATCGCCAAAAATGTAAGAAACAACAATCAGTCATTTATAGTAATTTATGCCGATTTAAAAAGAGCAATTTTTATTTTAATTTTTAATTTACTATAAAAATTCGAGTCACAAAACGTAAATATTTGGAGACATGAAGAGAATTTTTTTGCATTACTATAATGAGGATTTAGAGAAATCAGTAGTGGACGGCATCAGTATCTGTGGCTCGGGTAAACATGTGATCCGGAGGAACATGCCCTCACATATTCCTGCAGATCTGCCCAGACATCATGACTCACTTCAGCTCTTATATACAGCAGCGATCATGACTCACTTCAGCTCTTAAAGGGACAGTGCACCCAAAAATGAAAATCCTGTCATCATTGACTCACCCTCAAGTAGTTCCAAACCTGTATGAATGTGTTTGTTCTGAACACAAAGATATTTTGAAGAATGTTTGTAATCAGGCTGTTTTGGGGCACCATTGACTTACATTGAAAAATACTATGGTGGTCAATGGTGCCCCAAATCTGCTCTGTTTCCCTCATTCTTCAGAATATCTTCCTTTGTGTTCAGCAGAACAAACACATTCATACAGGTTTGGATCTACTTGAGGGAGAATAAATGATGACAGAATTTTCATTTTTGGGTGCACTGTCCCTTTAAATACAGCAGCGATCATGACTCACTTCAGCTCTTAAATACAGAGCGCAGCTGAGGGAGGACACACTTCTGTAATCCTGAGACACTGAGTGTAATCATGTGTTTCTCCATGCAGCTTAAGGTGATGGCTATGCACGAGCGGGTCCTGCGGTCTCTCGGAAACGGCCCGGCGCGGCGGAACCTCTTCGGTCCGGTGGACCGCGAGCAGCTCCAGCTGGAGTACCGTGACGCTCTAAGGAAAGACCTGGAGGAGGCGTCTCGCCGCTGGGGCTTCGACTTCGCCACCGAGACGCCTCTGGAGGGCGGAGACTTCCAGTGGGAGGGCGTGTCCGGGGTGACGGTGCCCGTCTTGTACCGGGGGGAGCATCGGTCGAGGTCCGGCACGGGGAAAGAGAACAAACCCACCAGAACCCTGGAGAGATTCAGCGTTGTCCCGCAGGACGTGGAGAGAACACCAGAAAAGAGGGCGGAGCTTAAGAGGAAACAGACCAATATCACAGGTGAGGTGGGCGGAGCCAAACAGAGACGCGTTTATTAAAGAACCTCAAAAATCTGTTTGTATGCATACGCCGTTAAAAATAATTAAATATTAT
>CM041793.1:89134813-89162313 GCA_023376895.1 Aspiorhynchus laticeps | reverse complement strand
GCATAAAGTAGCTGTGCTTTTTCACGAGTCCACGTAAAAATGTGACGTCTGAACGACTCAGTCACCGCCTTCAGTCACAATCACAACGATGTATATACAATTACAAATGATTATATATAAATCATCAGTCACATGCACACAGACATTATTTCATACACGACATATTCGTGAGATGCAAGAAATCTTCAGACGTGCTCATAACAACAAAGACAATACTTTATTGAACTTTTTCTGATAAGAAGTGTGCGCTGCAAACACAAGCATTTTTGATTGTTTCTGTCCAGTCCGCTCGTTTTATCTCGTTTAGCTGTCGTCGGGTTTTCGTCTGGCTGTGACAGCAGGTATATGATCAAATTTCTAATTTAAGGCTGTATTATGTTGATTCTGGCACCCAACATCACAACAATATGATATTTTAAGCTCGTTATGTAGCTGAATCTGCGCTGGTTTGAATGAGCCGTTCTCTTTGTTTTGCTTGACGTAATTGTGATGTCGGCCCTAACTAGTTGCCTGTGATTGGCCTAGCCATGCATCACTCAGAAAACAACAGGCCAATCAGAAGAGAGGCTCATGAATATTAATTAGCCAGGCCAAAATCGACCTGTTTTTAGCAGAGCTCCTGAGACAAGAGCTGTAAAAATATATTGAGATGGTTTTTGGTACTTATTCCGCAAATATATATTCTTAAGGACATCAAAACCTAAAATACAACTCAAGAAAGGTGTACATTATGGGACCTTTAAATAAGAAAAGTGTAACCTCATCTGCGCATGTAGCTCGTGTTTATGTGCGTAGGACACCTTCTGCATGGTGACCCAGTTGTTATGAAGCTTGTTGCTATGAGACTGACGTCAGCGTTTCCCATCAGCCCCTCTGTCTGTTTGGGAAATGTCCTGCCCCCCCCCCCCAACACCCCCCCCCCCCCCCCCACACCCCCCCCCCCACACACACACACACACACACACACATGCATGCATATCCCTTAAAAATGTCTTTCTCACTGTGAACACACACACACATACACTCACCCCAAATGTGCTCTCATGAACACACAATGAACACAAACACACACACACACAGTTTAAGCCGTGAGTGTGTGTGTGTGTGTATGTAAACGCTGCAGTGTGTGTGTGACGCATGCTCCGCTGAACTCCCCTCCCCCTCTGCTCATCTGCTCCACAGCCTCATCGAAACACTCAGACAAACACACGGCCGGAGAGACGAGAAAGAATCCTGAGATACAGCCGAGACACGAAACCACAGCCGATATCGAGTCTAGCGTGAACCATGACTGACAGGAGCGAGAGATAGAGCTAGAGGAGAAGGGGAGGGGTGAACAGATAGAGAGAGAGAGAGAGAGACAGACAGGAGGGATATGGCCCTCTTACACGTCTCTGCAGTCAAGCTGCACGCCCTGGACTGAAGACCATGGTAATTTATCACAAATTAATCTTCTGTTCGTGTCTTGTACCATCCATCCATCCATCCATCCGTCTGTCCATCATCACCCATCTGTCTCTCTCTCTCATGCACTGTTCTGCATGTCAGAAGTCAGTCACCTGTCATCTGACACACATCCCTGATTTACGCTGCATGCATGCGTGTGTGTGTGTGTTTGCTGTCTCCCATCGCTCAGCTCCAACCTACTTTCTAAATGCGTCCATCAGCGGCCTGTAGTTCTCACACACACACACACACACACACACACGCGCATGCTCTCCGCAGGTGACATGACTCAGATTCACATGTGTTAAAAGATGCATGGACTGCGCTAACCTTTAGAGGAGCCCTGCTGCGTGTATGTAACACAACAAACCTGGTCTCAGAGAAACACGCATACTATGCGTGCATGTGAAGATGGCCTGCAACCTCTCTGAACACACATGCAGACCATGCATCTTGTGTGCATTTTGTCATGCATGCGAAACGCATTCTCTGATGCATGCTTAGTTGAGGTATTGCAGGTTGCCACTTTGCATGTATGTGTATGAGTGATATTCATTCATCCAGCGTGTTTTGGGACGTTGCATTTATGAGTGATTCATTTCAGATGCATTGTTACTATCCTACAGTGTGCTGTCTATCGTGCACTTAATGTTTCAGATTGTTTATACGTTTAGTGTGATGTTGTTTACGTAGAGAGCGGGTCACGCTGTGTCTCTCTCACTCTGAGCATGTGTTTTTGTTCAGCTTGTAAACAGACGTGACCACTCACTCGTGCGCATGTCTCATGTTTCTGTTAGCATGACCGTGCAACTCAGTGCTTGTTTTCATTGTGTGCATGCAGCTGGATAAAAGCGAAGTGTCCACTCTCAGTCTGCCGCCCTCCGTGAGCCATGGCGGGTCAGACGGGAACATCAGCGTGGAGGTAGGGTCAGACGGGGCATGCGGCGAGGTCCTGAGAACACGAGTGGCACTGGAACACCTGCAGCAGAAGATCCTGAAGATCACCGAACAGATCCGCGTGGAACAGGAGGCCCGTGACGATAATGTGGCCGAGTATCTCAAACTGGCCCATAACGCGGACAAGCAGCAGGCGTCGCGCATCAAACATGTGTTTGAGAAGAAGAATCAGAAGTCTGCGCAGACTATTGCACACTTGCACAAGAAGCTCGAGCACTATCACAAGAAACTTAAAGAGATCGAGCAGGTAATTTCACATGCATGTGTGTTTTTCTACAGAAGGGATAGACAACGTTGGTCCTGGATTGCCACCGTCCTGCAGAGTTTAGCTCCAAACCTAATCAAGCACACCTGAATAAGCTAATCCTGCGTACCAATGTTCATACTATCCATCCTGAATAGTATGTGAGATTAGAATAAGTGTGTTCCAAGCAAAGCATGTGAGCGAAGCGATAACTCAATATTGGCGTGCGCTAGAGGTCTTCTCGGGTCATAAAATCCGTACCCGACCCGAATCACTTCTTACCCGACGTTAGGGGTGGGCGATATGACCTAAAATTCACATCACGGTATTTTCCACTGTCCAGACGATATCGATATTATATCGCGGTATGAGAAAAAAAAATTGGGACTCACATTTTAGTAGACCGTAGTATGCAAAATATGTATTTTTACCTTATATAACTAGAAAAAAAACATTATTTCAAGATATAAAATAGAATGGTCTGATGTGTGCAAAACAGCAAATGGACTGAAAGAAGATGCAAATTCAATCTATGACAGCAGAGGGCGCTTATGACTTCAGTGTAGCGTTGCTTTGGTTACAGCTGTAAATAAAGCTGATCTGCTTCGCTTATGAACACAGACGGAGGTAAGAGAAAAATGAAGAGAGTTCCCTTCAGATACTTATTCATATTAACCCCCTGCCCCCAATTCATATTTATATTTGTCTTCTTATATTCGGAGCATGTGAACAGTGATCTGTTGCAGTATTTTCTCTTTGTGTCCGTGTTCTGCGTCTCTGTCCTGTGTTAACGGCTGTTTACAGACTTAGTAATATTACCACACATATTACATTTTGGGAAATTATTGTAATCCAGTTTGTGTGAAGCCGATCATGTGTTTGGAGCAAAAACTATCCGGTTCTGAATCTGATTTATGTCCGATCAAGCGGGGCATCTCTCTCTCTCTCTCTCTCATGACCGCACGGGGGGGAAAAAATCTTTGTTTGTCCATCAAATGAAATCCATGAATATGTAACGGTATCCACGGTATGGCAAAATCCATATCATGGCACAGCATAATACCGGTAGTCACGTTCATACCGGTATAGCGCCCACCCCTACCCGACGTGCATAAATATTTTTTTAAAAGATAAACCCGACCCGAGACAGACCCAATGAAATTAGTCCCGAGTCCGACCCGACCGCATTTATTTTCGAACCCGACTGGACCCGAACGTAAACGGCTTTGACGTGTACACAGCCTGCCCCGCATCAGTTCGGAAAAATCCCGGGGTCCTGCCGACAGATTTGGCCGCTTCTCCATTACTTTCATTCAGTTTATTTACTTATTTATTAGCCTATTACTTTTGCCTGATGGATACATGTTATTTCTGACTTTGGATTTCAATTGTAACTAGTGGATTTGAAATATAAACTTAAAAAAATGTAATCGATAGGTTAATAAATCATGGATTTGCTAGTTTTGTCTGCAATGTTATTTACCTCGTCTCCGGCGAAGGGCTTCTGCACACAAAAAAGAAAAGCCTTGCATTTACACGCAGCGTAATGGTAAACATTATACACAATAAACGCAAAGTGAGTGGATTTTTCCTGATGGATCTCATATCTGTAAGATGGATTTCTGAGGTTTCTATGTTCCTTTTTTACGTGCGTTTCTCAAAAATGAACTTAACATGAACGCACAAGTAGGCTACGCATCCGGAAAGTTTAAAAGAATTCGGGTCTAATCGGGTCCTTTTGGGAAAAGCACATTTATTTTAATTACCCGAGACCCGAGGTTGCTAATACCGAACCCGACCCGTGTCCGAGGCACTCTTAAGGTGCGTTCACACCAGACGCAAATGAAGCGTTAAGCGCGAGTGATTTACATGTTAAGTCAATGCAAAGACACGAATAGACATCCTGCGGCGCGAATTGAGCGTTTCGGGTATTTGCCGCGCGATTCAGAGTTGAAAAATCTGAACTTTGGCAGATATTTGCGCCGCGTCCCCCTCCATGCGAATTCGCATCTGTTGTGAAGTGAATTTCACGCGCGAATGAAGCAAGTAAACTCAAAATGTTCAAGCGTCCAACTACGCGCGAATAGCGCGATTTATTCGCGCAAGTCGTGTCTGGTCTGAACGCACAGTTAGAAGTTTTGGACCCGAACCCCGGGTTTTCAGATCCAAGTGGACCCGTGAAGACCTCTAGCGTGCGCTCCGCTCAGTCGCTCACGGCCAAAGCAAACGCTCCGCTAATGTTCACCGATAAACCAAATCCCGCTCAGATCACGCTCTGACATAACATTTCTCCGGTAGGCCTAATTGTTTTTTTGTTTTTTTTCGTTTATGATGAAATTCGTAACAGTTATGTTTCATGGTGATGTTCAGCTTGCATTTTTCAAATTAATTTAATTAATTTAAATGTATTAAATTAAAATTATTAATTTAAAAACATGTCTTGTTTTTGAAGCCACTTGGCAAACCTTGCTAAAAAAATAAATAACTGAAAAAGTCGGCTATATTTGATTTTCATTAGACCTACTTTATTGCCATGAAAAACACAGCTTCAGTTATTGTGCAACAGAACATTCGAAACACGCACACAAGATGAAATAAATAAACATAGAATTTCACAAAATACACCTTGCTTATCAGGCCCATGAAAAGCACACACAAGATGAAATGCACCTTAAGAATTATTTAGTGGCGTTAATAAAAGAAACACTTTCTAAAAGACCAAAACTGCGGTCTATTAAAACGTCTGTCAATCTTTAAAGGATTTCAGAATTTACTTTTAGAAACATTAGACAAACTATTGCTTATTCCACAGATTTCTGAACTAGCAAATTACCAAAGGGCATTTTGGGTTGAGCGAGCGGTGCTGAGCGTACTGAGCAAATCTTCAGAAAGGCGCTCTCCGCTCCAAAGGAAATATGACCGCTACGCTCCCGCTCCGCTCCGCTCACATGCTCTGGTTCCAAGGCATAGTATGTTTAAAAGAGTATGTTAAAAGTCTCTGGATGGTCTACTCAGGGGCGCCATAAGGGGGGGAAGGTTAGGACGATTCCAAGGGCCCGGCGTTAAAGGGGTCCCCCTAGGGGGGAACACGATTTCTACCGGAGGGAACCCTGGAACACGATTTTTACTGAGGGTGGCCCTGAGTAAATATACTGTTCAGGGGGCCTACAAACCATAGCAGCGCCCCTGTGTCTACTATTTCAGGTCAATTTTTGAAGTGTGGATCCATGCACACTCTAATGGCTAATATTGCCCACAATCCATTGTGCTTTAGCGAAGGATTCGGTCCAGAACAACAAATACGAATAAAATGCGTTAAAAAAACTACAAACATGTGCGTGATCGATGGTTAGGTAGAGATGTTTAGAAAAAGGGGTTTGAGTTACTAATAATCAACATTTAACCTGGTAAAAAATGTTTTCTGTGTTATATTTCATCTGCAACAGCAATGTGAACTTTTATAAACATCCGTTTGGTTGTTAACTTTTAAATGCATCATTATGCAGAAAATCTGAGCAGAGTTCTCTGCATGAAAGACCCGCGACTGGCTGATCAACAAGCTACTTGTTTTCTCTCCAATACGGTAGGAAGTTAAATTAAATTAAATGTGGAGGATGTTAACTGTGATAAGATGATTGACAGCTCAGTTTACAGTGACGTGTAACAGATGCGACAGAGCGGTCCGTTAAAGACGCAGTTGTGTGTAGTGTTTTTGGCGGTCTGTTTTAATTTTAGTTTTAGTCTAGTCTTTGTGTGAAGCTGTCATTTTAGTTTTTATTAGTTTTAGTCACGTTCATACTCTTTTTAGTCTAGTCATGTTTCAGTCAACTAAAAGTCTGAGCATTTTAGTCTTATTTTAGTCAGAATTATCCATGACTATTTTCGTCTAGTTTTAGTCGACAAAAACTGATGACATTTAGTCTAGTTTTAGTCAATGAAAATTGTATTTTAGTCTCTTTTTAATAATGCAATTCTATTTAACCCAGTCAATATAGTATAAGTACCTAGTAGTATAGACAAAACCAAAATTTTCTTTTAGCCAAACCCATTTCAAACAAGGTTATCTTATTATATTATTGTTACCTTATAGACTCAAGAATACACCCAAAGACACTCTGATTTGAATTTACAACATTTATTTTACCAACCAAACATGTTAGAAGTACACACACATAAATTTAAATAAATAAAAACAATAAATAAAATAAAATAGCATCACATGACAATGCCAGAAAAAAAAAATACATTCAAGTTTAACAAAGAGAAACAAGGTGCTTGAATGCTCGAGCTACAATAACATACTAAAAAGTGCAAATAAAATGTGTGTCTGTTACTTGTATTGCTTGTAAACTGAAGTCAGATGAAGCCGGCCATCGGTCCCTTTCTCTGTGTCATACTTAACTTTTTGTTGTCGTCTTCTCTAAATAATGCCGCGAGTGGAGCTTGAGGAAGTGACGTCGCCTGCGTCTGCGCAGAGTGTTGCCAAGTCCGTGGCTTTCCCGCAGAATTGGGCTACTTTAACACTGTTGCCGCGGGTTGTTTTTCATGTCCGCGGGTTGAAGCGACCCCGATAACGTGATATTTAGCCCCTGGAATACCAGGGAACCCCCCTCGAAATGCGACTGGGCTAGTTTTGAGTAGCAATTGGGCGGGTTTTGTTGCGAAAACCTGGCAACCCTGAAGCCCCTGAAGTGAGACAGAAATACTGCAAAATAATAATAATAACGCGACAAAACGAGACGAAATAACGTTATAACATTTCGTTTCGTCTCGTTTTGGTCAACGAAAATGAAGAGACATTTTAGCATAGTTTTTATTTTGTAAACCACATTTAGTCTCGTTTTTATTCGTCAACGATATTGCATTATAATCGTCACATGACCAGCATTTACGTCTCGTCTCGTTTTCGTCACGTGATAAAGGTTCGTTGACGATGATATTTCGTCATAATTTTCGTTGACGAAAGCAACACTAGTTGTGTGACGTGGTAGTATGTCCCAAACCTTGCCTACTCTTCTACTACACACTCAAAAGTGTGTACTTTTTCTTCACCAAAAGAGTACATACTATAAGGACGTAGTATAAGTAGGCACATTGGGACGCAGCATAAGGCTATAGGCAGTAGGGTTAGGCAATACTCTATCAATACACAGACGCCAAGTATCGCTTTTTAATTATAATATTTGGTAGAATAATAAAATCAATTTCTTTACAGTCCACTAGATGGTGGTGGTGAGGTCAGCTGGGTCACCTTCAGCATGCAGTAAGTTAGTAAAATAAAGATGGTGGTATCACGAAAAGTTATCAGGAAAGCCACGTTTAAAGTCCGTGTTTAAATCGGATGTAAGACAGACTTTTATTCATTTTAAATTTAACAGTAATTTGGTTACACTATTTCGAAAGTCCACTTTAGACACTACTAACTACAAGTAACTTTGTAACTACATGTCAACTAATTCTCATTAATTTGCAGCTACATGTCTACTAACTCTCAGAGTAGACTGTTAGGGTAGGGTTAGGGTTAGTAGAATAAGTTGACATATATACTTGCAAAGTTTCTCATACTCAGTATGTTGTATGTTGTGGACGCATCAAAATAAAGTGTTAGAAGATATTAAGCAGATAGTCTACTAATGCTCTAATGACTGCTAATTGACATGTAGTTGCAAAGTTACTTAATGTAGTAGCACAGCAGTGCATACCTGTTTACATTTAATTAAGGTGGACTAGATTAGACTGTAATGCAAATAGTTGAGTTTGCAAGGTGCATACAACATTTATGACAGGTTTTCATGAAAGTGTTGGTCAGTTTGTCTACTTGACGATCCCACTTTGCACTGCAGCAATAAAACTGAAGTGAGATGAACAAACAGATATGTTTCTTTTTAGTTAAAACAGATGTTGCCAAAGTTTTCCTTTGGGGGCATAATTTGAAGTTGAAAAAAGGTAATAAATTGCAATATATTTAAAATCGCAATAATATTGTATCATGACACAAGTATCGTGATAATATCGTATCGTGGTGATACCTCTGGTGATTCCCACCCCTAACAAGCAGGTGAGTTTTTTCAGGGTTGGAGCTAAACTCTGTAGGACATCGGCACTCCAGGACCGATGCTGCCTATCCCTGTTCTAGAGTAACGACGTCTATTCCTGTTCTAGAGTAACGACGTCTATTCCTGTTCTAGAGTAATGCTGCCTATCCCTGTTCTAGAGTAATGCTGCCTATCCCTGTTCTAGAGTAATGCTGCCTATCCCCGTTCTAGAGTAATGCTGCCTATCCCCGTTCTAGAGTAATGCTGCTTATCCCCGTTCTAGAGTAATGCTGCTTATCCCCGTTCTAGAGTAATGCTGCCTATCCCCGTTCTAGAGTAATGCTGCCTATCCCCGTTCTAGAGTAATGCTGCCTATCCCCGTTCTAGAGTAATGCTGCTTATCCCCGTTCTAGAGTAATGCTGCCTATCCCTGTTCTAGAGTAATGCTGCCTATCCCTGTTCTAGAGTAATGCTGCCTATCCCTGTTCTAGAGTAATGCTGCCTATCCCTGTTCTAGAGTAATGCTGCCTATCCCTGTTCTAGAGTAATGACGTCTATTCCCTGTTCTAGAGTAACGACGCCTAGTCCTGTTCTAGAGTAACGACGCCTAGTCCCTGTTCTAGAGTAACGACGTATAGTCCCCGTTCTAGAGTAACGACGTCTATTCCCCGTTCTAGAGTAATGACGTCTATTCCCCGTTCTAGAGTAATGACGTCTATTCCCCGTTCTAGAGTAATCACGTCTATTCCCTGTTCTAGAGTAACGACGTCTATTCCCTGTTCTAGAGTAACTACATCTATTCCCCATTCTAGAGTAACGACGTCTATTCCCCGTTCTAGAGTAACGACGTCTATTCCCCGTTCTAGAGTAATGACGTCTATTCCCCATTCTAGAGTAATGACGTCTATTCCCCATTCTAGAGTAATGACGTCTATTCCCTGTTCTGCAGAATGGTCCTGCGCGACAGCCCAAAGACGTCTTGAGGGACATGCAGCAGGGGCTGAAGGACGTAGGTGCCAATGTGCGAGCGGGTATCAGCGGTTTCGGAGGTGGAGTAGTGGAAGGAGTCAAGGGTGGAGTCTCGGCACTCACGCACACCGCCGTCGTCTCGAAACCCCGAGAGTTCATCCGCAACAAGTTTGGCAGCGCCGACAACATCGCCCACCTAAAGGACACTTTAGAAGATGGGCACACGGAGGAGACGCCCAGAGCTCTGAGCGGCAGCGCCACGCTGGTCTCCAGCCCCAAATACGGCAGCGACGACGAGTGCTCCAGCGCAACTTCCGGGTCGCCGGGTGGAAGCAACTCTGGCGGGGCGGGAGCGGCAATGGGCAGCCCGCGACTGGACGGACATCATCACCACCATCATCACCACCACTCCTCGTCTTCCTCTTGGGATGCCCTGCTGGAAGGCCTGCAGGAGATCAAAGTCGGTCAGGTGCATATGGAGGATGCCATCGAGGACATGAAAGCGCAACTGCAAAGCGACTACAGCTACATGACCCAGTGCTTGCAGGAGGAGCGATACAGGTAAGACTGCAGCACCTACAGCCAATCCAACGCTCTCCGGAGCCGGATCTTCAGGGATATTGTGACCCTGGACCACAAAACCAGTCATAAGGGTCAATTTTTTTAAAATTGAGATTTATACGTCATCTGAAAGTTGAATAAATAATCTTTCCATTGATGTATGGTTTGGACAATATTTGGCTGAGATACAACTATTTGAAAATCTGGAATCTGAGGGTGCAAAAAAATCAAAATATTGAGAAAATCACCTTTAAAGTTGTTCAAATTAAATTCTTAGCAATGCATATTACTAATCAAAAATTACGTTTACGGTATTTACGGTAGGAAATTTACAAAATATATTCATGGAACATGATCTTAATATCCTAATGATTTTTGGCATAAAAGAAAAATGTATAATTTTGACCCATACAATGTATTGTTGGCTATTGCTACAAATATACCTGTGTTACTTATGACTGCTTTTGTGCTCCAGGCTCACAAATAATCTTCATATAATCACAAATTACCTTAGATTTTTTTCCCAAATTATGTTTTATTATTCCCTAAATTACAGTAGATTTCCCCCCTGAAATTCTGTTTTGCATTTAAATTTTTTGGGATTTTGTTGTAATCAGGGTTCGTACGGGTCCTTGAATTCCTTGAAAATGCGTAAATTTTAATGTAGTGTTTTCAAGGTTTGAAAAATGCTCTCCGGAGCCGGATCTTCAGGCGTTAGGGCTCTACGCGGAAAACGCGGATGGAATCGCGGAATCTAGTTATAAAAACAGAATTTACTGCATAATGTCACGGAATTCGCCTGATTTGGATGGATACATCAAATAAAGGACTGTACAGTTAAATCAAAACACGATATGGACTAGTGGCTGTGAATATTAAGCTGCAAAATACTATTTAAATATGAAATCTGCTGCATGTTCTCTGTGTGAATGAATAGCGCAGACGCGCGGTTTCGTTTACTACACAAACACTGAAGCGTGCGTGATGCTCGCGGTGTTTTCATCTTCTGCCGCCTAAATATATGAGTATATGAACATCATCTCTAGAACTGCTCTGAGAATCACTTCATGAGCATTTTATCATTTCTTTTGAGAAAAACTATCGTCATATCATATAAACAGAGAAACTTAAAGGTCTTCACAGCAACCCGTCAAAATAAAAGATCGGTTTAACTTGAAGAAACGGTGACAGAAATATCACTTAATGTACTGAAAGTACTACTATTAATAATACAATTATTTTAAAACATTATTTTTAAAAAGGAATATTTACCAGAATTTATTTAGCAGAAAAATGTGTGTGTGGGGGGGGGGGGGGGTGGGGTTATTTTATAAATAAAATAAAAAAAATTTTTTTTTAAATAAAATCAATTAATTAGATATGCTTTTTATTATTAATATTTAATGAATCCATTAAAATGGAATCCAGAAAATGAATGGAAATCAGAATTTGGTAAAAATAAAACTGAATTTGAGAAAAAATAAAACATTTCATGGGGCATAAGGGTATTAAACATTTCATAAACGTCTAATAAACTGATGTTTAATATTGTAAGTTTCATGATTTCAGTTAATTAGACATTCTTTTTTATGAATATAATTGAGTTTAACCATTGAAAAATTCAAATGAAAAAAAAAAACGGAAAACTGAAAAAATGGAATTTTGAAAAAAATAAAACTGAATTTGAGAAAAAAATAAAACATTTCATAGGGAATAGGGGTATTAAACATTACATAAACATTTGATAAATTGATGTTTAATATTGTAAGTTTCATGATTTCAATTAATTAGATATGCTTTTTTATGAATAAAACTTAATTTAACCATTAAAATAGTGTAAAAAAAAAAACACGGAATAAAAAATGGAATTTGGGAAAAACTAAATTGCATTCCATAGGGCCCTAAGGCATGTCTTCTCTCTTTCCTCCAGATACGAGCGTCTGGAAGAGCAACTCAATGACTTGACGGAACTCCATCAGAACGAGATGAGCAATCTGAAGCAGGAGCTGGCCAGCATGGAGGAGAAGGTGGCGTACCAGTCGTACGAGAGAGCGCGAGACATCCAGGTGACCACCGATAACAAAGAGCACGCAAATGTGCAAGTTTCCAACCTTAAACAGCAAGGGTGTCCAATCCTGCTCCTGGAGGGCCACTGTCCTGCAGAGTTTAGCTTTCAATGATAATTAAAAACACCTGAAGCAGCGAATCGCAAGCTATGTTTCCATCCAAAGTTACGAATTAAACGTATGTGCAAAATTGGAATATCGCATAAAACATTTGCGACTAAAGCACCATTTCCTTCCAGTGAGTTGAAGAGAACAAAGTCGTCACTTCCTGATTAACTTGCAAGTATAAGACGACCCCGATTATAAGACGACGCCCCTTTTTCAAGATGTACCTTTTGGAAAAGGCTTTTTGAAAGTCTTATTGTAGTCTTCAAATCTGGGTACTGTCTTACGTTTTAAAATCACTTACAGATTAAATTTGTTCCCATCAGGCTACAGTCACGTCTCGTGCCGCTGTAAGCTTTTCTTTTTCTTGTTTTCACTCGCGATCTTTACAACACGCATATATTATGCATTTCATGGCACAGTCGTTTTATGCGTGTTTGGCGCCACCTATTGTTGTGGGTGTGTTATTGACATGTCATAGTCTAGACCCTGAATATAAGACGACCGCGTTTTTTAACATGTATTTCCAAGAAATAAACAATGACTACGTTTACATGGACATCAGTAATCTAATTATTTACCTTATTCTGAATAAGACAATATTATGATTAAGGTGTTTACATGAGTCACTTTTAGAATAATCCTTTCATGTACATAGATCGATTAATGCGTCATTACGTCACCACGCGACGCCATCCGACGTCCAACCCAGAATTTCACATATAAACATATAGTTCGTCTTCGTGGCGATGCCATATACAGTTTTGGGTGTTTCATTTTTAAGTTTATAAAAGGTTCAAGTGCAGTTAATTATTTTCGTGCATACAGACGACGGCGGTATTGAAGCTCTTTTATTTGCCGTCAAACGGTTGATCATCACTGCCGTGTGTGTGTCCTGTCGCAAAATGCGGCGAAAAGTCCTACACGACGGTAATAGTGTGATTAAGGTGTTTACATGTCTGCACCGCACTTCAATAATGCGACTAAAATTGGAATACTCCGCATGTCTTAATTCGATTTGTGTTTACTTCGATTATGACTTTAGCGGGATTAAGGTAATCAAAAATCTCTGTTTACATGGTAGACTCTTAATCAGAGTATTGTCTTAATCGTATTCAAATCGGAGTATTGATGTCCATGTAAACATAGTCATTGTCTTATATTCGGGTCAATACGGTAATAGACGCAGACTGTAATGGAACTAATGGCGCTTTTCCGCTGCATGGTACGGCACGGTACTGTTCAGTACGGCTCACTTTTGGGGTTTTTCCACTGGGTAGAGTACCTGGTAGTTTTTTAGTACCACGTCGGCCGAGGTTCCAAGCGTACCGTACCGTTACCAAAACGTGACGTGTAAACTCTGCTGATCACTGATTGGCCGGAGAAAATCGTCACTGTCTGCGTCATTGAACTTGCGGCATGAGACACAACAGACCCGCTAGATTTAAATCAGCGAAGGATCGAACGCAACTGTTTTGAATGAGCGCACCTTTCTTTTAACAACCAAAAAAATGGCTGTTTTGTTGTCTGTTGACGAAGTACAGACGTTCCTCTCGTTGATAGCCGAGGAGCGGATCCAGCGAGAGCTTGATGGAGCGACGCGGAATTAAAACGTTTTTCAGGAGTCACGGCAGTAGAGGCGGCGCAACTATAACGACACGTGAATAATCCCGCCCGCTCTAAAGCGGTACTAAACTGCAGTGGAAACGCAAACCGAGCCGAACTGAGCTGTTCTGAACCGTGCCGAGTCGTACCACACAGTGGAAAAGCGCCATTACTTTACCCTGCGCTGACGTAATTTCAGATTTTTGTGAAAAAGGTGTAAAAGTGTAATTGGACACTTCTGATAAAAACTCTGAATTCTGATGACTAGTGTTGTCAAAAGTACCGACTTCGATACCATTCGGTACTGAAATTTTAAAAACGTCCATTTCCCGCTAAGATTTGAGCGCTGTTGAGCGGATTATTAAACAGCGCTGATTGGTCATTGTTCACGCGCTCAACAGATACATCTGTGATTGCTTCAGTGATCAATGAAGCGCTCGGTGAAGAGCGTGAAGCATGGGCGTCGCTAGGCCATTTTTAGGGGGGCTTTAGCACCCCTAAATTTCTGCTCAGCCCCCCTAAAAATCTTGCGATTCTTCCCCTTTAAATTTCAAATGAAAACGGCAGCAGACTTCGGCTCCTCCCCATCTTTCTGCGCGTTCTTCAATCCACAGACTGCGGTGGCGCAGAGGAGAGGACAAGGTGTGTGTTTATCGATAGATTGTTATAATATCTACATCTATGCAGTTCTTTGTCATAAATACAGTTTACAAAAAGTCATGGGAGAGCAATCGGTTTCCAATCTACTGTAAAGTTTTCGCTGCATTCACCACTCATCACACCACAGCTGTTTCCTTCAAACACATATGAACGCATACTTTATAAAACGATCACGTTATTGCTATTTTCATTTGAAAATTTAGCTTTCAATATAGAACATATTACAGTGCATGTGGCATTAACTACCATACAGTTATGCATAGAAATGATTAAAGACAGTGACAGACAGCACTCAGTCAGTGCACTCATTTTAATTGTATATCAGAGTGATTGACAGAGATTGAAACATTGTGTGTGTGTTTTGTATTAATTAAAAAAAATATATATTGTTTGAATTGAATTTATATAGAACCTAATATTATTTCTGTTTGTACTTGAGCATAGAAAGAGATTTGTACTAGTAATGCAAACAGTAAAATTTTTGGTTTGTACAGTAAACAGGTGTGTGTGTGTGTGTGTGTGTGTGTGAGATCAGGTAGACTTGTATTTGGCTTATTCAGTACTCGGATGTTATACCCATCTATGCAATACAGTGGAATACTGCAATAAGTTTAGTATACCATCCTACCCTATTAATCATTTTTTTGTAAATATTTATTTATTTTTTATTATTATACCCTCATTGGGGGCTGAGCCCCCCCTAAAATGAAAATCCTAGAATCGCCCCTGGCGTGAAGCGATGATCAATGAAGCCAATCACAGACCTATCTGTTGAGCACGTGAACAATGACCAATCAGCGCTGTTTAATAATCCGCTCAACAGCGCTCAAATCTTAGCGGGAAATGGACGTTTTTAAAATTTCAGTACCGAATGGTATCGCGGTCGGTACTTTTGACAAAACTACTGATGACTTTGGGCACTCCAGAGAAACTCCTGAGTGTTACAACCCAAGTGTGTGTGTGTGTGTGTGCCCGCAGGAAGCAGTAGAGTCCTGCCTCACCCGCATCACCAAACTGGAGCTGCAGCAGCAACAGCAGCAGGTGGTTCAGCTGGAGGGCGTGGAGAACGCTAATGCCCGAGCTCTGCTGGGAAAACTCATTAACATCATCCTGGCCCTGATGGCGGTACTACTGGTGTTCGTCTCCACCATTGCCAACTTCATCACGCCCCTCATGAAGACGCGTGCCCGGGTTGGCGCCACCCTCGCCCTCGCGCTCTTCCTGGTCACACTGTGGAAACACTGGGACTGGCTTGAGCTTTGCCTGTTGCCCAGTTGAAAAACATGACCAAAATACATGTCCAGAACTTAAACTCTTTAACTCGACGTGGGTGAGACCTTGAAGGACGTACAAGAAAGATCCATCCATGGCTTCAGTGAGGAGATACGTGGCCTGTCTGAATCGCAGGCCATGGCTCTACATTTCCTTCTGAATGGGTTTCTTTTATGGCTGTGTGATTAATAAGGAAGCACATCTCGTCAGTAAAGCCGGTTCTGTGATTAGTAGTAAATCTCCATCACCTGCTTTTAGACGGAGCAGCATTTACTACCAGTGTTGTGCAAGTTACTTCCAAACTGAAATACATTATAGATTACTTGTTATTGTTATTTAAAAGTAATTCCTTACCTTACATAGGGCCCTATGAAATCCGTTTTATTTTTTCCAAAATTCCGTTTTTTCCGTTTTAATTTTTCTGGATTTTTTTTTTTTTTTTTTGCATTTTAATTTGAATTTTTCTGGATTCCAATTTTTTCCGTTTTTAATTTTTCTGGATTCCTTTTTAATGGTCAAATAATAAATTTCATTAATCAAAAAGCATGTCTAATTAATTAAAATCATGAAACTTATGCAATTTAACATTAATTTATTAAAAGTGTAACAAAAATGACATGTTTAGGGCCGTATGAAATGTTCTATTTTTTTATGTTTTATTGTTACCAAATTCTGTGTTTTAGCATGTCTAATTATTTGAATGCATACAAACAATTTTTATTTATTCTTACAGTAGCCTTATGAAATACCCCCCCCCCCCCTCAGAAATTCTGTGTTGTGTATTTAAATTTTACTGGTTATCAGATGAAGCCATAAAACATTGATTTAATTTATCTTTTAATTAATGAAAATTAAACATTTAATTTTTTGGCAAATAAAGGGGATTTACTATTAAAATTAAAACATGGAAGAAATATTTTGTGATTATTTCTTAAAAAAATAGTTGTATTATTTTTCAACAGTAGTAGTAGTTAGTATTACGTACATTCTACTAAATAATAGTAATATAGCTATTTCTGGCACAATGCCTTTAATAAGTTAAACCCAACTTTTATTTTGACGAGTAAAGTTCTGTGTGTATATGATATGACTAGTTTTACTCAAATTAAATGGTAAAATGCTGGTTTTGATCAGTTTTGGAGATATATTTATGTCCTCATTGAGACGTCAGACGCTGAAATCACACGCTCTGTGTATGTAGTAAACAAAACATGCAGGATTCGTATTTAAATCGGCTTTTTCGGCTTAATATTTACAGATACTAGTCCATATTTGATTTAAGTGTAATAACCTACTTTTGATTAATTCCTCCAAACTTTGACAAATTCCGTGACATTCCGCGTTAAACTGTAAATTCCGTTTTTATGACTGGATTCCGCGTTTTCTGCATCGCGCAAATCATAGAGCCGTACTTACAATATTACTGTCTCAGAACTGTTACTGTATTACTTTTGAGTTACTTTCGCCAAAATAACTACAAAAGTAGAACTTAACATTCTAAAATGACTATGTACTGCAGAGTTACATCCAGTAGAGGGCGATATGGTGCAGCATAATGACTGTGGGCTATCCAGAAATCTCGCGAATGTACAGTCTTCTGCCATCTTCACCCATTAGCCGCTTTTCCACTGGCTTACAGCGAGCCGGGGCGGAGCTAATAGCCTCGTACCTCGAGGCCGAAATCAACCCACCCTAAACACGCCTTCACTGGACTACGTCACACAATACAAAGTTCCACCAGCGTTAATCGCTAAACAAATATATCAGAAGCTGTCATTGTTTAGTCTTTATTTACAAACTTGGACACCACACGCGGCTATTGACTGACCACGAACAGGAAATAGAACTTACTTGCGGCATTTTTGATTCGTTAATGTATCGCGTTTTTGCTGGGTCTTTGAACAATTAAATTTTGGGCTAAAACTGTATTGTAAAGCAAGCGTTACTGAACATGTACCGAGTAAAATACTGAAAATTGATTAGTAATGCCTTACGCTACTGCGTTACAGCAAAAAGTAATCCGTTACTGTAATGCATTACTTTTGTAAAGCGTTACTCCCAACACTGTTTACTACACAGATCCGTAGTTCACTGACAAGCTACGCAAAAAAAAATATGAAATCGAAGAAATCGTTCTGCGATAAATGACAGCTGTTTGCGTAGCTTCTCAGTGAACTACGGCTCTGTGTAGTAAATGCTGCTCCATCTGAAAATACCACATTTAATAACGTTTTTACTCCAAACTTACTTCATAACGTCAGTCGAGTGTTTGAAATAAATCCTTCTGTGAGATGATGTGCTTCTTACACAGAATAAGACACGCAACATATTTCATAGCATTCTACAGGCATTGCATTATACTTTATTATAAGGAAAATTATAATAATAAGAACTCAGATAAATATATTGTCGTAGTCGTGAGTTTATTAGTCATGTTGAATCAATGAAAGCAGTTAAATCTGTTTATTCAGCGACCGCTATAGAGATTGCATGGGTTTCTTCTAAGTTTCTCTGATCTTCAGATGGAGATTTACTACTGATCACAGAACCGTGCTTCACGGACAAGATGCGCACATGAATATCGCAGCTTTTGCCTAATCGCGATTTGCGATTTCTTTTCGATTTATCGTGCAAACCTAGTTTCTTTCCTTTTTTTTGGACCACTGAGCTCCTTTTTGCTTTAAAGGGACAGTTCACCCAAAAATGTAAATGTGATGTTTATCTGCTTATCCCAAGATGTAGGCGACTTTGTTTCTTCAGTAGAAGGTTTTTAACTCAAACCGTTGCAGTCTGTCAGTCATATAATGGCAGTCAATGGGCTCCACGGCTTTGAGAGGCAAAAAAACATACACAGACAAAACCAAATTAAACCCTGCGGCTCGTGACGATACATTGAGGACTAAAGACACGAAACGATCGGTCTGTGCAAGAAACTGAACAGTATTTATATCGTTATTTACCTCCGCCGCACGGTCCAACTGCCCTGAGCACGTTCACAACAGTCTTCTTCTTGCTTTACGGCGGATCGCAGACTACTATCTCTCAAATGGACCATTGACGCTCCTAATTGAGATTGTAGATAGTGTCAATACTCCATTTGAGAGATAGGTGGTGGTATTGCATTTATAAGTCTGCGATCCGCCGTAAAGCAAGAAGACGCGCCACGCGCTGGATGTTGTGAACGTGCTCAGGACAGTTGGACCGTGTGGTGGATCAGAGGTAAAAACAATATAAACACTGTTCAGTTTCTTACACAGACTGATCGTTTCGTGTCTTTAGTCCTCAATGTATCGTCACGAGCCGCAGGGTTTAATTTGGTTTTGTCTGTGTATGTTTTTTTGCCTCTCAAAGCCGTGGAGCCCATTGACTGCCATTATATGACTGACAGACTGCAACGGTTTGAGTTAAAAACCTTCTACTGAAGAAACAAAGTCACCTACATCTAGGATGCCCTGGGGGTAACAGATAAACATCACATTTTTGGGTGAACTATCCCTTTAACTAATGAATGTTAAAACTGTTTCTTAGAGCGGACACAAGAAATAAGTCCAGAGGATGGTCTTCGGCTGATGCATGGCTTTAATACCGTCACATTTCAGATCCAAACATCTTCATAACTGAAGGAACTCTTTCATGTTGACACCAAAACTGTCTCAAATCCCTGCTGAAAAAAAAAACAATAGAACCCTGCCCAAACCACAATAGAAAATGTAATGGGTTTAATGGTTATAATGGGAATTGTATTGGTTTTAATGGGAACTATAATGGTGTCTACTGGTATGTGATGGATTCTATTGGTGGGATGTTAAATCCTATTGGAAAAATGCCCAAACCACAATAGAAAATGTAATGGGTTTAATGGTTATAATGGGAATTGTATTGGTTTTAATGGGAACTATAATGGTGTCTACTGGTATGTGATGGATTCTATTGGTGGGATGTTAAATCCTATTGGAAAAATGCCCAAACCACAATAGAAAATGTAATGGGTTTAATGGTTATAATGGGAATTGTATTGGTTTTAATGGAAACTATAATGGTGTCTACTGGTATGTGATGATTCTATTGGTGGGATGTTAAATCCTATTGGAAAAATGCCCAAAACACACTACAAAAATGAATTTTATAATGGTTTTACTTGAAAAAGCTAATGGTTCATAATGGTATTTTAATGGAAACCATTGGAATTTTTGTGATGGTTTCTATTGGGCTTCTATTGTTTTGTTTTTTTGTTGGGATGTTGCGTTTAGTTTGTTTTGTCTCTGTGGAATGCCTTTTATACCTCGTTATGGCGGAGAAGGAAACTTTGTCATTTTACTTTGTGTATTGTTTAGTGATATTTGACATGGGGCAGAAAAGCAGAAACGTAACGTCAGTAGTCAAGAATCAATACTACATCTGTCATTTTTGTAAACACAGTAATAGTGTAACACTCACTGTTAGCATGATCATATTTCTCATGTTTCTACCCGTTTGCTAAATCACAACACCACTGTATTGTTAATAAATATATTTGCAAATACAGGCTATGATTTGTTTTCGGTTTTATTTTGGTGAACATATTTTTTGCATCTGTTGCTGTAATCCAGATGCTGAGTTTAATCCAGATCAAATTCATTAATCCCAAATCACCTGCTTCCGGCTCAAAATGATGAGACAGATGATCTTTAATTTATACAGCATGCTATGTTTATGAAATAGCTTCTTTTCACTTATACAGGTTAATGATTGTGAGTTTCACAAACTTAATCCTGCTCTATCAATCAGCAGATGTGATGTGGTTTATCATTAATTAATAAATCTGCTCGGTTCACTGCAGGATCGATGTTAAAAACTGCTTAAGGGCGCCACCTAGAGCTCATATGGAGGTTTTACACACTTCATTATCTTCCTGATGGGAAGCAGCTTCCTTTAATTAACATTATGCAAATTAGATTGATTTGAAACTGTGCTTGGAAAAGAGAATGGCTAATATCAGATGTTATGCGTAGAGATAAGCACTTTTAATATTGTTTATACATCGATCGTTTGATATTTAGTCTTATTTTAGACTTACCTTAACGGATATCATGGATAAATTGTCCATAAGTCGCGCGCGCGGACCGTTTGCTGACGCCTGAGGGAATTTAAATGCTAAAATGGCGCGAGATTTCGTAACGGTAAGTTTCAGTTTGACTGGCTGGTTTAAAAGTTATTTAACCAAGAAAGATTTAACAAAGATTATTTTTGAACAAATGTTCAACTACAATGAGCACTTCTGAAGAGGAACTAGTCTGTGTGTTAATGTAATATTAATATTGACATATTTGTCTGTCAGAGACAGCAAGGCACAGCAGAACTGAAAGTGTTTATGATTTTATTTAATGCACGTTAGTTCAACATCTATATCATTTTAAGTTTTTAACCCTCTGATATAACCCCCTGCTGTCTTCGGTCACTTTACACCGAAAAAAAATTATGTTTTGTAATTTTAAAAATCGTAGCTTCATCGGAAATGGTGACTTTTATGGCACTTGGTATGTAAACACACAAAAAAATTGAGGGCATGATTCGAACATGCTAAATGGTTGTAAAAAAATTAATAAAAAGTCATGTTTTTCGCGGTCAAAAACTGCCGCCATAGAAAATGAATGGGAAATGGGCAAAAAATCTGAAAATATAGAATATTTGTGTGTGTACAATCTACAAATCCGCAATGAGTGCAAAATCAACACACCCAAAAATCAACATTGACAAAAAGTAGTATTTGAGAATGCCTTAATGTACATTTCAATCCACAACCTAATAAAAGTAAACTATTATGTCTACAAACAACTAGGGAATTCACAAACCTCCCTATAGAGTCCTATACAGGCATCTAGTGGTTACACCATAAAATTACATGGTTTTCTGTCCTTGCTCTCACCAGGAGGTGCTAATCTGCCTTCAAAAATGTGATTTTATGGGCCTAGTCTCTATTTTAATCTGAAATACTGCATTAATTTAAAAATGATTTTTTTAATACCATTTTCAATGGAAAAAAACATAGTAATTGTTGCATAAATATTAATTAGTACCATAAAATTCCCTTAAAATACAAAATAAAATATTATTGAACAAAAATATGGGGATGGGGGGGGGGGTCATCATTCGACCTAATATATTTTAAGTATGTCCTGAAATTTTAACACTTCAATAATTTAACAGCATGTTTACATGTTCAGCTCTCAGTTAACATGACATGCAAGTAAACAATTATTCCATTATGTGTTTCATATCAGCTTATCAACTCACGAAACCCAGTTTTGCCAAATCTCTTAAAAGCGAGAACGTGTAAATGGATTAAGTTTAAATACTTTTTCAGTTAATTTAAATATTCTTTTGAAGTAACACACGTGCGTTTAAACACACAAATACTCTGTGTATAGAGTTGACTATCAGCATGTATTCTAATTACACAAGATTATGAAAATGGTTAAAATGGTTTCAAAAACCTGTTTATATATATATATATATACACACACATACACATGCATGCATGCACACACACACACACATGCATGCATGCACACACACACATGCATGCACACACACACGCACGCATACATGCATACACACACAGACGCATGCATGCATACACACACACACACACGCACGCATATATGCATACACACACGCACGCATATATGCATACACACACGCACGCATACATGCATACACACACACGCATGCATACATGCATACACACACACACACACACGCGCATACATGCATACACACACACACGCGCATACATGCATACACACACACACACACACGCATACACACACACACGCACGCATACATGCATACACACACACACACACACGCACGCATACATGCATACACACACACGCATGCATACATGCATACACACACACACACACGCACGCATACATGCATACACACACACACATGCATACATGCATACACACACACACACACACGCATGCATACATGCATACACACACACACACACACGCATACATGCATACACACACACGCACGCATACATGCATACACACACACGCACGCATACATGCATACACACACACGCATGCATACATGCATACACACACACACACACGCACGCATGCATACATGCATACATACATACACACACACACACACACACACGCATGCATACATGCATACACACACACACGCACGCATACATGCATACACACACGCGCATGCATACACACGCATGCATACATGCACACACACACACGCGCATACATGCATACACACACACACACACACACGCGCGCGCATACACCTGTCGGTCAGCAATGATGTGCATCAAATATAAAGCAGACGGTAACTCAAGGATTCATGATTTTTTTTTATTCACTATCATCAGGAAGATCCCACAAGATCTATAAAGTCGATAACAGATGCTCTCACAATACAGGACAAAGGTCAGAGGTCAGCAGTCACGCTTCCACACACAAACACACACACACACACACAACAAGACATTCAGCGTCATAAGATTGTTCAGTCATTTACCACTGATGTAAATGAAGAGGCTTTCTGTTTTCCTGAATTTCATCCCGATTAGAAAGAGAGTAGAAAACAGTCGCGGTATCAAAGGTGAAGAATTCCTGATTCAGAGTGTGTGATGATCATATTGCGGTCGCATCTGTCTCTCTCGCCGACCTGTGTGTGTGTCCCTGCTGTTCTGGACCCTGCAGGTGAGTGTGGTTTGGTCCTGAATGCCCAGGTAAAGTGTGACCGTGCCAGCAGAGACCAGCCAATCTCTGAGTCTCACGGCTGATGTCACCAATGAGAGCGAGAGAGCGAGCGAGCGAGAGACAGGTCTAAGAGGAGCGCTGCGTGTAGAACAGGATGTAGGCCTGAGTGCTGCACACTTCCTCCACGCTGCACACGTTCATCTCAGAGTCATTACAGTGAACCCAGAAACCTGCAACACAAACACTTTTACTGTGGCAACCCATGCACAACAACGTGGTACGTCGACATGCACCAATAAAACCATCTAAAATTGACCTACAGTAATGCATTCCTTTATTTTATTTAATTAAAAAGTTGCAAAAAACGTTTCCAAACAGCAGGCATCCGCCTCCGACGCAATAACCGCATTTATTGTGTTTCGTCTGCTTGCTCTTGAGGCGCAAGTCATTTATTGTATATAAAAATTATTATTTTGAGTGGCTTCCCCTACTTTTCTTAGTAGGGCTGTGCGATATGACGATATATATCGGATGGACGAAATAAAAAGTCTATCGTTTCATATTTTGCTCTATCGTTTATTTCGTGGTGTCGCTAATACATTGTTTACGGTAATACTTTTTCATCATTTGGATGACTGCGATCTTTACACGCCACCACGGGGCGTGAAGGGGAGACAGAAGCAGGTGGCTCCGAGTAGGAGCACGATCAGCCAGGACAAAAATGAGGAGCTCGTTCCTAAACGAGGGACATCTGTAGCATGGACACGTGTTTTTAAGCACAGCCGTTTTAAAACAAGCGATTTTAAGCCGTTGAAACACAAACAACAGAGCTATATGCGTGCGCCGTCTCTGTTTCTGTGTGAGAGGAGCGCGCATTTTTTTTTGCCGCTTTATTGACTTTGAACGATTACATAAACACACTTATATGCGTAACAATCCCAGTCTTTGCAAGTATCCTCATAAACACAGTGATTTAGGTCTTAAGAGAGAAAACAGCTGAAAACAACGCACATGTAACCGTATATTCGATCCGGACTTTGGTCTTAAAGGGGAAGCGCTCCAATATTCGTCCTGTCTGCCATTAATCAAACAACAGAGAGATCTCTCACTGCTCTTGACTATATCACTTTTGTAACTTTAATAAGAATAAATTAAAAAATAATGATATTTATATATATCCTATAGAATCTATACACAATACACATGTTAATTATATCTAATTAACACAGTGAAGACTAATTAATTTATACAATGTATGTAGCGTTTCTTATTTATGTAGGTGTTTGTCCTATTGCTTTCAATTAGTTTCTTATCCTTATTTCATCACTGACTGTTTATCTTCAGTGAACTTTATTTATTTTTTTTGTCTCTTTTTAGGCTTGTATTCAATTCAATTTAATTTCACTTTATTGTTGGGATTTCTTCCAAATATATTTTCGCATCCAATAGCATTTACTGTCTAACATTAATTCACATCAATGCACATTACACAATACAATACACACCCACACAAAAAGGCATGTTCGTACACATCAAACATCATTTTTATTTTATATTTTATTTTTTACATTGTATTGTATTTCTATTAGTTTGATTGATATTGGTGTCAAGGATTATGAAAATTCTATGGTATCAAAGATTTAATAGCATAAAAACAAATTAAAGAAAAAAAAAATATATACAGTGATATATATCGTTATCGTGATATAGAATTAGTCATATCGTGATATAAGATTTTGGTCATATCGCCCACCCCTATTTCTTAGTGATATTTAGTGGCAGTTTGTCAGGATGATTTTGTTCTATTTGACTCGTTGGATGGAAACAGTTCTTATTCACAAATGTTTTATGCGATATAGAGCTGCACGATTCTGGATAAATTGAGAATCACGATTCTCCCACGATTCTGAACTAAACAAAATAATGTGACAAAAATATTAATTGCTGCAGTCTATTTAAAAGTGTTTAATTTAAATGAATTATTAAACATTTTAATATATAATACAGTATGGCCAGGTTTCACAGACGGGGCTTAGACTAAGCCAGGATTAGATCATAGTTCAATTAAGACATTTAAGCAATTTTTATAAACATGCTTAGAAACAAACATCACTGGTGTGCATCTTGAGACAAAACAAAGGCACTGATATATTTTAAGATCAGTCGATGCGAGTTTCTTTCAGTTGAAACGGCTCAGATTTACATGTTAGTCTCGGACTAGGCTTAAGCCTTGTCTTTGAAACCCGGGGTATATGTATTTAAAATATAGTGTATTTAATACACCAACTTTTAGAATTAAAATGATGGAAAATTGGTTTGTATTAATGATTCAATGACTCACTCATACCTCACTTGTTTCATTAATGGATGAATCAGTGTTTTTGAACGAATCTCGAATGAATGATTCAATAACAAATACATTTTTTAACAGTCGCTTGTCGCCACCTAGTGGAGAAATGATGCAATCGACACAAACGTTATTTGAAGCGCCAGCTGCTTTCAAAAGATGAGCGGCTCTATTTTGATCGCTACCATAGACATCAATGTTTGTAGCCGAACTATAAACTTTTATCCCAGTATTTCTATGAATGACTGTAAGACAGAAATAATACTGTGTAGTTGAAAAGACTGTTTGTGAAGCTTTTTCTTACCTAAACATGTTAACTGTCTGCTCTCTGGATCAGCAGAATGCAGATATGAATGTTCCCGTATGATTTATTCAAAGTTTTAATAGACACGGGCGAATCGTTGTCATTCGGAAACTAGATCGTGTGGGTATTTGAATCGAGATCGTGATCTTTTAACGATTAATCGTGCAGCTCTAATGCGATATCAGGCATGTGATCAGCTAGAGACAAAGAAGGAAAATCTGACCACGCCCACAAACCACCCCTCCCAGCACTTATTAAAAATATATATTTTAGCACATTAAAAATATATCTTATACTGTAAGAATACATACTATTGTATTTTAAAAATTAAAAGCAGCACTTAATCATGATAACAATATAATAAAGTACTATAATATATTATAGTAAAGTATATAGAATTGTTATTATATTAAAGTACCTGCCAAAAGTTTGGAAACATTATAATTAATGATTCTGAAATAAATATCTTCTGCTCATCAAAGCTGAGTTTATTTGATTAAAGTAAAAAAAAAACAGCAATATTGTGAAATATTACAAATTAATATAATAATGTTATTCCTGTGATGCAAAGCAGAATTTGTGATCTTTTAGAAATCATAATTTATTTGACTCAAGAAACATTTCTGATTATTGAAAACAATTTTGCTGCTTCATATTTTGTGGAAATGGTGATTTCTTGATAAATATAAAGTTTAATGAGCAGCATTTATTTGGATTTATCAAATATATTAATTAAATTTGTTAATGCATTTATTAAATAGAAATCATTTTAAATGTCTTCACTCACTTTATCACTTTCATGCATGAATAAAATTATTTTTTTCAATTATCTTTTTTAAATCTTATACAAATGTTTGAGTGGTATCATTGTTTCCACAAAAATATTAAGCAGCAAAACTGTTTTTAACATTGATAATAATGAGAAATGTTTCTTGAGCAGCAAATCAGCATATTATTATGATTTCTGAAGGATTATGTGACACTGAAACTTCTTTATAAACAACATATTTATAAACGTTTCTAATGATGAATGTTGCGTTCCTAAATGCAAATTAAAGCGGCTCGAACCAATCACAGCGCAGCTAGCACTAACAGTGAATCGAAAGTAAACAGTACTGTAACAGCACATCAGACTACAGCCTGTTATATAATTACATCACAACCGTTGGGAGTTTTATGACAGCACTAGAGGTCTGCTACCCGACCCGAGCCCG